>CM051037.1:5933552-6533552 GCA_027627225.1 Congeria kusceri | reverse complement strand
AGGATACCATATTCACGACCTCTCCATCGAAAGGATATCATATTCACGACCTCTCCATCGAAAGGATATCATAATCACAACCTCTCCATCGAAAGGAGTATACCATATTCACGACCTTTCCATTGAAAGGAGGATACCATATTCACGACTTCTCCATCGAAAGAAGGATACCATATTCACGACTTCTCCATCGAAAGGAGGATACCATATTCACGACCTCTCCATGGAAAGGATACCATATTCACGACCTCCGTCGAAAGGAGGATACCATATTCACGACCTTTCCATTGAAAGGAGGATACCATATTCACGCCCTCTCCATCGAAAGGAGGATACCATATTCACGACCTCTCCATCGAAAGGAGGATACGTTATTCACGACTTCTCCATCGAAAGGAGGATACCATATTCACGACTTCTCCATCGAAAGGAGGATACCATATCCAGTACACCACTGCGACATATCTGGAATTTAGAAACAATAAAAAATGGTGTACTTGTCCTAGCGATCATGTTCTTCCAAATGGAAGGGAACGACATTTACTTTATTATATTATGATGAAAATAGATGTAAAATCAAGTTATAATACGTTACACATTAATGTATTATGTGATGCAAATTGATGTATACCCGGTAATATGATGCAAATTGATGCATAATATGATGCAAATTAATGTATAACATGATGCAAAATATACGGCAAATTGATGTATAATATGATGCAAATTGACGCATAATGTGATGCAAATTGATGTATAATATGATGCAAATTGATGTATCATACGCGTGTCAAACTGCGCCTGTTTACCATATCGTTCATTGAAAGCCAAAAGGGCCTTCTTTGCACATATGCTGATTAGCCCATCTGGCAATCATGAATGGACAATATTTACTGATGAGCAATAATATATAAATTTCGACACGTCATTGAGCTTTTAACGTTACGTATTTAAATATGGAAAGTCGAGTACGAATACATTTTGGTTAAAGTATAATAAGGCATCGCGTTGCATGTTTCTGAATTTTTTTTAAACTCTGAATGAGGCAAGATTGCTATTCTTAACCGAATATTTTAATTTGACTAGGTTTCGGTACATTACAACGTGTTCAAAATGTTTCCATAGTGTATTTAATTGCAAATGTCCATTTTTCACAGCGCTGCTGTTAAAGTTTTATTATGAAAATAAAATAAACCAGTAATCATATCCTTGAACTACATTGTACATATTTGTACATTGTACATATTTTAACAACGTCGAATCAAGTTTAGTGTAATTTACTGCTTCTAAAATTTCTAAATCTGAATGGAATTTTTCACTAATGCTTTTCAAGTGGCTTCGATTTCAACTTCCACATATTTGGATTAATTAGATCGAACTACTTCAAAGTGGTAGACCCTGAAATGTAATAGACGGTATAATAAATGGCATATAAACCGATTTTCACACCGATTTTCACAACTGTGAAATCAACCTTCTGCAGGTGTCGTAAAGGGTTTGTGAAATTGAAAGCGATAAAAGCGATTAATTAGTGTCAGTTTGGTATGTGTAATTAATAGTGAGGGTGAAACATTGACTGTAGACTGTTAGTTCATATTGAAATGCTAGATATCCGGGTACAAAGAACAAATATTTTCGTTTCTTAAATTTAATTACCATTCAGTAGTTGAAAATTGTCAAATGCATGTTTTCAAAACAGTTTTCAAAAGCTTTTTCAATAAATAAAATAGTTTGGTGTCGACGTTTTTATTGTATTAGTGGGTAACGATAGGGACTCGGACTTAATTGCCATAGCTACAATTTCCAGTTGTTCATTTGTTTACTGAAAAATCTTTGTAATAACGGAATGTGGGGGAAACCGTAGTACCCGAATAAATCGCAATGGTATGTTGACCACTAAGTTAAACCAAACTCACATGTGTCGGCATCGGACTCCTGCGTATTTAGCGCACTCAAAAACAATTCAATTCAAAAACAGGGTACGTCGGTCACAAATTTAAGGATACTCTGCCATCTGTTTCGTCAATATTTATAAACTGTTTATAAAATATAATTATTTAGCTTGGAGAGACAATATTCATAAAATAATGATTAGCCTATTTCCGCTTTAAAAATAATTGCTTTAATACCCTTGCCAAGTCTTCTGATTATAAAGAATCCTTTAAAACTCTGGATCCAGGCGGTGATCCAGACAAATCTTATCTGTTCATTGCCATATTGCAACCATCATAGAAAAATTAATTCAAATCGAGGGTTCAATGGACGTGAACCTGTTGCATCTGCTTAACATTTCTATATCAGATACAATAGTTTCACGCTCAACCATCGAAATCCGTTCATGAAGTTTGCGTAATGTAAAACAGACACACAGACAGACAAACCTATGCTGGCCAAAATATAGACGGAGGTAATAAACGATTATGCCATTATGTAGAACATCCCATAAGTCGTTATTGATGCGTTGATATTTCAATGGGTAAACAATAAAATGTTTCATATGTATATATAATACTAAACGCAAAAAGAAACTGGACATGATTTCATTGCGTATTTTAAAATGTTGTTAGATTTAAATATGGATGAATTTGGTATCACAATTTAGGATATACATTGAACTAATCAATAATGTTAATGCCCTTACAAATTGACCAACATTAAAACGTTAACTTCATCCAAACGAAACATACGTGATTTTAAAAGTTGCAAAGACGACCACGATACTTGTGTTTGATGCTTTTCAAACACCACCGTTTACTTTTTAATGATTGATCAATTTTTAGGTGCATTATAATTATTTATTAGTTTAATTTATAACCTTAATTTTGATACCAAATTCATGTATATTAATATCTAACTACATATAAAAAATACGCATTGAAAACATGTCCAGTTTCATTTTCCTATTAGTATAGATACAATTTCTTCAACAATAACAAGATTTTACTTCCGGATGACATACGGGATTCCAAAAACTGTTCATTGAGTGAATAGTGTTACGCTGTTGTAGAGCTTCCAGTAGCCCATATAGCCATTGGATTCTAAATGTTCTGAATAAAGGAATAGAAGCATATTTTTCACATTCTGAGGAATGTTTCTAAATAACAGGTTGTATCTTTTGCAAAATCAAGATTTGTGGCTGCTGATTCATATTTCTTAGCAACAACCTATATTACGTGTATCACTGCTGGAGTGATTGTGTATGGCCTGAGAAAGGCGACATGTAGGGGTTATTTTTTGTCGGCGGCGGCGTCCCCTTTAGTTTGTAAAGACAATAAATTTAGACGTTTTTGTGCAATCATTATGAAACTTTAGGAAATTGTTAGTAGGCATAAAAGGAATGTTTTGTTTCGAGCACAATTGCTCATAAAAAATTTTCGTACTTGAATTATGCCGCTTTTATAGTTCAAAATAGTTCAAATAAGGCTTGAGCAAATAATTTCTTTTTTATTAGTGTTGGTAATCATAAAAGGAATGCCAATATCGGTTTATTGCATTATTGTTCATATCGTACTTTAGTTATGCTCCTTTAAAAAATTCAACAAGGCTTGTGCAAACAATAACTGAAAAAAGTTTGTGTTCAGTCATTATTGTTTTTTATAAAAGGAAGGTCACTTTCGGTTTTCAGCATAATTGCTCATATTGTATTTATGTATGCCTTTTTTTTTTTTTTCAAACAAGGCTTGTGCAGACAATAACTGAAATATTTTGTTTAACATCATAATTTTTTGTGTCGCCTGAAAAGGCGGTGTAGAGGGGTTGCTTTGGCGGCTGCGGCGGCTGCGTCCCCTTTAATTTGTGCAGATACTAACTTGAGAAGTTTTTGCGCAATGATTATGAAACTTTAGGGAAGTGTTATTTCGCATAAAAGGAAGGTTAAGTTTTGTTTCCGGCATAATTGCTCTTATTGTACTTAGCTGAGTTATGCACCGTCAGGCGACACGAATAACTCGCGGAGTTCTAGTTACCGGTAATATTGGCTCTCATGGTTAGCAACGCAACATTGATCATTAACTTTGGAGACCAGAGTGTTGTCGGTGGAAGTGGAAATCAATACCACACTTGGCATCTCTATTTGCAGATATCATTTTATCAGATCACGCGAACAATATCAAACATGTAAATAAAGTTTCCGAGTCTCGTGCGTGATCTTATAGGAACAGTAGCTTTGAGGAAACTGTTTTGACTTGAGTTATTATAGATCAATACGTGTAACTAAAGGTATGCATTTGAAATAATGCATTGTTTTGACTTAATTGATTTTAGATTAAAACGTGTAACTAAAGGTGTGCATTTGAAAAAAGGCCATACAAATTTGATTCTATGTTTAGCGTCCTCGTGATTTTTCAAAACCTACCAACCAGGCAGGAAAAAACAATCAGTCGATAAGAAAAACATTTTTTTTTCATAACTATTCGTGGCAGTGGAAAAAGCTAAAGCAAATGTTTACTTGCAAAACAATTATATGTGATCTTCATATTAGGAACCGACTTTAACAAAATATTTTAACAGTATTAAAGTTGACTAGGTGCACACTTATTGGTAAAAACACGTAAGTCATTTTGTTCAAGTTCAGCCTGAAGTCATATCATATTATTTAGGTATTGACAAACCCTGACATTGATACACACGAATACATGAAGATTATAACATCTTCATGATCATATAAACATGTTTTAACATATTTTAAATTTAGTATTTGCAAATTTGGAAGTATGTAATAAAAATTTCAATTCAAAAAAATAATAAGACGGTTGATTTTAGATGAAAACGTGTAACGAATTGTATGCATTTGAAATATAGTGCCTTGTTTGGACTTAAGTGATTTTTTATTAAGCACTTGATGATCAAATTATCCGAGGTTAACTTTGCGGATATATGGTTGCGTACGAAAGTTTATTGATTCTACATGTCGAGGCTAGTTCTTGATTGATCTGCGAAAGTGCAGCCAACCAGAAAAGTACATCGACGTTATGTGTCACAGTTACACGTGTACCGTTTGTTGATGGGCAAAGTTAGGTCAGAGTTTTTTTTATTTCTTGTGTTACGTACGGGATCTCCTGGACTAAATATCCTAAAAGGTAAAAAAATATAATTGGAAATAGCATTTTATTTTTATTGCTTTTTGACGATCGTAACGGCATTCCGTATATGAAAATAAATATTTGTGAAATGTAACCCTTTTTTTGCTCACAATAGCGAAGATTAAGTAAAAAAATAAACACTTTAAATAATAAAATATTACTTTTCATATTTTATTTTTCCCGATGTCCATATTTTTCACTTTTATTTTTGTTTGTATTTTTCCGTCCTGGTGGCGATCTCTTCAGAAATTACCCCTAACACAAGATTAAAAAAAAACTCTGGCCTGACTAATAAATTACATGTGACTGCATTGTCTCTACCCTTGTACTAAATTACCCACTGAGACTGCATAACAATGCCTGAAATGTTTAATTTAATGAAAAATAAGATTAAACATAGTTGACAGCGATAGTTGAAGTTATATTGATGTAATAAAAACATACCTTCAGTATCAACTGTATCCAATTGTAAAATTTGTATCGTTACCAACATTAGCGGATTTTGGCCATTATGCCCTCACGGTTTCATTGCCATACGCTCAAAACAATGTGACTGTGGCCTGTCGTTGGAAAACTGGGCTTAGTGCATGTGTGTAAAGTGTCGTCCCGGATCAGCCTGTGCAGTCCACACAGGCTAATCCGGGACGGAACTTTCCGCCTACAGTGTATTTATTTTTAGAAGAGACTTCCTTGAAACAGACAATATCATAAAAGCGGAAAGTGTCGTCCTGAATTAGCCTGTGCGGACTGCAAATGTATTTAAAAGCCCGGTTTTTCCACAACATCAATTTATACATCGGCAACGTCACACTAGATCCGCACTGCTCGCAAACTGTCTGTGTGCAAAGTAAACAATAATTAAGACAATGTTTAATTTTAGCATTGTAACGCTTGAGCATTCAACACTAGATTTAACAAGGTATTCTTAATCCGAAATAAGCACTGTCAAGCATGTAAACTGTGCATCAACACATATACGTAATGTACATAATTTGAATTGTGTTAAACCATGCTGAACTGTCCAGCGTGGAAAATACCTACATTACATGTATTTAATAGCATTAAACTATAAATAAGTCATCCGTAATGCGTACTGACGCTACAAAACCAACATAGTCGGATATTTTCCATTTAATCGAGTTTTGAATTCCCTGCCTATGTCATTTGCAATATCAAAAAAATCACAGAAAATATCATCTACCTATAAAAATTATTTTACAGTTTTTTTTCAATGTACTTAAATTTTAAATACGGGGAGAGAATCTTGATTTCGAATACATTTTAAGTCAAAACAGACCCTGTGCTTTAAGAAAACAATTATTTACTATTGCACGACTCAGAGAAACGTTAATGATCAACTTCACGTAAACATCCATTTAATGGAGTACGTTAATTCATTTAAACCATGCTTTAAATGTGCACCTTGTGTAAATTTGGAAAATAGTAATGGGTCTTGGTTCCACGGCTGAATAGTGTTTATTAGCGATATACTCATCGCCGAGCATGACCGATTTGTGATCGATTGGTTTTGTAGGATCTCCTTGTTTACCTATTGATTAGTGGTTAATATAGGAGACATTGTAACACATGTGTATTATTATTTTGCATGATGTTCGTGCATTGAAATGTGGGGCATAGTGTCGATTTACAGATATGTTTGTCTATGACAGTTAACAATAATCAGATGTGACAGTCCTAGAAAAAAATCATATATCTTTAACAGCTTTTGCTAATCTCATGCAAAAATACGTGTGGAAATACCCTTTATGGAACGTCGCCAATATCGTTTAAAGAGCCGTTTGATTGAATAAACATATTTATTAAAACGACATCAACTTATTATATCCAATACTTTATTATACCAAACAATACATAGATTACGTCAGCAACTGCATTTTGAATAAAGAAGTAGTGATATAAAAGTTATTTGGGATATGGTGTAGTTCCAGGTAATGAACGTAAACACCTAAAATAAATTAATAAATAACCTAAAATGATGATTCATACAAGTGTCATTTTACGCCTGTTTACATATTTTATGTATCTGGTAATAAACGGTTGTTTCATTGCACTTGAACGTTTTGTGTTTGCATATAAATTGCGGAACATTGTAATTAAGCACGTTCTGCCGTTTTTGTGTGGCCAAACTAGGCGACATATAGGTGTTACTTTTATCGGCGGCGGCGGCGTCCATTTTCGCTTGTCCGAAGCATAACTCTTAGACTGTTAAGCTATCAACATGAAACTTCATAGGTAGATAGATCTCATTGAGGGGAAGTGCAGTGCATTCTGCATCACATTATTCTGGAGTTATTGCCCTTTGTTTATTTTCATACTTAATTTTTGTCCGGAGAATGACTCTAAGACTATAAAAGCTATCAACTTGAAACTTCATAGGTAGATAGATCTCATCAAGGGGAAGTGCAGTGCACAAAAAACGTTACTCTGCACCTCATACTTTTGTAGTTATTGCCCTTTGTGTATTTTCATACTTAATTTTTGTCCGGAGCATAATTCTTAGACTATTAAAGTTATCAACTTGAAACTTCATAGGTAGATGGATCTCATTGAGGAAAAGTGCAGTGCACAAGAACCGTTACTCTGCATCACACACTTTTGGAGTTATTGCCCTTTGTTTATTTTCATGCTTATTTTTTCTTCCGGAGCATAACTCTAAGGCTATGAAAGCTATCAACTTGAAACTTCATAGGTAGATAGATCTCATTGAGGAGAAGTGCAGTGCACAAGAACCGGTATACTGCACCTCATACTTTTGGAGTTACTGCCCTTTGTAAATTTTCATAATTATTTTTGTGTCGCATTTTTCGTTTTAATTAGTCTTTTCTTTTCAATTAGCAAGAGTGCAGTGCTTTTGAAGATTAAAAAAAATATGTTTAAAACAAATTAAGCATTAACCTTAAGTGCTTCTTCATTTGGATTCACGTAAGCTATCCGGCATCAGGCAAGACATCCGACTCGCGGAGTTCTAGTTTATATTGGCGTCTGATTGTATTAAAAAAACACACACAACACAACATTTCGAACTCGCCGAAGCTTCCTCGACTTTTTTGTTAAATCGGAAAACGTCATCCAAATATACGTACAGACCATTCACGACAAATAGTTCCGTTAATTTTATCGACTAAACTAAGAATTTGTGTCAGTGTCATTGACTACACAAAAAACTTGTTCAACTTTTTTAATGGAAACTGAACTTTGAATAATAATTGTTTCCAAGTATGTTTCACTCTTTATGCGATTATAATATAAATAACAATATAGTGCTATTGGACGCGGAATAGGCGGCTTCAAAGTATATGATAATATATTCAACTAAATAAGGTTTTAATGTCCATTATTAACTTCATTACTTTTATTATTTTGTATTAAAGTCATTTTAATATCGTATTCACAAAAAAGTCAGATAAACGTGTAATCACATACTTGAACTGTAAATTACACGTAACTTGCAAATTGCCAATGTTAAATCCACTACTCTGATAGTATTTACAAACCTTAATCACGATTTTGAGTCAAGATTTTCATGTGGTTTCGATTTCAAGTCCAAGCATACTTTGATTAAATAAGTTGAACTACTTCAAAGTGTTCGACCCTGGATGAATCATTCGATGTAATCAATAGCATGTGGGCCTGTTTGTACAACCGTGAAATCAATTCCCATCAGGTGTCGTTAAATGTTTTGAAATAGAAAGCTTTATAAGTGATGAATGAGTGTCAATTTAGTAGGGTTAAGTTACAAAGAAAGTTAAACGTTTATTTTAGACTTTAAAGTTGAAGTGATTTAATGTTAAAATACTCAACATCCGGTTAAGGAAACCAATATTTACGTCCATCTATAGTCGTTCTTACAATTCCGTTGGTCAAATCGGATAATATTTGGTATGAATTTACTATTGCATCGGTGAATGGAGTTACAATTTACCATTTACTAATACACCAGTAAATGGACTAACGCAAACCACGTTAAACCACTGCAGATAACTTTGGAACCTTAAAGCAGCAGTCCAGAAATATGTCATAAAATAACACTTAACAAAAATGGTTGTTTATGTACATATTACCGATCAAATTACAAAATAAACGCATTGAAATCGATAAGTTATAACGTTTTCGTAACCTTTTATCGTATAGTTTCTGTATGCGATAGCTGGTGATGCCTCTGGAGTAAGTCAGTATGTACGTTAGGTGTGTATTCCGTCCGTACGAAGCGTTTTCAAACATAGACATTATAAAATGCCTTTTGTAAATAACAAACAATTTTCAGTCTAATAAACGTCATTAACGTTCATTAGAACTAATGCCAATTTAAGATGTAATTAGACAATAATATTCGGCAGAGCTGGGCCGGGCATCTATAATCGGCCCGCTGCCAATATAACGGCCCGTTATATCGGCAGCTGGCCGATTATAGATGCCCGGCCCAGCTCTGCCGTATATTATTGTCTAAATATTCTATGCACTGTGGCTTTAACTTGCAAGGTGTTCATTAGTAGTCATCTTAGTGGTCATGTCTTCGAATCTCGCATGCGGACGTTACAGATTTTCAATAGAATAATTGTTTGTGTTGTTGATATCTGAATCACATACGCGATTTTCATGAGCAGTTTCGGCAAGTTTGTTCTTTGATCGGATTCACGGATTCATTGCCAATGTGCGAGAATGTTACCATAAGTGTTGTAAATATGTGCATTTTGCGATTTAAAGTAATTTATCGATACGCAATTTTAATAATGGTGCTCAAGTAATCGCATACGTATTTTAATTGACAATAGTGGTATGTAATTTCGATTAAGATCCGTTGTGCTACACGATTCAAATGTAATTAACTGTCCGCATATATCTTTCGCTGAGATTATTCAATTTATCATTCATTATTTGTCAGTATGATTTATTGTTCGTGCTTTGTTCAAGTATGTTCACTTTCAATTTTAGAACCCTTTTATACTTTGACGAGACCACGGCTTATATTTGTGGGCGGGTAAACAGTCGATGCTCTACAGTGTTTTTGTCATAATTAAAGGGGCAATATCTAACTACATATATAAAAGTTGTGGTACATATTTATGATGGTTGGAGTTTATATCATACTTCACTTCGTCTGTTAATAAGATATATAGCATGTGCGTGTTTCAAACATCACATTTTCTCTTCACATGAAAATGAGGCATGTCGTGGGTAAACCGGGCTTAATGCCTGTGCTTGAAGTGTCGTCCTGGATCCTCCTGTGCGGTCGGCATAAGCTGATCCAGGGCGACACTTTCCGCTTTTATTGCAATTTCTGTTTCAAGGACGTCTCTTCTAAACATAAACAAGTTTGCGTGCGCGTTTAATACATTGTTTAAATAAAAATACCTTACTTTCATATTTTATTTTTATTATTTTTCCCGATGCCCAAATTTTCACTTTTATTTTTGTTTCTATTTTTCCCTGCTGGTGGTCATCTCTTCAGAAATTACTCCGTAACACAAGAAATAAAAAAACTCTGGCCTTACTAATAAATTACAAGTGTCTGTAGTGTATATGCTCTTGCACTAAATTACCAACTGGGTCTGCGTGAAAATGGCTGAAATGTTTAATTCAATTTAATTGACAACGATAGTTGAAGTTATACTGAAGTAATAAAACATAACATCAGTATTAATTGTATTCAATTGTGCAATTCTTATCGTCACCAACATTACCGGATTTTGGCCATCGTACCCTCGCGATTTCTTGGTCGAACGCTCTAACAATATGCATGGCTTGCGGTGGATACACCGGGCTTAATGCATGTGCGTAAAGTGTCGTCCCGAATCAGCCTGTGCAGTCCGCAATGGCTAATCCGGGACGACACTTTCCGCCTACAATGGATTTATGTTTAGAAGAGACTTCATTGAAACAAAACATACGATAGAAACGGAAAGTGTCTTCCTGAATTAGCCTGTGCGAACTGCACAGGCCGATCTGGGACGACTCTTTTCGCAGATGCATTATGCCCGGATTTCCTACGAGATGGCACGTGTATACATCAATGTATATATCGGCAACTTCGTCGGATCCGCACTGGGCGAAAACGTTTGTCTTTGTACAAAATAAACAACAAATAAGACAATGTTAAGCATTTTAATGCTTTTGCATACAACACTAGATTTGACAATGTACACGTTTTTCATCCGAAAAAAAACACTGTCAACCATGTAAACTGTGTATCACCACAGTCTATATCTGAATAGTTAAACCATGCTGAACTGTCCGAATTGGAAACGACACCCAATATTGCGTACAGACCCTTCTCTACAAATAGTTCGGTTATGTTTTTTTTTCCGACTAGCCGATAGGTCTTGCCAATTTGCCATGTACTACAATAAAACAACTTGTTTATGGAAACTATGAATAATAATGCACCTATCATGTTTCCCCCAGGGGTGGGGGGGGTGGACGGCGGGCATATACGGGACTTAAGACTGAATCTGGGTCCCGGGGTAATAGAGGTTAGTGGATTTTAGATCCTGGTAAAGAAAGTCACCCGGGCCATTTTATTAGTGCATAATTGTTTTCCAAGTATGACACAGCATCGTAGCTTATACTTCTTGAAGTTTTTTTCATATAGATCTGCATTATATTAGTATAAGAATGCTAATAACAAATTGTTCTATTAGAAGCAGATTTTACGGCTTTAAAGTATACTTATGGTAATATAATAAACTTATTTAATGATGTCTCAAATTTCTATAACTAACTTCATTTCTTTCATTATTTTGAATTTAAAGTTATTATAAAATCATTTTGACAAAAAAAGTCATATAAAAGTGTAATCACATATTTGAAAAGTAAATCACACGTAAGCTGCTATATCAAGTGAGGTATAATCCGCTACTCTGACGTCATTTAGACATGTAAATTAAGATTTTCAAGTAGTTTCGATTTCAAGTCCAATCATACTTCGATTAATTAAGTTGAACTACTTCAAAGTGTTCGACCCTGGAATAATCATTCGATGTAATCAGTAGCATGTGGACCAATTTTTACAACCGTGAAATCAATTTCCAACATGTGTCGCTAAATGTTTTGAAATCGAAAGTTTTATAATGGAAGAATTAATGTCAATTTAGTATGGGTAATTTACAACGAAGGTGAAACGTTTACTTAAGACTGCAAAGTGGAAGTGAATTTACGTTGAAATACTCAACAACCGGGTAAGGAAATCAATATTTACGTCCATCTATAGTCATTTTTACACATCCGTTGGTCAAATCGGATAATGTTTGTCAAATATTGACATAAAAAGAAGCCTTTTCCAGCGGTGACAGGTTCTATAAACACTAATACGCTTAAAATATTCCTTAAAAAATATAGTTTGTTTTAACAAAGCAATACCGTCACAACTATAAGCTTAGTTAAGGCGTCACACTTATACGTATCTCATTGTTTTTTTATTTATGAGCTTAAGGGTTATATTGAATAGAATGCATCGTGTGTAACAATTGTGTTTCAGATTAGTTCGATAACGTTTGGTATGGATTTACTATTGCATCAGTGAATGAAGTTACACTTAACTATTGGAATACTAGACAAGTAAATTTACTAATGTAAACCACGGAAGTTTACGTAGACAATGTCAACTACATTTTGTTTTCCTATTGCACTATAAATACTATTAGATTATAGTAATGCGCTATGGGAAGACATGTCCATTAAATTAAGAATAAATAATATCATCCATAATGAGATGTTTGATAAAAACAAACCAGCAAAAATGTATGAAAAAGATAAAACCCAAAGCGGGTATCCAACTCACGACTTAGGAGCCATACGAAGAAATAACAGTAGACAGCGCTTTAACCAACTTCGCTATTCTTATGTGTAAACTGTGGTTATACAAGATACTCACAATTCTGACGTCAATGTAAACATGAAAAGGCCGAAACAAACCCAACCCCTATTATAGATTGATTTTTTTTTTATCTCGTAATGCGCAAACTCTTTTCCCATTATATATACCTTATTTTAACCAATTTATATGCTAGTTTAGATAACTTAATTTCATAATTTTATCTCGACTTTTCGGGGAAAAGGCACGCTATTTTGGTCGCCCCGGTGTCGGCGTCCGAGATAGGTTAAAGTTTTTCGGTTAGCTAGTTTCTCAGGAATGGCTTGAGGGATTTCGTTCAAACTTGTATTCCCTACATTTAAATGAACCTATATGCCAAGTTTGGTAACTCTAGTTTGAAATTTGTCAAAAGGTATATGGACAAGTTAAAGTTTTTCGGTAAGCTGGTTTCTTAGGAATGGCTTAAGGGATTTCATTCAAACTTATAACACTTATTCCCTATATTAAAATGAACTCACAGGCCAATTTTGATAACTCTTGTTTGAAATTTGTCAAAATTATGGGCCTTTTTACACTTAGACATTTTACATATAAGGTATATGGACAAGTTAAAGTTTTTCGGTAAGCTGGTTTCTGAGGAATGGCTTAAGGGATTTCATTCAAACTTAGAACACTTATTCCCTATATTAAAATGAACTCATAGGCCAATTTTGATAACTCTTGTTTGAAATTTGTCAAAAATATGGGCCTTTTTACACTTAGACATTCTAGATATAAGCTCTATGGACAGGTTAAAGTTTTTCGGTAAGCTAGTTTCTCTATTTTTCGTTTCCTCTCTCTAACTAGAGAACGAATTATGCTATTGTAATGAAACTTCAAACATAGACACCTTATAGCGAGACCTCGCTTGGGATTGCATATGGGATGGGCGGGGTCAAGGTCACTGTTGCTAAAAATAGAAAAACATTTCCGCTCAATATCTTGAGAACGTTTTGAGATATTTTAATAAAACTTAATACATAGATACCTTATATCAAGACCTCACTTGGAATTGCATATGGGGTTGGTGGGGTTAAGGTCAAGGTCACTGTTACTAAAAATAGAAAAACGGTTTCCGCTCAATAATAGAGAACGCATTGAGATATTTTAATGAAACTTGACACATAGATACCATATATCGAGACCTCGCTTGGGATTGCATACGGGGTGGTGGGTCAAGGTCTTTGCTACTAAAAATAGAAAAACGGTTTCCGGTCAATAACTTGAGAACGCATTGAGATATTTTAATGAAACTTTATACATACTTACCTTATATTGAGTCCTCGCTTGGGATTGCATATGGGGTGGGCGGGGCCAATTTCAAGGTCACTGTTACTAAAAATAGAAAAACGGTTTCCGCTCAATAACTTAAGAACACGTTGAGGTATTTTAGTGAAACTTAATACATACATACCTTACATCGAGACCTCACTTGGGATTGCGTATAGGGGCAAGGTCAAGGTCACTGCTACTAAAATAGAACAACGGTTTCCGCTCAATAACTTGAGAACGCATTGAGATATTTGAATGAAACTTTATATATAGATACCTTATATCAAGACCTCGCTTGGGATTGCATATGTGTTAGGAGGGGTCAAGGTCAAGGTCACTGTTACTAAAAATAAAAAAATGGTTTCCGCCTCAATAACTTGAGAACGCATTGAGATATTTTAATGAAACTTAATACATAATATATTAAATACCTTATATCGAGGTATTTAGATTCCATATGAGGTGGGTGGGGTAAAGGCTACTGTTACTTAAAATAGAAAAACGGTTTCCGCTCAATAACTTGAGATATTTTAATGAAACTTAATACATAATTACCTTATATCCAGACCTCGCTTGGGATTGCATATGAGGTGGGTAGAGGCAAGGTCAAGGTCACTGTTACCTCGCTTGGGATTGCATATAGGGTGGGTGGGGTCAAGGTCGAGGTCACCGTTACTAAAAATAGACAATAGTTTCCGCTCAATAGCTTCAGAACACATTAAGATATTTTAATGAAATTTCATACATATACATCTTATATCTAGACCTCGCTTGGGATTGCATATCGGGCGAGTGGGATCAAGATTACCGATACTTAAAACAGACAAACGGTTTACGCTCAATAGCTTGAAAAGACCTTGAGATTTTTAATGAAACTTAAAAAAATGAATACCTTATATCGAGACCTCGCTTGGGATTGCATATGGGGTTGGTGGGTCAAGGTCAAGCTCACCATTACTAAAAAATTTATTGATGTGCTGACTTTAATGCATTTCGTTCGAAAAAATTTGGGGGGTTTTCGTGGAATTTCCATATTTTTGGTTTTAGAAAAAAAAAGCCAGTAACTCTAACAATCTGAACAAACGTCGAGCGCGCTGTCCTCCGACATCTCTTGTTTTAAGAAGTTACCCCATTGTGTCCCTCTTTGTTGACATACTACTATCCTTTAACTTGCAAGGTGTTCATTATTTATCATCTTAGTGGTCATGTGTTCGTTTATCGTATGCGGACGTTACAGATTTTCAATAGAATAATCGTTTGTGTTGTTGTTATTTGAATCCCATACGCGATTTTCAAAAGCAGTTTCGTCCAGTTTGTTTTTAGATTGGATTCACTGACAATGTGCGAGAATGTTTACCATACGTTTTGTAAATCTGTACATGTTGCGATTTAAAATAATGTATCGATAAGAAATTTTAATAATGGTGCTCAAATAATCGCATACGTATTTTGTTGACAATATTGGTATGTAATTCCAACTAAGTTCCGTCGTGCTACGCGATTTAGATGTAATTAGCTGTCCGCATATCTCTTTCACTGAGATTTTTCAATGTATCATTCACCATTTGTCAGCGTGATTTATTGTTCGTGATTTGTTCAAGTATGTTCATTTTTAATTTTAGAAACCTTGTATAATTTTACGAGACCACCGCTCATATTTTTTGGCGGGTAAACAGTAAACAGGTTCTACAGTGTTATTGTTATATTTAAAGGGGCAATGTCTAACTGCATAGATGAATGTTGTGGTACATATGTGTGATGGTTCACTTCGACTTATTATAACCTTTGCATGTTTCAAACTTTTTTACTACATTTAATTAAATTATTTTTAGCTTCAAACGATGTCGCCACCTGTGATACTCTATAAACCTTGAACTAAAAATCTTGTACTTAACACCAAGGAAATTCAAAATTACCATGACATGGTAAACTTTAGTACACAGTCATGTACTATCTACCGGTACTGTTCATTGTTGCTGTCATTATATTGATATGGTGTGTATCTTATCAAATTGATTTGAATTACCGTATATTTAATTATGATACATTTATAAGACATTGAGAGTGGTGTAATATTGTAGTACATGTACCTAATTAAGAGAAATATGCGCGCGTATGATATAGAAATGAAAGACAAATTTAACCAGACCATCACTTTAGTCTCCTTACACGTAACAGTGCGTAAATATAAACATATCGTTGTTTTATTGTGTTGCCTTCAGCGTGTTTACTAGGAATACAAAGAAGCAGATGCAATGTTATACCCTTAAAGCTACCTATACAGTTGTGAATCCCTTTGTAGTTATGCATACGACTGTTAATACTATAGTTGATAATAAATCAAGACTAAGCATAGCGTACTGTTCGCGCAAAATAATATATTAAATAAAATTAGGAATTAACGGTTAAGGATAAAATATTCCTTAAGATGTTTCTGGAATAAGACCACAGGAGCCATATCCAAAACTTAATTTAAGTTCGACTTATTCGAAATATATGTATGGCAAAATAAGATGCACTTGTCGATTCTTTACCAGAATAAAACAACTAATACGAAATAAAGTTTAAATAAAAAAGCCACAGACTTAAGGAATTGTATGATAATTAGGAAATTTACTTCAGATTTTTAAGGAGTTTTGTGGACGTTGGCCATGGCTTTGAAAGGAAACTATTCCCTTTACAGGGATCATAGAGGTGTGTGGCTTTAAAAATTAGCGACAAAACATGTAGTATCAAAACTATTTCATATGAACTCGGTTGTCTGCATCATGATACAGCTGTAGTTTCATATATTTTGACACAATGCGTAAAATTGGCTTGTCGTGGTAAAACCTGGCTTAATGCATTTGTATATAGTGTCGTCCCGGATCAGCACAGGCTTATTCGGGACGACACTTTCCGCGTACAGTGGATTTATGCTTAGAAGAGATTTCCTTAAAACAGAAAATAACATTAAAGCGGAAAACTTCGTCCTGGATTAGCTTGTGTGGCCTGCACATGCTGATTCTGGATGACACTTTACGCAAATGCGTTAAACCCGGTTTTCCAACGACACGCCTTAAATGTATGTGGCTAAACTATGTATTGTCCCTTAAATATATCACCCTAGTGCGACATAAGGTGTCCTAGTAGTAAATAAACAATCGCGAGTATTTTCAATACATTATCTATGCAAGCGTCGTCCCTCTGTTAGGCCAGTAATCACTATCGGAATATTAGCATACCGGCTATCAGAGGACTGGCATAATAAGCTGAGGTAAACACAGAGTAGGTGAGTGTACATCTCGGATTAGAGTACAATAGATCGTTCGGGTATGCAAAATAATTACACGGGTTTCGGTATTTAAGGTCAAGTTGACGGATATAATTATTTGTGTTTTGTGATCGGTGGAACTGAGTTTTATATAGCTGTCTACATAAGAAATTCAGTTTGTGGTTTTAATAAAATAATACAAGTGATTTATTCGAGATCTACATGTAGAGATGTTCTTTAATTAAAGCAAAGGTATGTGTGCATTGTTAAAGTAGGTCATTTTGTGACAATTGGATGTTGGTGTCTCGTGATTTATATTAAATATTATGTAAACTTGTTATATCTACATCTACATAAGAATCTAATGTACTTGTAAATGATTATGTTATGAATTGGATAAATAGAACATATTTAATATAAATAGTGTCATTTATGGCACGTTTACCAATTTTATAGTATATTTAAAAGACACATTTTTAATTAGGTATACGTTTAAATGTATACGTACAGGTATTTTTATTCATTTCCCTCTGTACAAACGTAATTCGAAAAAGTATTTACATTGTATATTTCACCAAAATAAATTATGAAAGAAAAAACTGTGAAAATAAAATGATACAAAACTGAATGAATTAACATCAAAACTGATGAGTATGTGATAGAATGGGTATATTGTTATTCTGTTTTTGGTTAATCTCTTCAATGAAAGGCTCAACAATCAACAACAACAAGTCTGGATTGGTATGTGTGTGTGAATGGGTGATAAGCGTACTATATGAATTGAGGGAAGAAAATGATCAAACAGATAAAGCGATTTATGAAAACTTTTTTCTGAACATGTTAACCTGACATCAAAATCCGGCGACTGATTCGATTAAAATTGATGATGTAAGACAGGGCGAAGTCGAATTGAAATTAAATGAAGTACGAATACCTGGGAAGTACGAGAACATACACCACGATACCACAAAACGTGATTATGGATTTGTCAAAAGCACATTTTGTGGCATTGTTCGTTATACAAACAAGTTTAATGCACAGCTAAATTGAATGCATTCATTCTATCGTGTTTTAGACTCACCGCATGTATTTTAATCGATTAAAAGTTTGGGTTAATGCACATGGCCAGCGATGATATGGGATTTGATAAATGTTTTGTAGCAAAGACAGGTCTATGTTGCCTTGATAAAGTATGCGCGAAAAGGGGGCTCTTTGATCGCGATACTACATTAAACAGTGACATGATAAGGCAGTGACAGTATAAAGTGATTGATATCCCAATCTAATTAAAATCAAATCCTAAAATACGCTACGCATTAAGATCTGATGACGACCAGTAGAAGGGCACGTTCTGACAACTTTTCAGTCTGCCAATCAGAGCGTTGCTTTCATGGTTTTAAAAGTGAAAGTGAAATAAGCTGGGATCTCAAAGTGTAGTTATTAAACATTCAATTGTGTACCATCTTAACACGAGTTTAGTGTCCATTTGCGAGAAATACGCCAAGACACAACAATTTGTGGTAAAAATAACTATTATGTGCGACATTCCTTTGCTCACATAGAAAATAACATATCTAGTTGTAAATTACAACACAAAACAAACGACATAATGCTTCTCGAAAGGAGCAATGTTATTTGTTGAGATATAAATCGCTTTTTTTTCAAAATTGCAGATTTTTAGAAGAGGTAATTCAATGGGCTGTCATTAGATCTGCCTGTAAGAAGATTGAGCACTTTAGTCAGGTTGTTGATATCCATACATCACATTAAAGGGACTTTTTCAAGCACTTTAGTCAGATTGTTGATATCCATTCATCACATTAAATGGACTTTTTCAAGCACTTTAGTCAGAAGATTGTTGATATTTATACATTCCATTAAAGGGACTTATTAAAGCAGTTTAGTCAGATTGTTGATATCTATACATCACATTAAAGCGACTTATTTAAGCATCTTAGTCAGATTGTTGTTTACGGACGTGATGTCATTTCATGTTGACAACGTCATTACGCCAAAATAACGTACTGCGATTGGTCAGACAAAGAATATGTAGCCAATGAAAACGCTCAAAATATGATCTTACACATGTGTAAGATACCAATTTTCGTAATTGCTGTATTGGCACGGAAAACAATGTATAGCATGGGATAAAAATAAATTCATAAACATGTCGTATTCGACAAATGAATTCATAAACATGTCGTATTCGACAAATATGTCATTGGTTTGTATATTTTAGTATGATGTTTTATTTACGCATATTGGTCAAACAAAACGACAATAAAAACTGTGTCCCCCATTTATTCAAGCTGGAGTCTTTTGTACTTATAAATAACTGCATATATTAAGATCACCCACTAGCGGGTCCAAGGAGGAGGGGGGCGCACCGCCCCCTAAAACTGCCGGACCATGCATTTATGGGCATATATAAACTGTAAAACTGGAGAAATATGCTAGCATATTGTTCGCTCGCTTCGCTCGCTCAATTTTTTCAAGATACACATCAACTTCAGTAAAAGTAATAAAGTACATACATACCTTACATCAAGACCTCACTTGGGATTGCGTATAAGGTCAAGGTCAAGGTCACTGCTCTTAAGATAGAAAAACGGTTTCCGCTCAATAACTTGAGAACGCATTGAGATATTTGAATACAACTTTATACATAGATACCTTATATCAAGACCTCGCTTAGGTTTGCATACAGGGTCGGAGGGGTCAAGGTCAAGGTCACTGTTACTAAGAATAGAAAAATGGTTTCCGTCCCAATAACTTGAGAACGCATTGAGATATTTTAATGAAACTTAATACATAATATATTTAATACCTTATATCGAGACCACGCTTTAGATTACATATGAGGCGGGTGGGGTAAAGGCTACTGTTACTTAAAATAGAAAAACGGTTTCCGCTCAATAACTTGAGAACGCATTGAGATATTTTTATGAAACTTAATGCATAATTACCTTATATCCAGACCTCGCTTGGGAATTTCAAATGAGGTGGGTAGATGCAAGGTCAAGGTCACTGTTACCTCGCTTGGGATTGCATATAGGGTGGGTGGGGTCACGGTCGAGGTCACCGTTACTAAAAATATAAATGGTTTCCACTGAATTGCTTGAGAACACATTCAGATATTTTAATGAAACTTCATACATATATATCCTATATCTAGACCTCTCTTGGGATTGCATATGGGCTGGCGGGATCAAGATTACCGTTACTTAAAACAGACAAACAATTTACGCTCAATAGCTTGAGAAGACGTTGAGATTTTTAATGAAACCTAAATAAAATGAATACCTTATATCGAAACCTCGCTTGGGATTGCATATGGGGTTTGTGGGGTCAAGGTGAAGCTCACCATTACTAAAAATATTATTAATGTGCTAACTTTAATGCACTTCGTGCGAAAAAAAAATTTTGGGGGGGGCGTGGAATTTCCATATTTTTGGTTTTAGAAAGAAAAAGCCAGTAACTCTAACAATCTGAAAAAAAGTCGAGCTCGCTGTCCTCCGACATCTCTTGTTTTAAGAAGTTACCCCATTGTGTCCCTCTTTGTTGACATACTACTATCCTTTAACTTGCAATGTGTTCATTATTTATCATCTTAGTGGTCATGTGTTCGTTTATCGTATGCGGACGTTACAGATTTTCAATAGAATAATCGTTTGTGTTGTTGTTATTTGAATCCCATACGCGATTTTCAAAAGCAGTTTCGTCCAGTTTGTTTTTAGATTGGATTCACTGACAATGTGCGAGAATGTTTACCATACGTTTTGTAAATCTGTACATGTTGCGATTAAAAATAATGTATCGATAAGAAATTTTAATAATGGTGCTCAAATAATCGCATACGTATTTTGTTGACAATATTGGTATGTAATTCCAACTAAGTTCCGTCGTGCTACGCGGTTTAGATGTAATTAGCTGTCCGCATATCTCTTTCACTGAGATTTTTCAATGTATCATTCACCATTTGTCAGCGTGATTTATTGTTCGTGATTTGTTCAAGTATGTTCATTTTTAATTTTAGAAACCTCGTATAATTTCACGAGACCACCGCTCATATTTTTTGGCGGGTAAACAGTAAACAGGTTCTACAGTGTTATTGTTATATTTAAAGGGGCAATGTCTAACAGCATAGATGAATGTTGTGGTACATATGTGTGATGGTTCACTTCGACTTATTATAACCTTTGCATGTTTCAAACTTTTTTACTACATTTAATTAAATTATTTTTAGCTTCAAACGATGTCGCCACCTGTGATACTCTATAAACCTTGAACTAAAAATCTTGTACTTAACACCAAGGAAATTCAAAATTACAATGACATGGTAAACTTTAGTACACAGTCATGTACTATCTACCGGTACTGTTCATTGTTGCTGTCATTATATTGATATGGTGTGTATCTTATCAAATTGATTTGAATTACCGTATATTTAATTATGATACATTTATAAGACATTGAGAGTGGTGTAATATTGTAGTACATGTACCTAATTAAGAGAAATATGCGCGCGTTTGATATAGAAATGAAAGACAAATGGAACCAGACCATCACTTTAGTCTCCTTACACGTAACAGTGCGTAAATATAAACATATCGTTGTTTTATTGTGTTGCCTTGAGCGTGTTTACTAGGAATACAAAGAAGCAGATGCAATGTTATACCCTTAAAGCTACCTATACAGTTGTGAATCCCTTTGCAGTTATGCATACGACTGTTAATACTATAGTTGATAATAAATCAAGACTAAGCATAGCGTACTGTTCGCGCAAAATAATATATTAAATAAAATTAGGAATTAACGGTTAAGGATAAAATATTCCTTAAGATGTTTCTGGAATAAGACCACAGGAGCCATATCCAAAACTTAATTTAAGTTCGACTTATTCGAAATATATGTATGGCAAAATAAGATGCACTTGTCGATTCTTTACCAGAATAAAACAACTAATACGAAATAAAGTTTAAATAAAAAAGCCACAGACTTAAGGAATTGTATGATATTAGGAAATTTACTTCAGATTTTTAAGGAGTTTTGTGGACGTTGGCCATGGCTTTGAAAGGAAACTATTCCCTTTACAGGGATCATAGAGGTGTGTGGCTTTAAAAATTAGCGACAAAACATGTAGTATCAAAACTATTTCATATGAACTCGGTTGTCTGCATCATGATACAGCTGTAGTTTCATATATTTTGACACAATGCGTAAAATTGGCTTGTCGTGGTAAAACCTGGCTTAATGCATTTGTATATAGTGTCGTCCCGGATCAGCACAGGCTTATTCGGGACGACACTTTCCGCGTACAGTGGATTTATGCTTAGAAGAGATTTCCTTAAAACAGAAAATAACATTAAAGCGGAAAACTTCGTCCTGGATTAGCTTGTGTGGCATGCACATGCTGATTCTGGATGACACTTTACGCAGATGCGTTAAACCCGGTTTTCCAACGACACGCCTTAAATGTATGTGGCCAAACTATGTATTGTCCCTTAAATATATCACCCTAGTGCGACATAAGGTGTCCTAGTAGTAAATAAACAATCGCGAGTATTTTCAATACATTATCTATGCAAGCGTCGTCCCTCTGTTAGGCCAGTAATCACTATCGGAATATTAGCATACCGGCTATCAGAGGACTGGCATAATAAGCTGAGGTAAACACAGAGTAGGTGAGTGTACATCTCGGATTAGAGTACAATAGATCGTTCGGGTATGCAAAATAATTACACGGGTTTCGGTATTTAAGGTCAAGTTGACGGATATAATTATTAGTGTTTTGTGATCGGTGGAACTGAGTTTTATATAGCTGTCTACATAAGAAATTCAGTTTGTGGTTTTAATAAAATAATACAAGTGATTTATTCGAGATCTACATGTAGAGATGTTCTTAATTAAAGCAAAGGTATGTGTGCATCGTTAAAGTAGGTCATTTTGTGACAATTGGATGTTGGTGTCGCGTGATTTATATTAAATATTATGTAAACTTGTTATATCTACATCTACATAAGAATCTAATGTACTTGTAAATGATTATGTTATGAATTGGATAAATAGAACATATTTAATATAAATAGTGTCATTTATGGCACGTTTACCAATTTTATAGTATATTTAAAAGACACATTTTTAATTAGGTATACGTTTAAATGTATACGTACAGGTATTTTTATTCATTTCCCTCTGTACAAACGTAATTCGAAAAAGTATTTACATGGTATATTTCAGCAAAATAAATTATGAAAGAAAAAACAGTGACAATAAAATGATACAAAAATGAATGAATTAACATCAAAACTGATGAGTATGTGATAGAATGGGTATATTGTTATTTTGTTTTTGGTTAATCTCTTCAATGAAAGGCTCAACAATCAACAACAACAAGTCTGGATTGGTATGTGTGTGGGAATGGGTGATAAGCGTACTATATGAATTGAGATCAACAACAACAAGTCTGGATTGTATGTGTGTGTTAATGGGTGATTAGCGTACTATATGAATTGAGATCAACAACAACAAGTCTGGATTGTATGTGTGTGTGAATGGGTGATTAGCGTACTATATGAATTGAGGAAAGAAAATGATCAAACAGATAAAGCGATTTATGAAAACTTTTTTCTGAACATGTTAACCTGACATCAAAATCCGGCGACTGATTCTATTAAAATTGATGATGATGTAAGACAGGGCGAAGTAGAATTGAAATTAAATGAAGTACGAATACCTGGGAAATACGAGAACATACACCACGATACCACAAAACGTGATTATGGTTTTGTCAAAAGCACATTTTGTGGCATTGTTCGTTATACAAACAAGTTTAATGCACAGCTAAATTGAATGCATTCATTCTATCGTGTTTTAGACTCACCGCATGCATTTTAATCGATTAAAAGTTTGGATTAATGCACATGGCCAGCGATGATATGGGATTTGATAAATGTTTTGTAGCAAAGACAGGTCTATGTTGCCTTGATAAAGTATGCGCGAAAAGTGGGCTCTTTGATCTCGATACTACATTTAGCAGTGACGTGATAAGGCAGTGACAGTATAAAGTGATTGATATCCCAATCTAATTAAAATCAAATCCTAAAATACGCTACGCATTAAGATCTAAGGACGACCAGTAGAAGGGCACGTTCTGACAACCTTTCAGTCTGCCAATCAGAGCCTTGCTTTCATGGTTTTAAAAGTGAAAGTGAAATCAGCTGGGATGTCAAAGTGTAGTTATTAAACATTCAATTGTGTTCCATGTTAACACGATTTTAGTGTCCATTTGCGAGAAATACGCCAAAACACAACAATTTGTGGTAAAAATAACTATTATGTGCGACATTCCTTTGCTCACATAGAAAATAACATATCTAGTTGTAAATTACAACACAAAACAAACGACATAATGCTTCTCGAAAGGAGCAATCTTATTGGTTGAGATATAAATAGCTTGTTTTCAAAATTCCAGATTGTTTAGAAGAGGTAATTCAATGGGCTGTCATTAGATCTTCCTGTAAGAAGATTGAGCACTTCAGTCAGATTGTTGATATCCATACATCACATTAAAGGGACTTATTTAAGCACTTTAGTCAGATTGTTGATATCCATACATCACATTAAAGGGACTTATTCAAGCACCTCAATCAGATTGTTGATATCCATACATCACATTAAAGGGACTTCTTCAAGCACTTCAGTCAGATTGTTGATATCCATACATCACATTAAAGAGACTTCTTCAAGCACTTTAGTCAGATTGTTAATATCCATACATCACATTAAAGGGACTTATTAAAGCACTTTAGTCAGATTGTTAATATCCATACATCACATTAAAGAGAGTTCTTCAAGCACCTCAGTCAGATTGTTGATATCCATACATCACATTAAAGGGACTTATTCAAGCACTTTAGTCAGATTGTTGATATCCATACATCACATTAAAGGAACTTATTCAAGCACTTTAGTCAGATTGTTGAAATCCATACATCACATTAAAGGGACTTATTCAAGCACCTCAGTCAGATCGTTGATATCCATACATCACATTAAAGGAACTTATTCAAGCACTTCAGTCAGATTGTTGATATCCATACATCACATTAAAGGGACTTATTCAAACACCTCAGTCAGATCGTTGATATCCATACATCACATTAAAGGGACTTATTCAAGCACTTTAGTCAGATTGTTAATATCCATACATCACATTAAAGAGACTTATTCAAGCACTTTAGTCAGATTGTTGATATCCATACATCGTATTAAAGAGACTTATTCAAGCACTTTAGTCAGATTCTTGATATCCATACATCACATTAAAGGGACTTATTCAAGCACTTCAGTCAGATTATTGATATCCATACATCACATTACAGGGACTTATTCAAGCACTTCAGTCAGATTGTTGATATCCATACATCACATTAAAGAGACTTCTTCAAGCACTTTAGTCAGATTGTTGATATCCATACATCACATTAAAGAGACTTCTTCAAGCACTTTAGTCAGATTGTTGATATCCATACATCACATTAAAGGGACTTCTTTAAGCACTTTAGTCAGATTGTTGATATCCATACATCACATTAAAGGGACTTCTTCAAGCACCTCAGTCAGATTGTTGATATACATACATCACATTAAAGGGACTTCTTCAAGCACTTTAGTCAGATTGTTGATATCCATACATCACATTAAAGGGACTTATTCAAGCACTTCAGTCAGATTGTTGATATCCATACATCACATTAAAATGACTTATTCAAGCACTTTAGTCAGATTGTTGCTTACTTATTCACAGATTTTCGTAGTTTTTAAGAAATGTCTTTAAATTTCTTAAATTCAATCAATTTAGCATCTGGACTAAGACACACATATATCCTTTGTCAAAAAAAGCATTTAAAAGATAAAAATATGACTCTCGGGGCTCGAACCAACGACCTCTGGATCAAAAGTCTGGCCTGCTAACCACTAGGTTGAACAGGCTCGTATACTAGGGTGTGTAATGTATAACGATATATGCAAGTAATACTAGTGTTTTGAAAAATATCTTGACAGACGCGTTATAGTTTTTGCTATTTCAGTTGATGTTTATTTATAAACGACACATATTGAGTATATTGCTCTATCAGGAGTGTTATTTTGATCCTATATATTATATATTATATAGTTCTCTTTTTGAATATGTGACAAAAATGTTGGTCAATTTGCCAATCTATGAATAGGTCCTTTTAATGGGACACCACGTTAGAATTTGTTCATACACGCCGAATCAGAATTGTACTTCCCGATTCACATGATGCTTATCAATGGTGGTAATGCTTAAACTGGTGACCGAATGAAATGTCAATTCACGGACGTAATTCCCGAATTACATGTTAACGTCTATGTCACGTTTATACACTTTATACTGGTTAATACAAATAACCGATTTTGTTAGTTATTCGTGAGTTTGACGGGTTTTGGTATAACACTCTGTACTGCAGTATGGATTTGTACAAAAAGTCGTTCTAGTGTAAATGTTAAGTAAGAGTTTTGCATAAAGAATACTGGTTTAAATTACGTTTACTCCGTTTTCAAAAAATTTAAAATGTTTCGCGTTCAACTACTGATAGAACTAGTATATTGAATATTCATTCATTATTTGTTGCACTCCTAAACACGCCTAAGCACAACTCGTTTCCTTCCGTTAAGAATAGCTCCTATCGCAGCAATAACTAGAAAGCACTCGAGAGAGCGCAGACCTCGTTCAAGACATGTAACAACGTTACCCTATTTAACAACTGCATTTTCAAACACCGCTCGTTTCTTTTCGCTAAGAATAGCTCCTATCGCAGCAATAACTAGAAAGCACTCGAGAGAGCGCAGACCTCCTTCAAGACATGTAACAACGTTGCCCTATTTAACAACTGAATTTTCAAACACCGCTCGTTTCTTTTCGCTAAGAATAGCTCCTATCGCAGCAATAACTAGAAAGCACTCGAGAGAGCGCAGACCTCCTTCAAGACATGTAACAACGTTACCCTATTTAACAACTGAATTTTCAAACACCGCTCGTTTCTTTTCGCTAAGAATAGCTCCTATCGCAGCAATAAATAGAAAGTACTCGAGAGAGCACAGACCGCCTTCAAGACATGTAACAACGTTACGCTATTTAACAACTGAATTTTCAATTGGGTACCTCGCTTGCTCTTAATATTATAATTTTTCTGTAGGCTACCTCACTTGCCGTATCTCTTAATAATAATGAATCTGCTAAAGATTGCTGGTTCCGTCCGATGATTCGGATCATCACGAAAATCTAGTAATTTGTTCAGTGTCCCAGTTCCAATCTTCCCGGATAATTTCTTGCTAATCCGTTTATAACATTTTACGTAAAATTGCAAACAGACAACCTGATAAACCGACGAAAACAAAAGTATGACCTCCTTGTCGGAAGTTAAAATTAAAGTTCGTAAAAATATATTTGCCTATTTGAATGTATCCGACAAATAATTCCTTCGTTTCTATATTTTATTGTTATTTTATTTATTTATAATTTACGATTCATCGTTGTTTAAAGGCCAATAAACAATGATTTGGCGTTCAGATGCATAGGAATTCAACCATGTGTTGTTTAATAGCCACGCATCAGAACGATAAAGAGTTGTTTATTGGTCGATAAACAACGATAACGCGAAAATTATTTCGATTCTAACATGATTTGACATATATTTTTGCAATTGTAATTGGAACTACTTTTTACTATGCTCCGCTCAGAATCGCAACTTCTTTTTGCGTCTTTTTAATGAGTAGTTTAACAACGGTCATTTTGTTCTTCGTCAATAGAAAAATAAGCGAGTATCATGTTAAAATAGT
This sequence comes from Congeria kusceri, assembly GCA_027627225.1. Taxonomy (NCBI): domain Eukaryota; kingdom Metazoa; phylum Mollusca; class Bivalvia; order Myida; family Dreissenidae; genus Congeria; species Congeria kusceri. The sequence goes on along the minus strand of CM051037.1, from coordinate 6,505,210 downwards.
GCATAATGGACAAACAATACGGCAATAAAACTATGTCGCCCCTTTATTCCACGTGGAGTATTTTGTGCTTATAAATAACTTCGTATATTTACCCACGCTATCAAAACACAGTTTTGATTTATGTGGTGTTGAACTCGTTTTGAAAATCACGTTTACAAATAGCTGAAAGAAATATTTAATTGTTGATAGTTAAAAGGCTGTTGACAATATTTTACAGCAATTTAATGATCGATAAACATTTCTTTTAAACTGCTGATCATGTTTGCTAAATAGTTTTATATTCAGTTTAAAAATCAGAAGAAAAACTTTACTGCCGATACACGAGTCCATGTAACGGGGCATTCATTGTACAATAAACATAAAAAATATCAATAGCATTTGTCGTTTTTATGTCATTAATTGAAATTGAGCTGTATGCGTGATATGTTGAACCTTATCTAACTCACATCGATGCTTTATACGTAGGTCTAAATTGTTTAATGTCTCGTACTAGTTCAATGTTAGAAAAAGGCATTGTCAATGTTGACTGTTATTACCACCGCCATAGGCTATGTTTTATCGGCGTCGGTGTGTTTGTCTTTTGGTTTGTTTGTTGCGAACTTTTCGAAAATGATTTGTATGAGATTTTATTAACAAGTGGGTAATAGGCTAATTAGCAAATGATTAGATTTTGGTGGTGTTTTTTCGGACCACCGGATAACAAATGAGGCTATGTTTTGTCTGCGATGGTTTGTTTGTCTGTTTGTTTGTTTGTTTGTTTGTTTCTTGCAAACTTTACGAAAAAGTTAGGAACGGATTTGCATGAACATTTTTCGGCAGGTTGGCAATTTGCCAATGAGCGAATGATTTCAGTTTGGTGGTGATCCGGATCACCGTCTGGGTCCATGATTTATAAAAGGATTCTTTATTATTGGAAGAAAAGGCTTATAGTCACATTATGTTGTATTACTCATTAGTTGCACACCATACCGGGGCAATGAGCCGTCTTGGTGAAAGGCTGCGCTCGCCTAGTTTTTTCTAGTTATGACAATAAAATAGCAGTCACACATGTTGACTAAGACCGAAACGAAATCTGCTGTTGACATATTTACCTAACGATCTGCATTTAAAGTACCAGATCTATTGAAATGTGACATAATCCTGGATTTCTTACCGTGCGGTCACTAGATGTCTAGCTAGTGTGGACATAATGTATTACGAGTTTATTCGTACTTGACCATTGTATTGTTCAAGTTGCAAATACATCTGATCGCGAACAGAGTTACCACTGTGGCCGCGCGTTGCTAAGTTAATACTTAATGACACTGTACGTGTATATAATGTCTTGTAAGATGTATTAAACATACCTGTTTTATTATTATTTACATTAAAAATGACAATGTGAACAAGCCAAACGTACGTTAATTCATCAAATGCATTTTGGCAAGTATAAAATCCTGTTCATTGTTTACATTTTAAATACAGCGAAACTTACCATAGTTCCCCGCAATTTACAGTTTAGATTAGTTTAAACCTATTTATTTGAGCTCGATTGCATCGAAAGCCTACGGCTTATTGAGACACTCTCGAGTCCGTTTCCAGGGTAGAACCAGTACTTGGTGTCTTTGGGGGAGATCTTCAGCGAAGAAACAATTATTATTTGTTACCTCCCCTCCTACAATTTCTTTTGAGATGTAAGCGGAAACCAACAATTTTTTTTGGCCTTATGCTAAATTATAAAAAAACTAGAAATCGGCATCTTTTTCATAATTGTTATATAATATAATATTTATTTTATAGCTACTTATTTACATGTGAAATATGTGTTGCTAACCACAGAGTTAACAATCAAACATCGTAGGTATTTATATGCTCGATATTTATTATTTTTTTAAATGCATATTTGTTTAAATGTAAACTTGTGGAGTCCAACATGTTTGACTGTTGTTCTGCATGTACTGATTCCACAAAACACATATTTTGGGAATGCCAGAAGGTCCAGAATTTCTGGTCAGAAGTTACAAACATGATTCGGGACAAGTTTGAATGTGAAAACAACATCAATCTTACTTCTGAAACTATTTTTTCTGTAACTTAAAATGCACGCATGAAAGGAATCATATGGCCATTAATTTCATTATACTGTTAGCACAGTATTTTATTTTTAAATGCAAATTTGAAAATGTAACCACATTATTTAACCAATACTTGAGCTATTTTACACATAGACTGAAAATCGAGGAAATAATATTACACATTAAATACACGCGCGAGCTTTTAGGCAACGGTGGAACAACTTTTTCGAAAATACATCCGTTTGAACCCACCAATTTTTTATTTCATCTCCTCTTTAAAAAAAATCAACAACATATTTTTCTGAAATCTTAACCGTGATCAAGCATGTTTGTTGTAGTTATATGTTTGTAACAGTTGAGGTATATTGGACTGCGTGTAAAATGTTATATGTTTGTAACAGTTGAGGTATATTGGACTGCGTGTAAAATGTTATATGTTTGTAACAGTTGAGGTATATTGGACTGCGTGTAAAATGTTATATGTTTATAACAGTTGAGGTATATTGGACTGCGTGTAAAATGTTTTATGTTTATAACAGTTGAGGTATATTGGACTGCGTGTAAAATGTTATATGTTTGTAACAGTTGAGGTATATTGGACTGCGTGTAAAATGTTATATGTTTGTAACAGTTGAGGTATATTGGACTGCGTGTAAAATGTTATATGTTTGTAACAGTTGAAGTATATTGGACTGCGTGTAAAATGTTATATGTTTGTAACAGTTGAGGTATATTGGACTGCGTGTAAAATGTTTAAACGCTTCCCTTCAAAGAAACTATACCTTAGCTATACATTAGGTCATAGACATTTCACACTATACCTTAGCTATACATAAGGTCATAGACATTTCACACTATACCTTAGCTATACATTAGGTCATAGACATTTCACACTATACCTTAGCTATACATCAGGTCATAGACATTGCACGCTATACCTTAGCTATACATCAGGTCATAGACATTTCACACTATACCTTAGCTATACATAAGGTCATAGACATTTCACACTATACCTTAGCTATACATCAGGTCATAGACATTGCACGTTATACCTTAACTATACATAAGGTCATAGACATTTCACACTATACCTTAGCTATACATAAGGTCATAGACATTTCACACTATACCTTAGCTATACATTAGGTCATAGACATTGCACGCTATACCTTAGCTATACATAAGGTCATAGACATTTCAAACTATACCATAGCTATACATAAGGTCATAGACATTTCACACTATACCTTAGCTATACATCAGGTCATAGACATTTCACACTATACCTTAGCTATACATAAGGTCATAGACATTTCACACTATACCTTAGCGATACTTAAGGACATAGACATTTCACACTATACCTTAGCTATACATCAGGTCATAGACATTGCACGCTATACCTTAGCTATACATCAGGTCATAGACATTTCACACTATACCTTAGCTATACATAAGGTCATAGACATTTCACACTATACCTTAGCTATACATTAGGTCATAGACATTTCACACTATACCTTAGCTATACATCAGGTCATAGACATTGCACGCTATACCTTAGCTATACATCAGGTCATAGACATTTCACACTATACCTTAGCTATACATAAGGTCATAGACATTTCACACTATACCTTAGCTATACATCAGGTCATAGACATTGCACGTTATACCTTAACTATACATAAGGTCATAGACATTTCACACTATACCTTAGCTATACATAAGGTCATAGACATTTCACACTATACCTTAGCTATACATTAGGTCATAGACATTGCACGCTATACCTTAGCTATACATAAGGTCATAGACATTTCACACTATACCATAGCTATACATAAGGTCATAGACATTTCACACTATACCTTAGCTATACATCAGGTCATAGACATTTCACACTATACCTTAGCTATACATAAGGTCATAGACATTTCACACTATACCTTAGCGATACTTAAGGACATAGACATTTCACACTATACCTTAGCTATACATCAGGTCATAGACATTGCACGCTATACCTTAGCTATACATCAGGTCATAGACATTTCACACTATACCTTAGCTATACATTAGGTCATAGACATTTCACACTATACCTTAACTATACATTAGGTCATAGACATTTCACACTATACCTTAGCTATACATTAGGTCATAGACATTTCACACTATACATTAGCTATACATTAGGTCATAGACATTTCACACTATACCTTAGCTATACATTAGGTCATAGACATTGCACGCTATACCTTAGCTATACATAAGGTCATAGACATTGCACGCTATACCTTAGCTATACATAAGGTCATAGACATTGCACACTATACCTTAGCTATACATAAGGTCATAGACATTTCAAACTATACCTTAGCTATACATTAGGTCATAGACATTTCAATCTATACCTTAGCTATACATAAGGTCATAGCCATTGCACGCTATACCTTAGCTGTACATTAGGTCATAGACATTGCACGCTATACCTTAGCTATACATAAGGTCATAGACATTTCACACTATACCTTAGCTATACATAAGGTCATAGACATTTCAAACTATACCTTAGCTATACATAAGGTCATAGACATTTCACACTATACCTTAGCTATACATAAGGTCATAGACATTTCACACTATACCTTAGCTATACATTAGGTCATAGACATTTCACACTATACCTTAGCTATACATTAGGTCATAGACATTTCACACTATACCTTAGCTATACATAAGGTCATAGACATTTCACACTATACCTTAACTATACATTAGGTCATAGACATTTCACACTATACCTTAGATATACATTAGGTCATAGACATTTCACACTATACCTTAGCTATACATAAGGTCATAGACATTTCACACTATACCTTAGCTATACATTAGGTCATAGACATTTCACACTATACCTTAGCTATACATAAGTTCATAGACATTTCAAACTATACCTTAGCTATACATAAGATCATAGACATTTCAAACTATACCTTAGCTATACATTAGGTCATAGACATTTCACACTATACCTTAGCTATACATTAGGTCATAGACATTTCACACTATACCTTAGCTATACATTAGGTCATAGACATTTCACACTATACCTTAGCTATACATTAGGTCATAGACATTTCACACTATACCTTAGCTATACATTAGGTCATAGACATTTCAAACTATACCTTAGCTATAAATTAGGTCATAGACATTTCAAACTATACCTTAGCTATACATTAGGTCATAGACATTTCTCACTATACCTTAGCTATACATTAGGTCATAGACATTTCAAACTATACCTTGGCTATACATTAGGTCATAGACATTTCACACTATACCTTAGCTATACATTAGGTCAAAGACATTTCACACTATACCTTAGCTATACATTAGGTCATAGACATTGCACAATATGAGTTTGAAATTTACTTTTGCAAAATATGAATTGCCGAAAAGCGGGGGGGGGGGGGGGTGTGGGGATCGGATAAGCGGGAAAAACACACACATACGCCTAATTATAATAAAACACGACCGTTGTATTTGGTTTAAAACTGAATGTGTTAGATTTATTTGTTTTCTTCACCAACGATTAAAATTAATCAGTGTATGAGAATTTACGCAAAGATTTAAGATCTGAGGCCGTATTCCAGAAACATCCTAAGTAATCTCATATCCTTAATTTTAAAATCAACATTTTATTTAATTGTTTATTTCGTTTTTACAGTGCATTGTGTAATTAAATGTTTATTAATTATTACCTATCGTATTATTTGTTGTATCTATCAATATTAAAAGCCTCACAAATTTATATCTAGTTTTTTAAATATAACATTTTCAAATGTTTAACTTAAGTGAAGAAAGTGTTAAGATACACTTTAGATGTTTCTGGAATATGGCCTCTTTTAGTTTACATTACTTGTGCTCTTTGTTTACAATACTTGTGCTCTTTGTTTACATTACTTGTGCTCTTTGTTTACATTACTTGTACTCTTTGTTTATTTGTTTATTGTTTATTATCAAGCGTATTTTCCTAGTTTAGTCTTTAAATCGGTCAATAATACTCTAATATACAATTGGGACTTTTGCATTGAATGCAAATCATTCCTATTGCACAATTTCAATTATTTACTATAACAACGTTCTATTGTTAAGGATTATACGTGCTGAACCATGTACACACGATCGATTGGATTTAAATAGTTCAATAAAAATCGATATCCACAAAATGTTTGGCTTAGGGTGTATACCGATGGTAAATGAAATAGCATCGGGTGTATATTGTTCCGTGTTTCGTGCATGTTATGTTGCCAACAAGGAGTAAAAAAATATGTTTGTTGAAGGTAACATGCCCCAAAAAATTAGGGTAGGTAGGTCGGGATTTTTATTATTATTATTTTTTTTTTTTTTTGGTAAATGGTCATCTAGAAGATTCTAAAATTGAATAAATATTCAAAACATATCAGTAAAATCTTTAAACATTGTTTATAAGTGGATACTATCAAAACAAAACACTTATTTTTCCAAGACACATTTAATTATTGAAAAAGGTAAATACAACAAAAATCAATCTGACAAACCCCCAAAAATGTTCTAGGGTCGGGGCATTTTTTTTAGGGTAGGTCGGGTTACCTGAACAAACATATTTTTTTACGCCTCAATAATTATGACTTAATAATCCGCATTGCTGCAAATCGTGGGAATAGTTCACAGTTTGTATTGTATTAGGAATATATTGGCCTGGAAAACGTCAGTTTACTTTCACAGCATGTATGTATGTATTATTAATAATACGAACTAATATTGGGTATTGTGATATATTTCAGACAAGAAACACGACTACAACGAATGTGCTACGGACAAGGATTTCAAATAGAATTTAGTGCCGTCGGATATTAGCAGCAGTGATTTTTAGCGATTTTGTAATACGTTAAATGTTTAATAAGGCTTCTATAGCACATACTCCCGAATGTTATCATTATGACAGCGGGGTTGTATTGTGTTATATAGTTATTCCTGTACAAGCTGGTTTTCTTGATTATTTGTAAATAGCAACTGGTTGTGAATTTGGTTATTGGTGATTGTGTAACGTACGAATCGGTGCAAGCCTTGTTTATTTACAAAAAGAATATCTAGTACATTTATCGTTCGCAAGTGTCTGCTTGATGAAGTAGAATTATTTGTGTGACTTAATTTTAGAAATAAGCGACTGGAATATTGTTGTACAATGTGTCTAGGTGTTTACATTTGTGAAAAGGAGAAAAACAACGAACACTAAATGGACATCAAAGGAAATGTATGTTCGAAGATTGCGAAAATGCGAGTGTGAAGAAATATTAATTTAGTGTCTATAAGTGTCTTAGTTGTGAAACTACGGTTTATTAGAAAGAATGTATAATTCCACGCGAAGTGTAGCCGACAATGGTTCTCTTCACGAGGTAGCAGGCTTGTAAGTCTGTCCCTTGTACCCCCACGAAGGGAGGTGTGAGTTTGTGAAGAAAGGTGGACCAAGGGTTCCTCATATCCTAAGAGGACCGAAAGTTGTGGAAAGGTCAACATGGGTTGCGCGGCGTCAGCCAGTCAGGGTGTTCACCCCAGTATATACAGTAAGTACGGATAAAATAGCGGCGTGTCGTGGGAAAACCGGGCTTAATGGATGTACGTAAAGTAAATATATATTCAGAAGAGACTTCCTTGAAACAGAAAATACCGTAAAAGCGGAAAGTGCCGTCCTGGATTAGCCTGTGCGGACTGCACAGGCTAATCCGGGACGACACTTTACGCACATGCATTAAGCCTGGTTTTCCCACGACACGCTTCACAATTATATTATAATATCAAATATCTAAGGACTTAACGTGTGAAGAAGAATCTACGAAGATGTAATGACTTGAGGTAATTTCAGCTGGAATGTTGGGTATAGTTTACAAATAAAATTATATTGAATCAGTTAATAAAGATAACATGCGTCATTATTATTCAACTACATTAGACTTAAAGTTACCTCGAAATCTCTTGGATACGGAAATATCAAATATTAATATATGTCATGCAAATATTACATGACACTATTTTAATGTTTAAGGAAACATCAGATATTAATATGTCACGCAAATACTGACACATTTTAAGAGGTAAATATTGCAGTAAAATACATAAACTATACAGCAAATTGGACGAAGGTTCGAGTCTCGCACAGGGCTTGTTTGATATGAACGGTTGCCTACCCAGCAGCTAGTTATATGTACCCATTGCCTTCCTGCCCTTCATATAGGATAGCAATCGGGAGTTAAGGTGTTCATCCGTAAAGGTGTTTTATAAGTCAAAACTGGCTGGCCCTTAATCGCGAGGGGTGACACTATAATAAAGAAACACTTTACTTTTCTGATACATGATCATTAACAACAAATGTGTTGTTATCATAAATAATCTAATATTCCATTTACGGTTCTAAATGTTAAAATGTATCTAAGCATTCCATATTGTTTGAATGATCGCATGGGCATGATAAGTACACATAAATACAGCAGTTAAGAATTAATTTATGTGGTAAACATTTGAAGAAAGCTGTTATTTACTGATGATTATATACAAATGTTTATCAACAGAGTATATACAAGCTACAAAACAAACCATTAAATGAACCGTATCATATACCAGATAAGTAGTTTCTTTAATATGCCAATTGCATGCGTACGGACAATATTAGATTGTAATGATAATTTTGTTGATTTTGTAGACATTCGTGCAATATATTAAACAAATCAAAGTGAATGTTATTGTAGTATCAGTGATAAAAGTTGTTTTATGGACATTCCATTAATACATTCATTTTCAAAGCATCAGAGTGTCTATATCACGAACATAAGGCTATACCGTATATACTTATAACCAGCAAACCCTTATTCACCACCTATTGCTAGACTTAAGATTAAGAATAATTTTAGGTTAATACATGGATAAGGTGCGCCTTTAGGCCGTATCGGCACACCTTTGGCAATAATTCCGAAGGTGCGCCGAAACGGCCTAAAGGCGGACCATAACCGTTTTTAAACTATTTTTTTATTTCATACCTTCAACGCAAGTAGATTAAGCAAGATTTGAATTATTTATATCATTTATTAAGCCAACATAATGTACTTATTACAGCAAATACGTTAAAATACGTTCTACACCTCTGCCGGAATTTAAAACAGTTCTCTTTCTCTGCCACCTTACTTAGAAGCCACTGTTTTAGCCGATCAAAGTCCAATGTCGTTTTTCTGTTGGTATTTTTATTTTTCATGGAATCAACAAATTCGTGGATATCAATGTTTCGCTCATTGTCTAGAATGTGGCCGTCTATTCCAGCAAATAAGCTACTAAAACTTTGACAGTACGCTGCGCGGCAGTCATTTTGACGTTACTAATGACGTCAAACGCAGTTAACGACGGCGCATGAAATCGATAGGGCGCCATGTCCCAGCCGGTATCAGACACAAACGGCCATATCGGCACACCTTCTATGTATGGATATTTTTCAAATCCATATCAGAAAGAAATCAACATTGTTACTATTTATAGTAAGGTATGTTATAAAGATTATTAATTGACAAAACGTTCTAAAAATGTTGTAAATCTTAATCTTACTTGGTACTCACTCACTCTTATCACAACATGTTTGTTTAGAACAATTTGTTAACGACATAAGCAACATTGATACTAAGAATATTTGCCAACGCAGAAGTATAGTTTCTTGAGTTTATTTTGGTTCTTTATTGTTATGTATAATATTTGGTTATACAGGTCATGTGTGTTGAGCCTAACAATTTCTACGGCGGTCGTGTTGTGTAGCAGTGTGTGTGTGTGTGTTTTTTAGCCGGGCCTGGCTAGCTCAGTTGGTAGAGCGCTAGAGTGTCAATCGAGGGATCTTGAGTTCGAACCCCAGCCCGGCCACATAACTTGTGTGGGGATTGGTCATGAAATTATTTATACGGCCATTCTCCCCCTACCTCTGATTCAAGTAGGGCAGTTGTCAGTTACTGGCATAAGTATGTGCACTTAGTACTGGTAAACCGCTTTGATCGGCTAAGCTTGCCCAGGTTAATTGTGAGTAGGTTAACTGACGGCCGTGATATGTCTGAAGTACTATTAAAAACGGCGAAAATTCCAATCAAACGAAAACAAAACAAGTGTTTTGTTTTCATGTCAGTCCTATTGAATTTGTGACGAAAAAAAACGTAAATGTACAAATACGTGAATAGGTCCCTTTAGAGTTGCAAATTGCTTTGGCGCTTATTGAACACTTGATCTTAAACGGTTGCAGGTGTGTATGATACCTTACTGCCAATATATCGAGTCGATAACACACAAACTGTGTCGTCCTTAATTATTCACAAGACAATTAGCCATAATAAATGACTTAATCTGTAATCGATATGCTATAAATGGTCGACATTTACGTTTTATATGACTATAGCTGTAGTAGTAGTGGTTGTAATTGTTGTTCGACGTTGGTTACAAACCACTAAATTTTGTCAGAGTTATGGCCCCTTTCCGAATATAAATTCCATAAAAACATAGTTTCCGGATGATAACTCAAGAAAGGCTTGACGTATTCAAATAATTTTTCGTACACATGTGTAACATCATAGAATACAGATCAAGTTCGATGTTGGTTACAAACCACTAAATTTTGACAGATTTCTGGCCCCTTTTCGACTTAAAATTCCCTAAAAACAAGATTTGCGGACGATAACTCAGGAACGGCTTGACATATACAAATAATTCTTGGTATACACGTGTAGCATCATAAAATACGGGTCAAGTTTGACTTTTGTTACACACGACTAAATTTTGACAGAGTTATGCCTCTTATTGAAATTAAATTTTTCCAAATACACTGTTGACCATTCACAAATTAAAGCATTCTCGTTCTGTCCATTTCTTTCGAATGGCTGCCATAGTTTCCTGACGATAACTCAACAATGGCTTGACATATTTAAATAATTATTGGTACACATCATAAAATACAGGTCAAGTTCAACTTTGGTTGCAAACCACTAAATTTTAACACAGTTATGACCCCCTTTTTTAATTAAATTCCCGAATAACTTGGACAATAACTCATGAAAGGCTTCACATATTTAAATTATTTTTGGTACATAGGTGTAACATCATAAAATACAGATCAAGTTCAACTTTGGTTACAAACAACTAAATGTTGACAGAGTTATGGCTCTGATTGAAATTAATTTTTTCCAAATACACTGTTGACCATTCACAAATTAAAGAATTCTCTTTCTGTCCATTTCCTTCGAATGGATGCCATAGTTTTGTGACAAGGCTGTTTTATGGGGGTATATCCGTCACTCATGTGACAATTCTAGTTTTAGTAGTAGTAGTGGTAGTGTAGTAGTAGTAGTAGTAGTAGTTGTAGTAGTAGTAGTAGTAGTAGTAGTAGTAGTAGTGTTGTTGTTGTTGTTAAACACTGTTTTCACTAGACGACACAGTCGAGCGAATTTCCATACGCATTTCAAATTCTCTGCGAAAACTCTCTGTATAAAGAAAACGTTGGATCGGTGTATAATCAGGACATTGTATGGACATGCATGGCTAAATCACAGGAGATAGGAATCCGGACAAAAGCCCTCTCGGACAAAAGCCCGCTCATTGTCTTCAAATCTCCGGACCTTAGCCCGCTCATAATTTGGACGAACAGGACAATTGCCTACTCGTTGATTTTACATTTCGTAACTAAGTGCAAGTTGTTAATATATACATTTTGACTTCCTTGAGAGTGACAGTGCGTATTGTCAACCCGATTCAACACTGTCAAAGCCTCGATCGACAGTGTTTGTCGAGGGTTGACGAGACGCACTGTCACCATCAAGGAAGTGAATATTTATTTTATTATACCGAACAATCCCGTATAATTCGCGTACCGGGCGACATAGCGGTAGCGGGCGACATTGCCGGGCGACATATCAAATTGTTGCCCGCTGCAGTTTATATTCATTATATAGAGAAATAATCAAGTGAGGTATAATAAATAAGGATGTCGACGCAAACAGAATATATTTTAGGCATGTCGTGGGAAAACCGGTCTTAATGCATGTGCATAAAGTGTCGTCCCGGATTAGCCTGTGCAGTCCGCACAGGTTAATCAGGGAAGGCACTTTCCGCCTACAGTGGATTTATGTTTAGAAGAGAAACCCTTGAAACAGAAAATACCGTAAAAGCGGAAAGTGCCGTCCCGGATTAGCCTGTGCGGACTGCACACGCTAATCCGGGACGACACTTTACGCACATGCATTAAGGCCAGTTTTCACACGAAACGCCTAAAATATATTCACGCCTCATTTATTCATTGTATCACGCCAAGCCATTTGTACTTCCATAGTACCAAAGGGGACACACATGGTTCCATTTCTATAGTAGTATGCACACTACACACGCGCGCGTTCAAGAGAATAACACGTGGTTAACGATTGTATAAATAGTTAATACGAACCAGTTGAAGAACCAGCCTCTGTGGCCATGTGTTGTTTATCTATTCAGAATTGTTTTAAAGTAGTCTGCTAAATACGAGTAACCCGGTTTGCCATAGAGGTAAAAATGGCCAAATTTAGACTCTACAATAAAACGGTTATCTTATTGTCTGTCTTAGCATGTGTTTACGTTAGTATATAACCTACGTCACTAACATTTGCTGGATACTGTTTGTTGCAAAAACACTAATCCTCCAAGTGAAACTGTTTACACACACTAGCATTATTTACTGCCGAATTTCGTGGCGATGTGGATTAAATCCGACTATTTACCATTAACATTCGGCGAGCTGTGCGATATTCTACATGTACACACACAATACGAGGACATTCGGCTAGTTTCGTAGTGTTGAAAATTTAAACACCAAACTGAACTTCAAACTTTTCAAATTTCATTTATTTTAAGGAAATGCGAATGAGTTTTTGGCTCATAATGCATTATTTTATATGTTTGTTATCTCAGCATTAAAGGGACTTGTTCACAGATTTTCGTATTTTTGAAAAATGTCATTAAATGAATTTACTTACAAAACTGTCATATCTGGAATAGTTTTAAATAATTATGATAACAAGGAAAAAGATATATAAAAAAAATTTGCCTGCCCTGGGGTTCGAACCCGGGACCCCTAGAAGCAAAATCTAACGCGCTACCACTACACCACGCAGGCTTATGAATTTGGATGGCAGTTTAAACGCTATGTCGGTAATACACGTTTTTGCTAAATTATCTATGAAAAGCGTTACAAACGCTTTATTATTTTTCGAATTTCGATTGATGATTATAAATAAACGAACATATCTTTTTAACATTTTTCTTAGTCAGGAGTGTTATTTTGCTTGTGTGAATATAATGCATACATTCTTTTTTGAATCTATGACAATTTTTTTGAAAATTGTCATTTTGCCAAACTGTGAACAAATCCCTTTAAACTTTTATTGTTTTGTTTAACGAGTATCACATTGTTAGTGCCTTTAATACGTGCATTCAGTTGATAGTTTATTAAGACATCTGTCTGCATAAAAGAAGAGATATATTGCGGTAAAAAAGATCAAACGAAATATCAAATAAAGTGCTTATACTTCCGTGCGTTTTCCCTATTGATAACATATTACATGTGGAAGTTCATTAGTTGCAGCAATAGAACACTAAGGCTTCTATGTTTAAAATGTCTATAATGGTATATTAGAATCTAATGAAATATAACTGTACATTGTTAGGAAAAATGCGTGCTTCGGATTGCCTTCAATAATTTGTTTTTATACCTTCCCACTCGTGGAAATGTCGACGTTTTGTAGTCACGTTCCTTTAAATAAATGATCGCTATATAATAATCCGTTAACTTAATCTTTTTGTAACTGAACCGTGAACAACATTGCAACCTGTGTACACTGCATAAAAAAGAAATACTCGGCATACAGTGTTAAAATACTAAAACCATATCTTTACTTTCGATTTATAGCCAAACAGATTTATGGTTTTGATATGAAAATCATTCGGAAAGTGTCTCCCTTCATATAATTGCAAAATTCCATTCTATCATAATCATAGTTGTTGCTTTGGACATGTTGCCGAATCGAATTCTACAGTGCTAAATGTAAAACTAGTTTATGTGCTCATAAAATTATGACCGTAGATTTACAAATACGCAATAGTTTGTATTCAAAGTGGAATTTTGACATAACCCATAAGTAGAGATCGATAAAGCTTTACCGCTTAATTCGCCAACTTTTCGTAACAACATAGGTCTTACCGATACTTTTATGAAACTTAAAATAATTGTTGAGATTATGATTGTTCTGCTTTTATTATGATTATTATTTATTTATTATTTATTATTTTTTATTATGATTGTTCTATTTTTTAAACTTCAAACTGGAAATGTCGCAGATAATTCTTGAGTCCATGATTAAAATCATGGCTGAATTTAAGATAATACTTACGGGATGCGTGTATGTTCTTAAATATTGCAAATGTGTTACACTAAATACTATAGTTCTTTGTATATGGCAGTGGGCATCACTTTAAAGAATAGTCTTAACCAGTATACACGCTTTATATCATAGACTCTTCCGCTTTGCCTCGACCAATTCAGTGGATCGACTTTATCCGACTTTATCCGTATAAAACCTTAAGAATATTACTTTGACAGTTTTTGGCATATTGACCACACCATATTCACACTTGCCCAAACGCCAATATTTAGACCAGTTTTGTGCGCTAAATATAAATGGCAATGGTGATAATGCCAAAAAAACGTAACATTTTGGCAGTCAGCGCTTTTACAAAAGTTCAAAGAGCAAATGTTACAAGACGTATAATGCTTTTGCGATCTTAACCATGTTTCAAATATACAATAATGATTTTTACAAGGAAAATAGCATTTTAATTTTTATGCCCCCACTTTTTTTTGGGGGGGGGCATACAGATTTTCCCTTGTCCGTCCGTCCGTCCGTCGGATTTTTGTGTCGCGCGTAACTCAAAAAGTATAACTGCTAGAGTGATGAAACGTTTTAAGCATATTCATCTGCATTGAGGCTTGTGCACCTGGGTATTTTGGTGCATTTTTTTCTGACATAAGCGGAGTTATGGCCCCTTTTTAGAAAAAAAGACATTTTTGGACTTGTGTCGCGCGTAACTCAAAAAGTATTACTTCTAGAGTGATGAAACTTGATAAACATATTAATCAGCACGTGAACTTGTGCACCTGAGTATTGTGGTGAAGTTTTTTCCGACATCAGCGGAGTAATGGCCCTTTTTTAGGAAAAAAGACATTTGTGGACTTGTGTCGTACGTAGCTCAAAAAGTATAACTGCTAGAGTGATGAAACTTTATAAACATATTAATCAGCATGTGAACTTGTGCAGCTGGGTATTTTGGTGCATTTTTTCCGACATCAGCTGAGTTATGGCCCTTTCTTAGCAAACAAATGACATTTTTGGACTTGTGTCGTGTGTAACTCAAAAAGTATTACTGCTGGAGTGATGAAACTTTATAAACATATTCATCAGCATGTGAACTTGTGCACCTGGATATTTTGGTGCAGTATCTTTTTCAAAGTCAGCGGAGTTATGGCCCTTTTTTAAGCAAAAAAATGACATTTTTGGACTTGTGTCGCGTCTCACGCAAGAAATATTAATGCTGGAGTGTTGAAACTGTATAAAAATATTAATCAGCATGTAAACTTGTGCACATGGGTATTTTGGTGCAGTTCTTTCGGACATCAGCGGAGTTGTTGTTTTAGCAAAAAATGACATCTTTGGACTTGTTTCGCGTTTAACTCAAAAAGTATTATTGCTAGAGTGATGGAACTTTATAAACATATTAATCAGTATGTGAACTTGTGCACCTGGGTATTTTGGTGCAGTTTTTTTCTGACATCAGCGGAGTTATGGCCCTTTTTTGCAAAAATGATATTTTTGGACTTGTGTCACGCATAACTAAAAATTTATTACTGCTAGAGTGATGAAACTTTATATACATATTAATCAGCATGTGAACTTGTGCACCTGGGTATTTTGGTGCATTTTTTCCGATATCAGAGTTTTGTGACAACCAGCGGAATGTGGGGGCATCCGTGTCCTACGGACACATGTCTAGTTTACTTTGTTAAAATTTTCCTTGGGAGCTTTGTCTATACGACACCAGCTCACGTATCAACAGAAACTGTCACCTTAATTATGCATAGTCTTGCCAAACCGTTTGATGAACACAACAAGGAAGTCAACAAATCGCTCAATTATTTACATCTCAACGGTTGAGATGCTCGCTTTGTAATGATACCAAACACCAGGCTGTTAAAGAGGTCGTAAATCTTTGTCCTGTGTTGAGGACTGAATGTGATTTACACATCAAAGCAGATACCTCTTTAGTGTTCTATTGTGTCCACGCGATATAAGATCTTCTAAATATTATGTGGTGATATGGTTTTCTCTGTCGTGCATGTACGTTTTATTGAAGAATATTGCATGTTTTACTGCATTTAACTATATTTTCGATGCATCGTCATATGTTAACGTTTTGTTATTAGTAATTTTGTTATCTTCTGTATCTGCATTCGGCCATCGTACTTCTTTTAGCCGAATTCCTCGTGTTTCTTTTTTAAATAAAATATTCGGTCCCGATTTTTCCTTATTTATTTATTAAGACGTAATTCTCTTCGACTTTATAGAAATAGTACTATACTTTACCAAAGTTATTGTTATTTTCAAATAAGGTTATGTTATTAATTCGAATGAATGGTTGGAATGAAAAGAAATGAATAGTTAAAACATTTAAATGTAACCTTAACTATTAATGACATTGCGTTTTATTTTCCAATAGCTATTATGTATGTATTAACACTTATCCCGTAGGTTTACAACATTATTACTAGCTTGAATGTGTTTCATTTTAAAGTTAATTTTGTTTAAAAGGTCAGTTGCACGCGTTAAACTGTGTTTGATTGTTGGTTTAAAATAAAGACATAATTATTGAACCCTAACTTTTGAGGTCAAGCAAACGAACATAGCGTGATTGTTATCCCATCATTACGCCTGCATTGACGAAATAACACCCCGTGGGATAAACTTAGCTGTATTCCACCTGTTGAATACAGCAAACACGCGCATAATAATGACGTCATATTGTTTATTTTTGTTACGTCATTTGATGTTTTTCGTGTTATTCTGCGATTTTCTTTCGTTTATTTTCAAAATAAAGACAGAAAATGATGGGATAAATAGAATACCAGGTAAAGTGTTGAATACAGATACGTTTATTTGCTCGGCACGAAAACCTAAACCACTCGCCAAGGCTCGCGGTTTAGGTTTTCTTAGCCTCGCTAAATAAACGTATCTGTATTCAACACTAACCTAGTATTCTCTATATAGTCAGCGTCCATGTTTTCTATTTGGCGTTTGCTTAATATGATGCTATATTTTAGATTAATAACCCTAGTGTCGAGCAGCTTGAAACAAAAATGTTGTGCTATCAAAAGTATGCTATTTACGTAAACCTTAATAACGTGTGCATTATGTTGTTGGTGTTGTTGTTGTTGTTGTTGTTGTTATTTTGCATTTATACCCGCTAATCCATTTATATCCTTTGAAATCGTGTGCTATTTAATGGTGATGGTTTCTGTGAACAAAACATATTAAATACTGACTATGTCGTTAACAAACACTCTAAGGCTTAATACCCACATGCAATGAGTTATACAGTATTATGTGAAAATTTACATTATCTCACAATAATAATTAAAATAATCATTAAAAACACACATGGATCAAGAGGGTGATCCGGATTACCACAAAAGTCTAATCATTTTTCATTGGCCTATTTCCAACCTTCCTAGAAAATTTCGCGGACATCCGTTTATAACTTATTTGCGTATCATATATATTATAGCTGTAAACTACTCAAACACAGACAAAGTTCAAATTTGACCTAAAATTCCTTAATCTTTTTATGGATGAGTCAATACTATAGCCAAATCGGTCAATATGGCTGAATATTTAACATCATAAAACGGTTCACTGACCAGTCGTATTTTATGCACCCCGAAAAATTTCGGGGGAGCATATAGTCGCCGCCTTGTCCGTCTGTCCGTCCTTCCGTCCCACTTTCTTGTCCGGGCTATTTGTCAGCAACTAATAGCCGGAATTCAACGAAACTTTATGGGAAGCTTTATTACCAAGAGGAGATGTGCATATTACCGAGACGTTGCGCTTCATTTATTTTTCTCAGCGTTATGGGACTTTGAAGATTTCTGAAATAAATATATAGTGAACAATTCTTGACTTTCTTGTCCGGGCTATTTCTCAACAATTGCTTTGCAGAATTCAACAAAACTTTATGGGAAGCTTCATTACCAATAGGAGGTGTGCATATAACCAGGACGGTCCGCTTCAATGATTTTTCTTATAGTTATTGGACTTTGAAGATTTCTGAAATTAGTATACAGTGCACAATTCTTGACTTTCTTGTCCAGGCTTTTTTCTCAGCAACTACTGGCCGGAATTCAACGAAACTTTATGGGAAGCTTCATTACCAAGAGGAGGTGTGCATATTATCAGGATGTTCCGCTTCAATGAATTTTCTCGGAGTTATGGGACTGTGGAGATTTCTGAAATTAGTATATAGTGCACAAGTCTTGTCCGGGCTTTTTCTCAGCAGCTACTGGACATATTTCATTGAAACTTAATAGAACTCTTCATTACCAAGAGGAGGTGTGCAAAATACTAGGATGGTCCGCTTCAATAATTTTTCTCAGAGTTAATGTACTTTGAAGATTTGTAAAATTAGTTTATAGTGCACAGTTCTTGAACGGGCTCTTTCTCAGCAACTACTGGCCAGATTTCAATAAACCTGTATGAGAAGCTTCATTGCCAAGAGGAAGTATGCATATTACCAGGACGTTCCGCTTCAATGATTTTTCTTGGAGTTACGGGACTTTGAAGATGTCATGTGTAATATCTATTATTCAGTGATGCTTGTTGGAAAACTAAATTAATAGGAATTGAAATAACCATTCCGGTATAACAGTAATGATCCATTACTTTGATTTTTTTTTTTGATTTTTTTTTACAATTTTACTTCATCGGCATGTTTATATTGTATTTTTGTGGTATGCTCACATACAGTTTTGATGTCAGATTTGGTGTTGCAGTTCTAGTGATTGTTAGTCATATTACAATCTCTGCCCTTCTCATTACAATAATATTGCTTGAAAAAGCGCATTGAGGGAGCATCCGTCAGTTTTACTGATATCTTTGTATTAAAAGGTCATGTAACACTTATAATTGTACGACCATGTGACCGTCCTTTTCAGACGAGACGATACTCAAGCAGAAGAAAGCCAATGGTGAAATCAAGCCCCGGCCTGTTAAGGTGGAGAATCCAAACCACCTGAAGGGCGACTACAGCCAGTTCCAGGTGGCCAAACACATGAGGGAGAAGCAGCAGAAGGAGCGAGCGATCAAACTGTTTATGGCGGCAGACGTAAGTGGTGGCGGGAATTTCACGATTTATTTCTGTTTGTTAGCTCAACTGAGCACAACGTGCTCATGGTGAGCTTTTAGGATCGCCTTTTGTCCGTCGTCCATCGTGCGTTATCCTCTTTCAAAGTTGTTTAAATCGTTTCGGTCCGCTGCATATATAGGTCACCAGAGCTAAAAATAGATTTATAATGTGAAAACCTTCTCCCCTGGAACCGCATGGCTCAGAGCTTTCATATTTGATATGTGACATCGTCTAGTGGTCCTCTACAAAGATTGTTCAAATTATTCCCTGGGGTCAAAACTTGCCGCGCCCGGGGGTTACATGATTTATTTAGACTTAAATAGCAAAATGACTTTAAAAATCTTCTCCTCTGAAACCGCATGGCCCAGAGGTTTCCTATTTGGTATAAAACATCTTATAGTGGTTCTCTAAAAAGTTTCTTCAAATCATGGCCATGGGGTCGAAACTGGCCGCGTTCGCGGAATCACATGGCTTATATAGACTTTAAATAGCAATACGGCTTTTGAAATCTTATCCGCTGAAACCGCATGGCCCAGAGGTTCCATATTTGGTATGTAACATTGTATAGTGGTCCTCTACAAAGATATTTCAAATGATGCCCCTAGGGCCAAAACAGACCACGCCCCGGGCTTCACATGGTTTGTTTAGACATAAATAGCAAAATGACTTTAAAAATCTTCTGCTCTGAAAACTTAAGGGCCAGAGGTTTCATATTTGGTATATGACATTGTATATTGGTCCTCTAAAGAAGTTGTTCAAGTTATGCCCCTGGGGTCAAAACGGGCCACGCCCCTGGGGTCACATACATGGTTGAAATAGAATATATAGCAAAATGACTTTCAATGTATTATCCTCTGAAACCGTAAGGCCAAGAGGTTTTGTATTTGTTTGGTAACATTGTATAGTGGTCCTCTATAAAGATTGTTCAAATTATGCCCCTGGGGTCAAAACTGTCCAGGTCCCAGGGTCACATGGTTTATATAGACTTAAATAGCAAAATCACTTAAAAAATATTCTCCTTTGAAACCGCAAGGCCCAGAGGTTTCATATTTGGTATGTAACATTGTATAGTGGTCTACTACAAAGATTGTTCAAATGATGCCCCTGGGGTCAAAACTTGCCACGCCCCGGGGGTCACATGCTTGATAGACTAAAATAGCCAAATAATTTTTAAAATCTTCTCCTCTGAAACCGCTTGGTCAAGAGGTATCATATTTGGTTTTTAACATTGTATAGTGGTCCTCTACAAAGATTGTTCAAACAATACCCCTGGGGTCAAAACTGGCCACACTCCGGGGGTCACATGGTTTATATAGACTTAAATAGTACAATGACTTTAAAGTTTAATATTTGATATGTAACATTTTATAGTGGTCCTGTACACAGACTGTTCAAATGATTTCCCTGGGGTAAAAACTGGCCACGCCCCAGGGTCACATGGTTTATATAGACTTAAATAGTAAACTGACTTTAAAAATCTTCTCCTGAAACCACAAGGCCCAGAGGTTTCATATTTGGCATATAACATTGCATAGTGGTCCTCTACAACGATTGTTCAAATGATGCCCCTGGGGTCAAAACTGGCCACGCCCCGGGGGGTCACATGGTTTGTATAGACATAAATAGCAAAATGACACAACTGGGAGTCACATGGTTTCTATTGACTGATATGGATAGTGGGCTTTAAAAATTTTCTCCTCTGAAAACGCAAGGCCCAGAGATTCAATATTTGGCTAAAACCATTGTCCACTACAAATATTGTTCAAATTATGCCCCTGGGGTAGAAAGTGGCCACGCCCTGTGGGTCACATGGTGTATTTAGACTATATAATTTCTCTCATGAAACTGCAAGGCCCAGATCTTTATACTCAGGTAAGTGGTTTAGTGCCATTTGGCCCTCTTGTTATATGCCATTATGATGTATTAAACTCAGGTGAGCGACCTAGGGCCATCGTGGCCCTCTTGTTACAATTTATGATATGTTTAACTTGGCCTCCGATATAAGTTGGGTAACGAGTTATTGTTGTTCTTGTTATAAATTATAATATGTCTTTATATACCAACATTTTCGTCTCCCTGGCCGCAGAGGTAAGTAGCGTGAATTTCCCGATTTTTTGCTCTTGTTCTGATTTATTATTTATCTTTATTATACCTCAGTTGATTATTTCTCTATATAATGCATATAAACTGCAGCGGGCAACATTTTGATATGTCGCCCGGCAATGTCGCCCGCTACCGCTATGTCGCCCGGTACGCAAATGATAGGGGATTGAGCTTAATTTAAAGTCTGTGTCATGCAGAGCTTTTATTGTTTATATTTCTGTGTGTTTTAAGTTTATCACATATTTCTCTAAATTCTGTTAACTGTTAGAATTTAAAAAAAGTTATTATTGTGAGATATTACTACATCTGTTAAAATATTGTTAAAATAATAAACTTATGTAAATGATTTCTTTACTTTGATTTTGTTCGGTATAATAAAATAAATATTGACTTCCTTGAGGGTGACAGTGCGTCTCGTCAACCCTCGACAAACACTGTCGACCTCGGCTAAAGCCTCGGTAGACAGTTTTGCATCGGGTTGACAAGACGCACTGTCACCCTCAAGGAAGTCAATATGTATATCTTATGTAGCCACATGTACATTCACGTATATGTTAAGGTTGTTCTTGGCCGCCCAATATGTGGTGTGGTTAATTTCACGAATTATATGTGTTATTGTTTCCATTAATATTTGTCTTTGTTTAAAGGCGCGTTAATTAAGTCCTGGTCTCATGTGTAAGTGGGTAAGTCTTAAGACGACAGTTTGCACCTTCTGCATACGATTACCGGAATTGGGAAGTAGTTTGAACCTTTCCTTTTAATCTAGGTGAGGTGTAATTAAGGTATTTTGGTGTTAGGTGAAACGCTTGAATTTATGTATCAGTAGTATATCATATATTTAAATACATGAAAAAAATACACGAACACGTTTAGTTATAACAAATATTCTTCGACAACACTGTTACCACCAAAAACAAAATCACTACAGTCGACGGAAAACACGTACCAATATACAATTTATTGTATACGATAACAATGTTTATTGCTGTATACCAAGTGCTGTCACGTGACGCTCACGTTACAGGAAATGTCCGGAAAGATGCTAGAGGAGCGGGAGATGCTGACGCTGGGCACGAGGTCACGTGGTACGTCTAGAAACACGTCACGTGCCACCTCACCAACGCCTGTCCATAGACGTAAGTTACGTTAACGATGACATCCGGTTTCATTACGGAAATCGGCATAATTTTACTATGAATTGGTTCTGAGGAAAGACCAAAGCACAATTCTGTGGCGGTTAATTGTATTAAGTTTAAGTAAAAACAAAATCTTTACAATCAAATCATTAAAATTAACATAATTATTGACATTAGTTGTACATGTTTGCTATCCTTTTCATCTCGCTGATTATTATTTATCGATTAGGCCAAAACGAAACATATATTAAATACATCAATTAATCAATACATAAATTTGTTAAGTGCCACGCTTTCTATAACGAAATCATTTGCTTGTTATGCCACGTCTCATGAAAGATAGCGGGGTATATTGGTTTGCTAATGTCGGTCGCCTAGTCTGTCGGTCGTTCGGAAGACCACTTTCGTTTCCGCTCTTTAAGTCCAACAGTTTTTATCCAATCTTCACCAAACTTGCTGAAATGTGCGTGGCCATAATATCTCGGCAAAGTTTGATAATCAGCCAAATCGCTCCAGCAATTGTTGAGTTATGGCCCTTGAATGATCTAAAATTGGCCTTTTTAGACGTTTCCGCTCTCTTAGTTAAACAGTTTTCGTCCAATCGACACCAAACTTCAGAAAAATATTGGTGACCATAACATCTGGGCCAAGTTCCATTATCAGCCAAGTCGCCCTAGGAACTGCAGCTTAACGGCCCTTGATTGATCTAAAATTGGCCTTTTTAGCAGTATAAGCTCTCTATGTCCTACAGTTTTCATCCAATCCTCACCAAACTTGATATTTTAAAGAGTGCTTTTAACCTAGAGGGGGCAGAACTGTTTTACAAACAGCTCTTGTAATTTAACAATTACATTGCATACTGTTTCTGAATTAAAACTTCACATGACTCTTCATGTTTACAATTAGTGTGTAATAATGCAAGATTTTTTTATCAGCACGTTCTGAAATTAAGTTCATTTGCCTAAAATCTACGTATACAACTTCACGGTTGTTTATTAAAATTGTGTCCGCTCCCATCTGTTTGTGACTTAGTAAATTTTTTGCTACTAAAACGTGTGTGTGCTTGCATACGTGTATATTGAACCTTTCAGCTATATGCTACTGTGGGAATGTGCACGAAACTATTAAAATCGCGACATTATCTCGGTGATTGACATTTGCCTGGAGTTTAAAGTGTGACCCAGCGGGTGTTGTTTCACATTAAGTTGCCATAATGCATGGTCTTGGATGCCGTACACTTTCACGATTCGACCAAGAGCTGATAAGGCAGGCATCTCGTGTTTGTATCGGGTATTAGCTTTATTCAGTATATTTCTAAGGCAATGATCGAAAGGGCAAACGCGAAAGTTGTTGTAAATACCATTGAAAAAACCCCGCATATAATAATTAAAAAAAGAGAAATATTGTCGCTGCTATGTTTTGTTTTTATTGTAAATTATTTATTACTTTTATGCATATAATTAATTTATTTAAAAAACAAGAGATGCTGGTTTCTGTAATAAAGTAACTAGTATACATGCGAGGTGTTGCAGTTCTATTTATTTGAGCCATCGACAGAGCTGTTATTATGGAAGAATTTACTTTCTGACTTTGATAGGCTTTAATAATCTCATTTTGATCATAAATGATAGACGGTATTTTGTCACCGGTGCAACAAAGTACAACGAACAAATAGTTCTATATTAACAAGACGTACATACAACATTAAGTGAAATGATTACACGTAATAAAATTATCTGTTATAACTTCTAACGCAATACTGAGGTCATTTAAAATATGACAAATCTGAAAAATATCAATTTCAATAAATGATATAAACTCATTTATCACTAACAACCAATTTACATTTCGCAACCGATATTATGCGTGACCTGTTCACAGACTGGCATATTTACAATTTTCAAAAATGTTGACATATATTACAAAACGAAATGATACATTATATACAAACAAGCGGAAAAACATTGATGACTTCGAAATATATTAGAAAATATCGTTTATGGATAATCATCAATCGAAATGGATACAATTCGAAAGCATTTCATCGGTATTTTGGAAAACACGTCTTTCACTGATATATCGTTAATGTCCGAATAAAGTCCGAATGACCGAGTATTTAGCGCATGAGCTTTCTGATCCCAAAGGTTCTGGGCTCGAGTCCCGGCAAAGGCAACTTTTTTTCTTTATATACTATTTGTTTAGGTTATTCCAGATGCTGTTTGTTTTTGCAGTAATGACATACTTAAAAATACGAAGATCAGTGAACAAGTCCCTTTAAGCTGTAACACGCGCTATTTATATTTAGGTTGTGATTCAAATACCACTATATGAGTAACGTAAGTACTTAACATTATAGTAAACTTGTATCAAAGCTATTTATTTGAGTTGCCCACGGTCACCATAGCCAAAATTATTGACAGTTTTCTTATAGTTCTGACCCAATTTCATTGTCCGTACATTTGTTAACATGTCTGTAATTATAGAAGCATTTTGTAGGTAATTGTTATGATAGTATTTGCTGAAAAAGTAGCCGATCGGTTGTTAAAAATCATTGTTATCGATACATAGGCTAACTTAAGATATGCGTGTAATTATAACATTATGACGTCTCTATATTGAATTATTTGTCAATTGAAATGTTAGCGAAATAAATTGCGTACATGTACATTTCAATTCATATACAGCGGTCTCGTCGAAGACAAAAGCCTTTATCATAAGACGGGATATCCCTAACAAATACAGGAATTTAGTTGCCGCAATAAACATCATAAGACGGGGGGGATCCCTAACAAATACAGGAATTTAGTTGCCACAATAAACATCATAAGACGAGATATCCCTAACAAATACAGGAATTTAGTTGCCACAATAAACATCATAAGACGGGATATCCCTAACAAATACAGGAATTTAGTTGCCACAATAAACATCATAAGACGGGGGGGATCCCTAACAAATACAGGAATTTAGTTGCCACAATAAACATCATAAGACGAGATATCCCTAACAAATACAGGAATTTATTTGCCACAATAAACATCATAAGACGGGATATCCCTAACAAATACAGGAATTTAGTTGCCACAATAAACATCATAAGACGGGGGGGATCCCTAACAAATACAGGAATTTAGTTGCCACAATAAACATCATAAGACGAGATATCCCTAACAAATACAGGAATTTAGTTGCCACAATAAACATCATAAGACGGCGGGGATCCCTAACAAAAACAGGAATTTAGTTGCCACAATAAACATCATAAGACGGGGGATCCCTAACAAATACAGGAATTTAGTTGCCACAATAAACATCATAAGACGGGGGGGATCCCTAACAAAAACAGGAATTTAGGTGCCATAATTACATCATAAGACGGGGGGGATCCCTAACAAATTTAGGAATTTAGCTGCCACACTTACATTATAAGACGGGGGGGGGTCCCTAACAAATTCAGGAATTTAGTTGCCACAATTACATCATAAGACGTGGGGGATCCCTAACAAATACAGGATTAATTTGCCACAGTTACATTATAAGACGGGGGATCCCTTACAAATACAGGAATTTAGTTGCTACAAGTACATCATAAGGCGGGGGGGGGAGATCCCTAGCAAATTCAGGATTAAGTTGCCACAGTTACATCATAAGACGGGAGATCCCTAACAAATTCAGGAATTTAGTTGCCACAATTACATCACAAGACGGAGGATCCCTAACAAATATAAGAATGTAGTTGCTTCAATTACATCATAAGACGAGGGATCCCTAACAAATACAGAATTTAGTTGCCGCAATTTAATTGTCGTGATTGCATTGTTGTTTTTCAGTCATTTTCTTTAAGTGACAACGAAATTCAATTTTCAAACTAAGAAATTTATATTGGCATATAAATGTAATAAAGGGAAAAAATACTGTAAATATAATGGAAAATGTGTATTAGCATTCTAATATATTAATCCTTGAATAATTTAGGTCTTGTTGGTTGGGCCCCTTTTCTTGTGTACTTGTTTAACGTCAGTTGTAACCATGTGACCATTGTTTTTGGCACATTTTACTCTTACACGGCAGAAAAATGCGGTTTGTTATAACTTTGTCTATAGTCATGGATACTTCGGCACGAAATCGACGCCAACTTGGGGTTTTCGTTTCTTTTCCAAGCATTACTGTTGTTTTTTTGTTGTTGTTTTTTCTTTTATCGAAAATCTCATTATATAGTATAACACTTATATCTCACCTCCTACATAAATGACGCGATTCGATTGGCTACGAGCGGTCATATGATCATGGGGTATTTTTCATACACCATGGGTAGGCCTATATTTCAATAACCCGTAGAAGTCTAATGACGCAATCTAATGCCGTCATTTTGTTTATTTTCATGACGTCATTGCATGTGTTTCGTGTTATTTTGTAAGTTCTTATTTCGTTAATTTACAAGTGATATCAATTTAACGAAACCATTGAAAGGTAGTCGGTGAGATATATCCGTTACACTGTTAGTAACTGTGGGTGTATGGGATATAAAACCTTAGTGGCTACATACCATACTCGAGCTACGCCACTGAGGGTGTATGGGATATAAAACCTTAGTGGCTACGTACCATACTCGAGCTACGCCACTGAGGGTGTATGGGATATAAAACCTTAGTGGCTACGTACCATACTCGAGCTACGCCACTGAGGGTGTATGGGATATAAAACCTTAGTGGCTACATACCATACTCGAGCTACGCCACTGAGGGTGTATGGGATATAAAACCTTAGTGGCTACATACCATACTCGAGCTACGCCACTGAGGGTGTATGGAATATACAATTACTAACAGTGTAACTAATACTACTGTATGTAACGTATTTGCGTTTATATAATGCAATTCGATACTACAATATCAAATATATTTATGTAGTTCATACTTTCGTAGACATAATTCCTTTCAATCTAATTAAATCTTAAATTAATAAATAGTGTGTGAATCATGAAAAGAGAACAAAAGCACTATAAACCAGTTGGCGCTAGTAATTGCTGACAACTATGGAGGTTTTTATTTTGTGTCCTTGCATTCTTAGATAACGTGTCAGTCATTATATCCTAATAATAATAACAGAATGTTAAATTGACTATAATTATGTTCAAAATTTGTCATTTAAATTGATTTACATTTCTCCAATGCTTCGTTTTCTTCAATTGCGTATGGTGTTGTTAGAACGAATGTCACTGGATATGTCCAAAGATAGCAGTTTGTATTTAAAGATTAAAGGGGCAAACGCGACTTATGGCAAAACTAGATGTCAGGACATTACTACTCACTATGCGTATTGTGGATTTATCAAATAATTCTACTTTAATTACTATTCAAATATTATTATACTTTCTTACTGCCTAATAACCCATTGGTAGTTTATTGCTGTCATTGTGATGCCAGGACGATGAATGGAGAAAAATATCTTAACAAAAGATGTGACAGGTCTAAAATATGGCCGAAACTGGAAACTCAATTCAAGCACACACAAAAGAACTGCCTGAGGTAAATGCATTAAAAACCGCTAAAATCAGAAAGATGTTTACGCTACATTTATATTCTTAAAATGCTTGATCTTAAAGGGACTTGCTCAAAGAAGGTTCTTCTTTTTTTTAAATATGCCATCTTAACTTGACAAATTAAAGCATCTTAACTAAATAGCTCAAATATAATAAGAAAAGGAACAACAAAAATGTTGCTGATACCGGGGTTCGAACACCAGACCTACGGATCAAAAGTCAAGCGCGCGAACCTCTCGGCCATTGGGATTTACATACTTGTTCGTGTATTTTTTACATTATGTAAGTGATTTAGAAACACTCTCAATTTTGCCACCGTTTGGCGTTACACACGCTTTATAATTTTATCCATTTCAACTGATGATTACTCACTAACGAAACGGTATTTACAGTTTATTTTCTATGTCAGTAGTTGTATTTCGCTACTGAAATATGTGTCAAAAAGTTCGAACATTGGCAATTCGCCAATATGCGAGCATGTACCTTTAAGAGAATAAAATATATAGGGCGAGTTAAAGCCCTGAAACCCATTTGAAGACGATAAGATACATATGCGAATACTACATTTATCATTTACTGGACCTCTGCCAACACGTTACGGGAATTATTGCTATTGGCAACACAATATAAACTAACTGTAATTATACCCCCACAAACGAAGTTTAGGGGATGCATATATATATAGGAGTGAGCTTGTCGGTCTGTCGTTCCGTCGGTCTGTTGGTTTTTGTTTGTTTCCGGATGACAACTCAAGAACGTCTTGACATATTGAAATAATTTTTGTTACACGTGTGTAGCATCACAGAGAACAGGTCAAATTCGACGTTGGTTACAAACCACTAAATTTTGATAGAGTTATGGTCCTTGTTTGACTCAAATTCCCTAAAAACATGGTTTCCTGACGATAACTCAACAATGACTTGACATATTTAAATAATTATTGGTACACATGTGAAGTATTGTATGACCATATTTTTCACAAATCATATTTTCACACGTGTGAAAAATAGGATCTCATTTTTCACAGGTGTGAAAACTAGGATCTCATTCTTCACACATCGCAATCTCATTCTTCACATTTCCTGTGAAATGTGTGATCCAGTCGAGTGTTTGATATGCAGTTGAATCATATTCTTCACACTTAAAACGAAAGTGTTCACATTTTCAAAAAAGTGAATTTGTTACATCATAATCCTATTTTTCACACTGTATGTGCCCGAACAAAAAATGGGGTGATTTACGGTACGGTACAATATGCATGGTATGGTACGATATGGTACGGCACGGTACCAGTTGGTTAAGTACTGTACGGTTTGGTATGATAAGGCAGGGCAGAGCAGGGCAGGGCAGGGTATGGTTTGTTATGCTATGGTATAGAAAGGTACGATACGGCACGGTACGATACGGTACGGTAAGAAACGATACGATACGATACCCAACGATACGGGGGTACTGTACGCTACGCTACTGCACTGTCCAAACGTACGTACCAACATGTGCGGAGGTTCTAATAAGGTCATTATTTACCGTCCGTGTATACGTATATTCTAGTTCGGGCGTACATTTGCATGGGCATTTTGGTTTTAATAATCCAAAATAAGATGTTTGTTTGTACGTACGTTCGGATGCGTGCATTGGTTAATATCCCAATAAAAAGGTATACGTTCGTATGGACGTACGCGATTATGCATTTCTATCTCCTAATTAGACCGTACCAATGTATTGACTAACGATTAAGCGCATGCATACATTAGAAGCTCCTAAATAGGGCTTAGTTTCTCATAGTGATACTGATGATGACGTTAACTATAATGATAATAATGGTAATGACTATAATAATTATGACGACGACGACGATGATGATGATGATAATGATGATGACGATGATGATAATGATGATGGCGACAGTGACAATGGTGACGATGATGGTGATGATAATGATGCTAATGATTACTGTATAATTATTCTCCAAATAATGATTTATTCGATTGTCGCGATACAATTTCGCCATAAAATATGTGAAAAATGTGATCCGTTCGCATACCCCCTTTTTACCAGTCACATTCTTCACATTTATAAATGTGACAAATGAGATCCTATTTTTCACAGGCGTGTGGAAAATAAGATTCGTGAAAAATATGATCCTACAGAGCATCATAAAATACATGTCAAGTTCGACCTTGGTTACAAACCACTATTTTTGACACAGTTATATATGGCCCCTTTCTAACTTTAATTCCCGAAAAACATGGTTTCCGGACAATAACTCATAAAAGGCTTCACATTTTTAAATTATTTTTGGTACATATCATAAAATACAGATCAAGTTCAACTTTGGTTACACACCGCTAAATGTTGACAGACTTATGGCTCCTATTGAAATGAGATTTTTCCAAATACACTGTTAAACATTCATAAATTAAAGAATTCTTTCTGCCCATTTCTTTCGAATGGATGCCATAATTTTGTGACAAGGCCATATTATGGGAGTATATCGTCACTCATGTGACAAGTTAAGTTATCTTTATCGTTACCGACTGAGAAACAACGACATAATGTCAACAGCAGAATGCGTTATACACAGCAATAAAATCATGTATATACTTTAAACATATTGTGCAGATCCTATATGTATCAATTAAAAATAAATACATGTGGCTCAATACAAACCCACTTGCTAGTTGAATATAATTGGCAGGTGCTGATGATACCATCATTGCAGCCAGAGACATAATATCTGTGTTTTGTCTCACATAAATAAGTGCATTACTATTGAACGCGCTAGAGTTTTGCTAGCGGATTATTTTACTTTTTAAGATTATGTGATCACAAGGAAGATCACAAACAGTATAACGTGCTTTTCCTAATAGTCGTTGTTTAATACTTTAGATAGGCAGGTAATATGTAAGTACGTGCTAAAATAATACCACGGAGGCAATGTAAAAGGGATTTTAATTTGTGGAATCTTGCAACACGAAATCGTTTATTTTGATGAATTACAAAACGTGTTTTGTTATAAGCAAATTACATTCGTTGTATTTTCTTTTGATCATGCTTTACATTGAACCGGGATGTAATCATTCACTAAGTTCAATGCCTTTGCAGCTGGTTTGTTATATCCTGTACATTTATTTACTGCATTGGATACTCCAATATGTATAAACATTATCTGCAGTGTCTATGGGCATGACATGGCATACCACGTCAACACACTAACATGAAATATTTACATTTCAAACTGGGTATTCACCGTATCCCAGCCATAATTATAATGTCAACAAACATAATCTTTTTGATGTAGCCCTCCAATAAGCCATAAATCAGCGATGTCGTTACGGGCTTGGAGCGTTTATTTAATTTATTACAGGATGTTGGATTTTCACCTTGGTCAACACTAAAGGGACTATTTCAACAAAAAGTGACCTCCTTCAGCATTGTATGTCTCCCGCAGCGTAGTGGGCAGGGAGAAATATTGACGTTGTGCTGGAAAGTTGTATGTCTGGATGGGTGGATGCATAGATGGATGGATGTCTGGATTCTTGAAAACATTTTTGTATGCGCTTGATCTCCGTTAGCCCTGGTCGGATTTTGACGAAACTTCACAGGTTTGATCAGTACCAAGTCTAGTTGTACATGTCGTCGTTGGCGGATTCTTGGCGGAGTTACGGCCCTTTTAAGTTTTTCACATAACAGACCTTGTCGGCGCTTGTTCTCCGTAACGTCCTGGTCGGATTCTGACGAAACTTCACAGGATTGATCATTACTAAGTCTTGTTGTGCATATTGTTGGCCGCATAATTTTAGCGGAGTTATGGCATGACAGAACTTGTCTGTGCTCTTTTCCGTAACCACTGGCTGGAATTTGACAAAACTTAACGGGATTGATCAGAACCAAGTGTGGTTATGCATATCTTTGGAATGTCATGGTAGGTGAATTTTGGGCGGAGTTATTGCGGTGCGTGGGGGAGATATGTGGTTTTTCCAAAAACAAACTCTAGTTAATGTTATTATGTTAAAGAAACGAGCAATACGGAGGCGTACACAATAAATTCTTATGAATAATTTACTACATTATGAGAATTTTTAACAAAAACCAATAAAGAAAAATTCTTGAAAAAAGAAAACCCAGATTGGATATCGAACTCACGACGACGGAGTCCTAAGAACACATGACAGTGGATAGCGCTGTAACCGCGCTATTCTGACTTGTGAAAATGCACGTGCGTACTATGAATATAGATTCCTAAAAATCTGACGTCAAAGTGTAATCACGAAAAACTTCAAACAAACACGCCCTAAATTATATAATGATTTTTTTTCAGAATGCATAAACTCTTTTTAATGATATGTACGTTATTTTAACCTGTATTAAATGCCGATATTAATATATATGTTTTCA
This sequence comes from Congeria kusceri, assembly GCA_027627225.1. Classification (NCBI taxonomy): domain Eukaryota; kingdom Metazoa; phylum Mollusca; class Bivalvia; order Myida; family Dreissenidae; genus Congeria; species Congeria kusceri. The sequence continues at coordinate 6,472,433 of CM051037.1, read as the reverse complement.
TATATTTTTACTGCAGTTGCCCCTGTAGGGTCCTTTTCGTTGACATAGTCCCTTTAAGGACATGTGCACAAATTTAACTAGTGCCACTCAAGATATCACCAGCCCAGAGTGACTGTGATCTTGTTTTAGTGTACTATGAATTGACATTCCAATTATGAAGCCGGAATATTAGGCATAGAACCTGCGATTCTTATTCATTAGTTGATTTCGAAATATTGAATGACCCACATAGGAATTGTAATTTATTTATGCACTCCCGTTTGCGAAACATGTAACGGAATAAGTCTGCAATTCGAATGTCTTATTAGAATGTCACATACATCCCTGGACAGATCAGCGTATTTTGCTATTCTAGAGATAACCTAGGTGATCATTGTGTATCTGAAGTGTCATTGATGAATATGCGCGTTTTGTATACCCTCTGTTGTTCTCGTTGTAAATGATTGCATAAAACACATATGCCGTTAAATGGCATACATTATACAAAAAAAGGTATTAAACCTGTATTTGTCCGCGTGTTATGCTGCAATCTGGGCTAATCGAAAGAAACAAGTAATGCTTTATGCGGAACACTCACAACACTCAATGTCGGGGGCGACGCTAAATGGTATTTGAACCTTTTTGCGCGTTTTGCAAGCGAATGTGATAACCGCTTATTATACTTGTCAGCTCTGGGTAAATCAATCGGTCTAAAGTGCACGATCGTCCAAAGGCGTAGCGTATCTTAGGAGCTAATGTCAAACTTATAATGAGCAAATATAACCAATTTATTGTCTGTGTATATGCAGGCTCTGTGCAGTTCAAAGAAGAGGTTCAGCAGCCGCCCATGACGCCTGTGGTCGAGGTGGCCAGCAGGGGGTCCTTTAGAAGGTGAGTTGCCTAGCAACGGTAAAGCACCATGATCACAATCACCACTATTTTATGTGTGTAAAACCATTTTCTATATGTCACACATAAAACAGCTACTTTAAATATGAAAGAAATCAACCCACAGAAACGATTTAAACCGAGACGATACCGATGATCTCGTAATATTTATGTAAAACAGAGAATGATGTTATTTTAGATATTGGCGAACATTGTTTCATATTTTGTATTAATTTTGTTTGTAACACACAAAAAACATAAATTGATATTATGAAATAACCGACGATCTAAATAAGTTGTAATTATATAATGATAGGCATATGTGATGTAAAGTTTAATGTTGTTGTATTCCTTATAACATCATAACTGATACGACAGTGTTTTGTGACTCAAAGACTGCAGCAGGTAAATACTAGCACCCCTAGATTACTTAGATCCAGTTTCTGGAGTAAAACTTTCTTTCCTGTATCCCAAATTTCTTGCTTCTGTATTTCTTTAAATTCAGTATTTTCGTTACAGTCAAATTAATACATTGTATGCACACTTAGCCTCTTGTCCTGTGTATTAGGCCAATTAAGAGCTAAATACACTTAGTTACTGACCAATTCTAGGAAGGCACCATAGCAGCCATGAATTGTTCAGATGTTTTCTATCATTTGGTTCAGTTTTCATTTTGATATAAAAGCATTTAAATTTTGTGATAATTTTGAACTAATCCATTCAAAACATCATTTAAATAGACACACCAAATTACTGTTTCAAAACGAATGTTTACAACAATCCCAATTTATGCACATAGTGTGTAGCAATTTCAGAGATTTTCTTTAAATATCTTTATTTTGTCATAAAAAATCTCAATTTCGCAATTTTTTAAATAAAAAACACACACTGTATTTATGAAATAGGATTGTCACAATACAAATAACTAACACAACTTTAATAAGAAAAAACACTTAATTGCCATTATTCAGGGAGTAGCCTAATATACAGCTGTGGTTGTATCCATATACGTTTCAACAATCATTACGATTCAAAACTGTAAATTATAAACCTTATTAAATTCCTTTTAACGACCGATTAATCACAATATAACTAGTTAATACTATGCAATTATTATTAACATAACATATCTGTATTAATGAAGATTTGTTTCCGTTTGTGAAGTTGATGTTCCAATTATTTTACACTTGGTTAACGTTGATACCATGTTTATATCACGTTATTTAATTATTTAATTGAGTTATTTAGTTAAATTTACTTCACCTTTTAACGGATCCGTTAACACTGCATGCAAAAGTGTGTATGTCTTTTCTTACTTACACTGTACATTATTATCGTATCCAGTGACGTCCAAAAAAAACTTTCTAAATAAACAAATCACAACATTTAATAATTAATTGTTAATAAAACTTTCGTGCTCTATGGGTTGGTTATTTCATACGTGCACCCGTGTCATACATTTGCTTCTTAACTACATGCCGTTTATAAAAAAAACAACGCTACAACATACACATACAGTTTACTTTATAAGAGAAATGCGTTGCAAATGACCTGTGTTATTTCATACTAAATGTATGTGTAGAAAATTAAAAGGATACCATTAGAAACACAAAGACTAAATAAATCCAGATACTCCTTTAGTGTAGTTATAAAGAATCTGGCGCGAGTTGTCATTTAATGCAAGATTTTATTAAACGAGTTCAGGACGTTTGTTTGTAAGCGAGCCTTGTGTTAAATGACAACGAGTATCAGTTAAATGTTGATGACGTCATACGGAAGAATAAATGCACTCATGACGTATGTAAAAAGCGATCAGTCTAGTAAAGAGTAAGATGAACATATTTGTAATGGATGTATTATATGGCAAACAACGTATAGCATGTGATGAAAACATGTTCTGGACTCTAGAGTTTGCATTCATTTGAAATAAGCATATCCTCGATAAAATTAAATTGTGTATTTGCTATTTCGTTACTAAGTTTGTCGTGAGGTGCGTTTTATTTAGTGTAAACCGAAGTTAAAAGTCAGTTAAACTTTGGAAGCAATAGTAGAACAGGACATTCATATATAAAACACGATAAATTTGTTTAATGTGTAGAACAGATTCGTATAATGCCAAAACAAAATTTCGGGCAACGGTCTCAAAACGTTTGGTAAGGTTGGGATTTTAACTATTTTTTAAAGGAACATTTCGGTCAAAAAATCAAAAATCTAAAATCTGACGATTACGGATTTCACGGAAAACAATCGTCGCTAAAAACTTTAAGCTCGAAGGTTTTTCGCTAGGTAGGGTCGGGTTGTTTTAGGGCTTATAAAAATATTATACAGTCGAGTTTTATATTATTATTCAACCCAAGATGACGTAAATATGACAGACTCTTAACAAAGACGTCTGTATTTGGAGTACAGTCAATAAAGTGTCTATGTTTACCTTAGTACTTGGTGCTCTTTATATTTGTAGTTTATGGAGATTATTATAATAACACGAAATGTCTTGATATTGTATTAAATATTAATGTTTGAGGACCCTTGCGCATTAAATAACATCTGAGTAATCATTGAATGATGATCGGTTGTTTTCTATTTTAGCAGAGATAACGAAGATGATATTGGTGAACCAATTGAACCGGTTAAGGAGAAACACAAGCGAAAACAAAAGAAAGTGAAAAATAAGCCAAAAACTAAAAAGAAGAAAACTAAAAAGACCAAAAAATCAAAGAAAGGACAAAATACTAATCAGGCAGTGGAGAGTGATGATGAAACGGAAGATGACTCGGGCCTTGAAGAAGATGGTGAAGAGGAAAGCAAAGAAAATGAGATTATTGATATAGTCGCAACTACAAACAATGTTGTTGATCACTCAAGAGATCGCGGTAAAAAGAAAACAATCCTTAAGCGGAATACAAAGAGTGTTGAATCGGGAGATGTGACTCAAGATGCAGACATACCAAGACACAGGGATAAGCATGGAAGTGACCAACGTCATGCGAGGGTAAAAACAATTCACTCATCCTCAAAAGATTCTGGCATTCATGATTTCGATAGTGCTTTCGGTCATCCAAATAACAGCGACGCCGTTGAACAATCAGGGGAACGACCTGGCTCTCGAATATGAAATAGGGTGAACGGTTAGACTTGAAATGTTCAAGTGTGTTATACCGAACAGGATATTATGCAAATCTTTTCTGGCAATAGCGGCGACTATAGTTATTTGAGTGCAGTTCTTCCGAGAAATCTGTGATAGTTTTGTTCGGAGGTATTTCGTCATACATTATACTTTAAATGCCTCAGACAATGTATGTTATGCTCCCCCCCCCCCCATAACAAATGGCGGGGTATAGTGCTTTGCTAATGTCGGTCGGTCGGTAGACCACTGTCGTTTCCGCTCTTTATGTCCAATAGTTGTCAACCGATCTTCAGCCAACTTCATGAAAATGTTTGTGGGAATACTATCTTTTCACAAGTTTCAATAATCAGCCAAACTTCCATAGGAATTGTGGTGTTATGGCCCTTGATTTATAAAAAATAGGCCTTTTTAGCTGTTTCTGTTCAACAGTTTTCATCCGATCTTCATCAAACATCAGGAAAATCTGTGTACTAATATCTCGGCCAAGTTATATAATCAGCCAAATGAATTCTGGAGTTGTGACCAACAGTTTTCATCTGATTTTCACCAAACATGATAATTATTTTAAATATCGCTTTTAACATAGAGGGGGCATAACTGTTTTACAAACAGCTCTTGTTGATATATGTTAGCTTCATATTGTGAATATTCATCTTTTGATGATTACGAGCTGTATGTAGAATGTTGCATTTATCACGGGTAAATAGAGAGAAAATCACGTTAGTTTAATGCACCTAGCTGTACGTCATCAATTCGATCAGTAGCACGCACTCTGGGGGTACGTAGGCCAGTCTGTATATTGTTTACTGGAAAAAATGTCGGATTTTAGCTTATTTATATAATATGCGTCATAATGCGGAGACACTGATAATAACAGTCTAAATGGAAACATTCCGAATGTGACGTTATACATTATTTTTTAATTATATTTTCATTCCTAATACCGGCCATTTTATATATTCTTTGATAATCATATGGATCGTTATTTACATAATACAATTTATTATAATATATTACGGAAAGTTATAGAAAACTTATTTATTCGACATGTGACGATTTGACTTAAATGAAGGTTCCGTATTTGGACATTAGTACTGCCATATTTCTAAATATATAAAATAAATACTTATTTAATTTTTTTGACTATTATCTCACCATTGTATGATGTTACTGTTTTAGTTACCAAATTCATTTATTATAACCAATCCGTTACTAATGACATCGACTAAGTGTATGTAATTGAACGAGCAATTTGTTATTGACATCATTAAAAGGATTATGTCAACAAACAATTGGTTTCTTATTTCACTATAAATGATATTATATAATAGATATGCGCTGTACTAAGACACGTACATTAAATAAATAATCAAAATAACATACATTATGAGATATTTATTTTAAAAAAAGGAAGCTTGAAAAAAAACCAGCGGGTATTGAACTCACGGCTTAGGAGCCATGCGAAGAAATGACACTACACACGATTCAACCAACTGCGCTATTCTGCTTTGCAAGGAATCGTGTGTAAACTATTGTTATTCAAAATAATCACAATTTTGACATCAAAATGTAAACACGAAAAGGGCCAAACAAAAACGATCTATATAATAAGTAGATATTTGTCTCAGAATGTGACACACTCTTTTCCCATTATATATTCCTTTTTAACCGGTATAATATGCTAGTATTAATTAATATATGAATTTCAGATTTTTAAAAAAAGAAATCGCCCCCTTGAGGCCCTTTTCGATGATATAGTCCCTTTAAATAAATGTATTTTTTTTAGATTTGAAAGTTGTATCATCATTATATATTTATTTCGCATATAGAAGGTGGAAGTGCTTTGTGTTTTAAACGTGTCATGCATTTGTTCAACGTTATGCATTCAAATCAACCTGTGATATTACCTGGGTCAAGATAATACGGTACAATGTTTTGTTATTATTCTTGGTGTACATTATTTTGATGATTGTCATCCAAATAGAAGTTAATTCTTGTATACTTTTCAGTTGTTCTATTTGCATTCTCAGTGGATCAATGTGTTCAAATGAATCCAAATCACGAAGCACATATTCAACATTCGACATCGCTAAATTTGGAAACGACACACATGTCAAGCTTGTCAGACGTGACGTGACGTTTAGGACACGCCTATGGAATGGGCATCGTGAAAAGTTGCAATGTGATAGGTAAATATGGTGTAAAACACTCTTCGACCTCAATAGGATAATCATTTAATCTCACCCTGGGGGCTCGTTAAAAAAACAAAAACAAAAAAAACAACATTTCGGTCAAAGTATGCTGCAACTATTACATACTATATTGAGCGTGCGATATGTTGAAATTTAGTTGTAATTTATTTACACGCTACTTGTGGCACAGTAAGGCACCGCCCACCAGTGATTTCACAGTATTTCCCAGTTTTTGAAAACCGTACAACAAAGAAAGCTCTGTTAAATATGGTAGAATTTATGAATAAGATGATTCCAACATATGTTTCTTAATTAGTATGAAATATTGACATGAACTTTTGTTTTTATGTCTTATACATATTGTTTTATTGTTTTCAAAAGAAATGTAAGATATTGTTAAATGTATTGTTAATTCATTTGTTAATCGTTCTGTTTTTGATTACACGTTGCCTGGGTTTTGTCTAATGACCGCGTAAATTACTTCCAAGCACGTGATGGTGGCATTGTTTATTATTTTAATACTCGTGTATACTATACGGTGTTGATATAATGGAAAATAACATACAAGTGACGTATATTAAGATTGACCAGATCATGCTAATTTTGTTAAAGAAGTTGATTGGCTGATAATGGATTCATTTTGATTGGTTTACTTAGATAGTAATTGTAACTTACTGTAAACAAGTAAACCGTATAGATTTCACTTAAGGACAATAAACAACAATGTACGCCTTGTGCGAACTGTGAAACCGTTATCACAACATGGCCCAGTTTTGTTATTTGTGGATACAATGCGTCATATTCGCGCCTCCTACAAACCGTTAATTCGCAGCCCTTGTAAAGACGTGCCCCCCCCCCTGCGAATTATCAATTGTCGTTAATTGGACATGTTTGGCATGTGTTGTAAAAATGTTACACTGCCCCCGCCCACCTGCTAGGCAGGAAATACGACTGGAATTCATGTTAACTTTGCAATAAAACTGGAAAAAACATGATTTTTTAAAGAAATTTTGTTCTTTAAAGAAATATGAAAATCGAATATTCGTATTCGTTTTTTTATATTCGAATATTATCCGATATTCGAATATTCGGTTCCATCCCTTGTTTCTATATATATACTCGTTTTGCTGATATTTTTACTTTATTTATAGTTCGTCTTTTTACTTTATAAAATACCCCACAATGCACATTAACCAGCGGTGCGCGCGCGCAGCAAACCAAAGAACTACTTACAGGTAAGTCAATAACATCGTCGAATCAGGCAATATGGCAAAATATTGGCCTGCAGAAAACTGTTCACGAATCAATCGTAAACGTTTAATTTATAGATCATGACATAATCTTGGATATTTCTCAGCAATCACTGGCACAGTGTATCAATGACTCTGTAAATATTAGGGCCCAGTTGCTCAAAACTTTTAAGGCCTATTATGCTAACAGCCCGTTAACTTAAGATGTAAATTAAATTAATTTTGCAAGCAACATATTTGTCAAACATTTTAAAATTACTTCAGCATCACAATTTATATAGACTAAACTAACATTTTAAAATTGTTATGTTTTAGTTAACATAAATAAACCCATCCAAAGTTTAACGGTTGTTAGCTTCATTGGCCGTTAGTTTTGAGCAAATGGGCCCTGGAGGTTATGCGCATTTGTGTAAGGATGTGCCTCCTCGACAATTTTATAACGGTTTGAACAACACACAGTGCACACTCTGTGTCCAGGCTACTTCTTAGACTAATTTTAGTCCCTGAAAACAAACTACTGAAACTGTAAGAAAAGTGAAGGTCGACAAATCCTTTTTATTGTTTTATCTTACCAAGTTACATTTCCCTGGGAGAATTGTCAGATTACTGTCTTTAGCAAGATCAAAATGGCAAGCACGTTATACGAGGAGCAGAGTAGCAGCGAAGTAACATATGATGAATTGGATATTTAACAGAAACGACTGCAACAGTCTAGCTACTTCTCTAAAACCATCGGCCGGAGATGAATTGATCCTTCTCGCAACTCCGTGATCAGATGAAACCGAATTTTTAAGCAATCGTTGTTACAGTTGTGGGCCTTTAGTTATTGTAACAAATAATACCGTAAAAGCTCTATGTTTTCAGACACACTAAGTATTCGGACACCCTCTTTTTTGAGCCAAAATAAATATTTTTTGCAAATCTTTATTATCGGAAAGTCAGCTTAAAACCCATAATTTATTACTCAATATTTTCGGACACTGGTTTAAAGTTGGATTGATTAATTAAAATCTGGTGATTTTGTTGTCGTTTGTTTGTGTTGTTTTGCAATATTATAAAGGTTCTTTCATAAAAAATGTAATTAATTTAAAGTTTCAAAATTATGCACACATGATAAATTACCTTATGTGTGACACATAAATTAATCCAATTTCACTACATTGGCATTACAAACGCACTGTCACAACATGAACATTTACATATATTTTGTCTACCCGTCTTTTTGACACCCTTAAAATGTCTTCTTAAACACTGATTCATAAATGCTCTATCCACAGCACTTGCGTTGTTCAGGTACAGGTACTTTTTTTTTTCGACTTCCGTTTTTTTTTTGTTTTTTTTTGTTTGTTTTTTTCGACTTCCGGTAATTTGTAAACAGTCGCAATTTGTTTTGATCTGACAATTTAAATCTAGTTTTGTTTTACATAAGTGCCAGTTAATAGCCTCAAAATAACTCCCAATCTGTAAGTATGGATCATCTATTTATTACACAGAACCGTTTTGTCATTCCGCCGGCGGGAAGTATCACTAACCATGACAATATAAATAGGAAACGTTCTAGAGTAAACACAGGTGGTGAATGTAGCAGTGGTACAGTCATAACAAACCAACATGACTTTGAACATTTATCTTTGGATGGAAAAATGACAGAAATATTCAAACAAATGAAACATTTTGAAAGTGGATACATGTTTACTAATGCACACAAACATTATATCCATTGAAAGCTCATTATCGGATCACAACTCACGAATCAAACTCCTGGAATACAAATCTATTGACATTGAGGCAAGGAGTCGAAGGAACAATCTCATATTTGGCGGGATCAGCGAACAGAGAAATGAAAACTGCCACAATGTCATAGCCCATTTCCTGGCTGAACAGCTCCAGCTAACCCCTTGTCCTCATATCCAGCGAGCACACCGTCTTGGAAGATTTTCTAAGGGTGCCACCAGAGGTATTATTGTGAACTTTCTGGACTATCAAAACACAGTTAATGTCCTCTCACGTGCAAACCGGCTAAGAGGGTCTCATTTTAGCATCAACAGAGACTATCCAAAGGAAATAACTCAAGCATGGAAAGCACTTTGGCCAAATACAAGAAACTTCGCGAAAGTTATCCACGCAGCAAAGTCTCCATAGTCTTCACTGCAAAAATTGTTGTAGACAGCAAGGTAGTCGACGACATATTCCCTGACTGGAACGCGATCCACCAGGGCAACAGGGTCTCTGCTAACTCACAAGCCTTCCAATCCAAGCAGACACACTCCGAACCACCTTCCCACATCAGGAACCTAAACGTTAATCCTCCTGTTGTCAACACAATCACTGTCATCCCCAGAACCACAACAGTGCTCAACACTCCTGATACACAAGCCCAGAACGCTGAGCACATATCTAGGCGAACACAGTCCGTATCCCATCATCCTTCGAGGGCAAACACTCGTTAACATCCGCCGGTATCTCCTAGGACTCCCCTGAGCGCACAGTCCTCTGTGCAGGGGATACAACGTCCCCACTAGGCCAGATGGGGGGGGGGGGGGTCGAATCACTCTCTAATCTGGAAGAGAAAAGCATAACATTAGGAACTTTAAACGTTAGTGGACTCAAGAAAACACTCAATTACCCAGAAATCACTGAACTCATTAGTAATTACGACATATTTTGTATCTCGGAAACCCACACTGATGAACACGATATTATTAAAATAAATAACTATGAATATTTAGCCACACACAGAGAACAAGAGTATAAGCGTAAATCTGGTGGCATTGGTATATTTGTTAAAGACCAACTTACTTCATCAGTTAAAGTCCTACAATCAAATTCTGAATATGTACTATGGATATCCAGTTGCAAATCATTAGCGAAACTTGATGAAAATATTATAATAGGAGCTGTATATGTTCCACCCAAAAACTCCAAATTTTTAACGAAGACGAGTTTATGGCCTTTGAAAATGAAATCTCTCAAAAATGTAATGAACATAAATATGTAATTCTTGCAGGAGATTTCAATAGCAGAGTTGGAAGCATGAAAGATTACATAACTACAGATCCCCATTTAAATGACATTTTCGATATCGATGATGATATACAGAGCCAACTTGACAAATATAAAACCCTTGAACACTTATCTATCCCACTTATTCGTACTTCTAAAGACCATCGAACAAATACCAATGGATTCCGACTTATTGATGTATGCAAAAATAACAACATTTTTATCCTCAATGGAAGACTATCATCAGGTAATGATTGTCATATCTTAACTTTCAGAAATAAATCTACAATTGATTATGTAATTGCTTCATCTGATTGCTTTTACTTTCTCTCAGATTTTCATATCATTGAAACTGTTCTCAGATGGTCATGATGCCCTCACTTGGTCCATAAACCACCACACAGAAAATGCTCCAATATTTCCACCAAAAATCTAACTGACATGAATCAGAAACCAAAATGGAACCCTGACTTGTCCAACCAATTTGTTAACAATAATAACCTTAACATAATAGACCAAATACTCTAGCAAATGAACACTTACCCACAATCACAGCAGACAATTGAGCACATAACCGATCAACTCCAAACAGTATTCCATCAAGTTTCCACCAGCACATACCCTGAAAATGAAAAACGATTTCATCATAATAGACCAGAAAACAATAAACCATGGTTTGGTCCTCAATGTTCTAAAGCACGAAAACAATATCATACTGCCAAAAATGACTACACAAAAAACAAAACTATAGACAACAAACAAAGAATGATCAATGCCAGTAAGCAATATAAACGCACCATGAACTACCACATTAATGCCAGCAAACATAACATGTCAAATAAACTTCGTTCCATGTCCGACAAAAATCCTAAACAGTACGGGTCCTTTTTAAATAAACTTAAACCAAAAACTAAAGTTAAAACAAGACCAACATTAGATGAATTTCATGATCACTTCAAAGAAATTAATACCAGCACAATCAATGACAATCGCTTCAATGACAAAAACTCCCATCTACAAAATGACACAAGCAACAGGCTTCATACCCCAATTACTGAAGACTAAATAGAAAAATGTATTACAAAGCTTAAACATTCCAAAACACCTAGCCCATTTGACAATATTTTAAATGAGTAGATAAAGTCCACTAAACATCTACTTATGCCTGTTTACCATAAACTATTTAAGTGTGTACTGGAAACAGGGTTCATTCCACAAAGCTGGCTCAATGGAATAATCATACCTGTATTTAAAAACAAAGGTGACCCTAAAGATCCTAATAACTACCGACCAATTACTATCCTCAGTTGTCTAGGTAAACTTTTAACTTCCATAATCAATGAAAGATTAAACAAATTCCTTAATGAAAATAATATTTTAGATGAAAATCACGCTGGCTTTAGGAAAGGCTACTCTTGCTCTGACCATATTTTACATTACATTCATTGATCGAAATAATGAAAAAAGAAAACAAAAAATATTCTGCGCCTCCATTGATTTTTCACAAGCATTCAACAAGGTTTGGCGAATTGGCCTATGGCACAAACGTATTAAACAAAATATAAATGGCAAGTTTCTACATTAATTCAACACATATACAACAATATCATATCTAGTATCTCTATTGACGGCAATATTTCAGAACCCTTCATATCAGAAATTGGCGTAAGACAAGGCGAAACTCTATCTCCAATTCTTTTTTCCATCTTCTTAAATGACCTTCAAACACATATGCACCTCAATGGCTCAACTGGCATAGAACTAGCAAATCCCCTGGATTTGTCTTATTGGCTAAAACTACTTATTCTACTTTATGCTGATGACACTGTGATTTTATCTGATTCAAAAACAGACTTCCAAAATAGTTTAAATATCTTCCATAAATACTGTGATAACTGGCATTTAAAAATAAACCTTAGCAAAACAAAAATTGTAATATTTGGTGCAAGACAACTACAACACTTCCATTTCACATTAGGTGACAACCCTGTACACATTTCTGACCGTTGCCACTACCTAGTCATTACCCTTTCCAGCAATGGTTCTTCCTCAATGCACGGAAACACTTAGCCGAGCAAGCAACAAAAGCAATGCACCTTCTATATACTAGAGCAAATAATGCATAGCTACCTATTGATTTAATTCTTACACTTTTCGACCACACTGTTTTACCAATTTTAATCTATGGCTCAGAAATCTATGGCTCAGAAATGTTTGGTTTTGAAAATGTAGATATCTTGGAGAAAGTCCATAATAACTTTCTTAGAAAAATTACGAATGTTCGGAAATCAACCCCAATGGCTTTTTTATATGGTGAACTTGGCAGATACCTTATAGCAATTAACATCAAAAGTCGCATGATCTCATTTTGGAATATAATCTTAATAGGCAAAGATCAGAAATTATCTATCCAAATCTATAAATACATGATGAACTTGCCAAACTTAAATTTTAAATGGGCCAACAAAATTAAAGAAATTCTCACCTCAGTAAACTTAAGTAACTTATGGGATAAACAATTCTTAACAACCCAAAATAATATTTACCGCTTAGTCAAAGCCAAATTATTAACCCAATTCAAAACCCAATGGCACACTCAACTACAGCAAACAAATAAGGGACAAATATATACCAGTTTCAAACAAAATCCAAAATCCTTTGAAGACTACTTGATAAAACTTACAAAAACTGAATATACATACCTCTTTAAATTCAGAACTGCAAATCACTGGTTCCCAGTTGAAACCGTTCGATACGATGGAACCCCATTTGAGGAAAGAATATGCAGACTTTGTAACTCTGGTCAAGTTGGCTCCGAACATCACTATCTACTAAACTGCGATTTCTTTAAATCTGAAAGAGAACAATTCTTAGGACATGATCTTTATGATGCTACTCTTATTACAATCCTAACATCTAATTCCTTACAACTATTACAGAATACAGTCAAATTTATTCGCTTCATATTCAGTAAGTTTAAGCGATAGCAAGTTATCTATTTAACTACCTGTATTTACCAATGCCACCAGTTATACATCAACTCTAATATTGTAGTTTGTAACAATACTGTCTTTATTTCAATATATTTTTATTGTTCACAGCATAACATATTTACCTATTATCTCAATATAAAAAGTGACCGTTTACGCTTGTGTAATCAATATATCAAAATATTTGTCTGGTCACACATGTATATATTTTTGCATGTATATACTAATCACATTATTTACTTTAATTAGAAATATATTAAATAAATATAAACTGTGTAATAGCTTCATTCTGTATTTGTACCAAATGATAACTGCATAATTATATGTCAATATTAACGTAAGATTGCTATATACTTATACTCATATAACATAAATAATTGCAGCATTATATAAGAGTAGTACAAAATGGTACCACTCAAGTACACGTGTTAACATGTTAAATATTTTTGCCTTCTATATTGATACTGTATTTCAATTAACGCAATGGAAACAATTCTTGCACTCTAAATGAGTAGAACTGATACCTATATTTTACCTAAAATCTTGTTACTTTATCCTAACTAATCTAGCAGTACTAGTACATAAGATAATAATTATACTTTGTTACTTTTATTTAAAACTTATCCAGCACACACATTATAATTTGCTTTTGCCCCATCAGTCATTTAATGTTAACCCCTCAGATAACGGCATTCTCCATTGTAATCCTGCAATGCAAAGCTGATTAGAGTAATTACCTCACATAATAGGTCCTCCATCTTGCCTTTGTGGTCAACATCGACCTCGCGTGCAGGTGCACTCAAGCGTAAATCACGACAAAAATTGACGACTGAAACCGTTAAAAAGCTAGCTCCAACACCATAAACGCTAACGCAAACAGTCTTTCGCAACAAAATGTCTTTTAAGTATTGATAATGAATATAATTTCTGACGCAAAATATAAACCTTTTAAAACGCGTAGTCGTTTCAATTTCTCAATCCGAAACGCCGTGTGCAAAAGAAAATACATCACCGCACAACTATGGTCACAAACCACTAATTGTTTTTACCAGTGCTAGTATTAAAATGCTCTTATATAACTGTACTATAATTTGTTTCTTAAATGCCACGAGTATGATGATTATGATAACTATGACGATTATCATTATTATGATTATTATGATTAGTATGATGATTTTAAATATGATATGATAATGATTGTTATTTTGATAATTTCATTAAGATTTTGGTATTTTGATTTTGATTACAGATCTCTTATTATTGCTATCATTATTATTATTAATTATTATTATTATTATTATTATTATCATATGTTCCGGCTATGTATCTTATTATTTAAATACCCACCGTATATCATCTATACAATTGTGTTAATGTAAAATTATCGGAAGTTACTAATTTACTAACAATTTTGCTTTGTTATATTGCCCTAATTGTATATGTTATATACTTAGGTGAAAATAAAAGTCTTGTTCTGTTCTGTTTAGTAGTATCGATCTCCTTGCATATATTTGGATGACTGGCTAAAGGACTGCAAATCGTGTTTATTGACCGATGAACAAACGATAAATCGAAAAAATTTATTTATTGAGACCGATGAACGCCACTGTGTAAAACAACAGGTTTCGCCGTTTTAGTCTCATATGTAATACAACTGTGAATATCATCACTGCTATAGGCATTATCGATATAGACACCCTCTTTAAAAAATAGAATAATTGCATTTTTATCAAGTTGCACCGTGTGACAGAAAGAGTAATCACATTATACCGTAATCTGATCGTAGCAAAATGCAAGTGTCATTTAACGTGTTATCATGCAAGTTACTAGACAATGAGTAATTGAGCAACTGAACAATGACGGCAGAGAGTTTTCGAGTAACACAGATAATATTTATCATGAAAGAACTATAAATACCACATTGTACTTGGTGCATGTTCGTATTTAGGGTTTGAATAATTAAGTTGAAAACTATCTAGATTCATTTGTAAAAAATAAACTATAAATAACAACCATTGTTATATTGTACTTAAACATGCTGCACTCGCAATAATTACGTTTAAACGACGAACTATATAGATTATATTGAAACAAACTATAAATAACGCACATTGTACATGGACGTGGATATGTTTAGGTGCACTCTCAATAATTAAATTTAAAGGACAAACTATCTAAATTATATGAGACGAAGGTACCAGTGGCGGTGATCCGATTTGTTTATGTAGATGTTTGTTTCTATGAGTTAAATCTAAGTCAATACATTAAAATTGTTAAATGCTGACGTTCAAATGCTGACACTAAACGACAATCTTACTGCTATTGCGTTATCTTATCCGTAACCTGGAAGAACATTGTTGTGTATTAACATTATTCCAATCATATTGTTTCAAACGCTTTCAATCCACGATAAGCCCCGCCTATTTGTTGTTGTTGGATGCTTGTCACTGTTCAGTTGTTAGATATCAGTACAAACGCGTATCTCTTTTCAACCCCACTCACAACAAACATTAAAATGATATAATTAAGATAGTCAATCTAATTAAAATGATTTTGAAAAATACGCAATGCTGCCTGTAGGTTACAATATACTAATTTCAATTTAATGTAAACGCGATAACGTAAACCAGCATTCCAAGCTGAATTGATTTAAACACTACAAAAGGTATGTCATGCAATATGTAAGAAAGAACACGACACCAGACAAAGTTGACTGTTTTATCACCATATTTTTACCGGCTACTCTCTAGTTGAATGCAACCCGCGTCCGCGCAAGTGTCATCATTAAGTCTCCAATCAAAACATAACAGTGGTTTGTTAGTGTACACCAATGCTTACCCTACCATTGGTCCACTTGCTATGATATGTCCAAATACGAATATCATAGCAAGTGTCTAAACCTAAAAACAGGTATTCGAGTTAAACTTGTTGATTTAATTAGAGACTACAACATCCATAGCTTATTTTAATAGTGTGCTGTTACATGTAGGTAAATCGTGAACTTTAGTCAGGTTTTTAAGAAAGTATGAGTGTGTACCTCTCAACTCAGAACAGGTTCCGGTGTTGCTCAATGAGTCGCTACAACATGCCTGGCTGCCCTTGAACACAAATATATTATCAATAATATTTATCAGAATTCGCTGAGACATAAAAAGGTTCATCAGGGAAGAAATTATTTTAACTAGCTTAGTGATAACATACGTATGTGTATGAGTGACTATTATAATCGCAATATAAATGAGCATGAGTACGTGAACCATTACTATAGAACTAAAACTAAATAACAAACTTCAATAATAATTGGTCATTTATAAACATTTTACAATTATAATACTATGTCACAACTTTAATCGGTCATTTACATGTATAAACATTTCATACGTAGCGGAAGGTATTTCTTCTTCCCAGTAGCAAAACATGGTAATATTCGAAGTACTATGAGCGCTGTTCGTTTAATGCATAGCTGCAATATAATCGTACATGTAATGTGTTTCAATCTGTGGTAGTAAAGCTATCTGCTGACACGTTGGTGCAAAATCGTATTATCACATCTTTGTGAATGGCATATTCCAAAATCCTACAAACATAACGAACATTTGATAAATGCTATTGCAAAGTGTATCTGCGCTTAACAGAATTGTTCAAAGAATTTAAATGGAACGTAGAAGTATTTTGAACATGTTCAAAATTCAGATTTGTCGTTTACGTTGAACAACATACCGGTACACTTGTGTCACGTTGACGCGTGTTACGGTTTAATAACTACGTTCTTGCCAAGTTCCACAACTTAGTAAACGAGGCGACGAACGCGTGACACTACGACTGGGTATAAGTTATAGACACGGCAACCGACAGCATCCGTGTACACCGTAGTGTCACGAGCCTGAAAGGAAAGTTTTGCTCTCATTGCAATAATAATTCAGCTTAAAGATGCATTACAATTAAAAGTACTATTACAATTACAATTTAATAATAATTAGCGAATACATTTTAAAGTAGAACTAGTGTGCATATAAAGTCTAAGTAATAAACTCGTGTGTATAGTGACACCAACTCGCATTAATGGAATGCATATACATATATTAAAACGTTGACAGCGTAGACAGACTGTTGGAGACAAAAGAATCGAAACACATGCGAATTATGAGTGCATTTTTGCTAAATAGGAAACATTTGTTTGAATAAAGTTCAATTTCCCACCTTCAAACTTGATAACATGGCTTCTTATTCTATAGTAATTCATAATAAAAAGTTATTTGTAAGTAACGAACATATATTTTTTTAGCTAATTATCTAATGCAAACGGAATTTTAAATATGCCTGCTAAGAAGTCAATTTGCAACGAGCCATATAGAATAACCTATAAAGCATGGTTGTTAGGAGCATCCATTGTTAGTGATTCGTATCCTACTGAGTCAAAAGTAGGTCATACGATGCGTGCTCTCGATTTTCCATACTATTGTTTAAAATTAATACATTGCAGTAATTGGTTGTCACAAAATTCAGAATAATAATCGGTAATCAGAAATTGCACTTTTACAACGAGTCAACAATAATCGATGTAGCGCATTAATTCAGTGTTCTTATTCCAGGACACCCAGGTGAATATTTCGGTTTCATTCAAGTAAATAGTGAAAATATGGGTGCCATTTATTTGACGTAACATCTGTAATAAATTGACTTTTTCAGAAACTGTATTTGTAATAAATCACAAGAAATACACATAAAAATACACATGAAATACATTATCTTAAATAATTAAAAGGTAAGAAAACATTCGTGATTTCTTTTCTGTTTTGCAGAAAGACTCTTTCAGATTTCGATTTACTGACTCGTAGCCTGCAAAGAAAAGAAGTGGTTTTCCGCTATACCTGTTTTGGAAATTACTGACTAAAACGACCGTTGGCTTCCGCCAACAGTCTTATAAACAAACGTTATAAAAACGACCCTACTTATTAAAAGTAGTTAAAATATTGCTAAAGATTGCAGAGTGATTTGCCCTGCTACGCGATAAGGATATGTTATGAAATTGCAGTTATTAGTTTGGCTTTGTAACGTTCGGCCAATACAATTGAAAATACAACTACATGTGATTGCGTAATTCATGTGCGTGTTTTGTGTAAGAACATTGTTGAATCGGTGTTTTACAGTTGTAATTAATTAAGACAGCTGACTGGTGTTAAGTGAACGTGACAAAAAGACAAAATTCCACCATGTTTAAAGTTAAACTTTCTGTTACTTCTCATTGTTTTAATCATAGTCTTTCAAAGTTATTCAAGAAGCTATGATATTCCTTTTCACAATTTATTTCATGATCAAACACATAACCATACTTAATAAAACGGATAGCGTGACCTCTTGTAACTATTTAAATAGCATAAACATATTTAAATAGAAGTAGATACATATACAAACGAACGTTCGGTTTATGGCATGCATAAAAGTAACTCGTCAAAATACACATTCTGTAAAATTCATGGTTCTAGATATGCCTTGCTCTATTACAGACAAACATATCAATTCCCAAATTTGATTACCTGTCGAGCGGTGTGTATTGTCTGTCTGCCGCAACAAAGCAATCAATCAAAGTGTCTAATCCCGTATCCCCAGTTGATTTCATCTGTCTCCACGAAGTGATGTGTCTTTTCATTGACTAAATACTTGAACGGCAGTTAAAGGAGAAATGGGGAGTGATGAATTGACTTATACGAGGCCTGTTTCATAAATTCGCGGAATTCTATTCTCAAAATTTCAATTTTCAATATTTACATTGCATAGGAATTTTAATATGGAAGGGGTATACATTCATAATCGTATGAACGCAATGCCTTATCACAGGCGTAGTAATATCTGTGTGTCCTATTTTTATGCAAATTATATTTCGACAAGAATATTTACATGAACTAAAATGTCTTATACTGTTCAATATTAATCTTTTTTTGCGTGTATTGTGGACGTTTGATTAAATGTTTTTATAATTAATATACATGAACATTTCGTTCCAGTTCTTATTCTACAAAAATCAATTTGACTTTTTTTTCACTTTTGCCTGATTCTATCATGCAATGTCTACAAGTGTTATTATTAAACAAAGCCATTTCGCTAGCAAGTAATATGTACATGTTATGGTATTTTAGGTAAACATTACTTTTCTTCGAAGCGAACCACAGAAAATCTCCATGACGTAACATCGGTTCAGGAACGTAGCTTTAAAATAGGTTTTATTTCACATTGATGTGTCTGTTCGCTAGATGCATTTAGATCGTCTAATTTATTGTGCATTTACATCACAGTTAATAATGATGAATTGTTTAACATGAACAATAAGAAAAAAAAGCATTTTGTGATTTATATTTAAATGTTATCCTTTCTAATACAAGTTATGCCCCGGTAGAGCAAAGAGCTTAGATACGCCCGTGTGGATGCTATTGATCGATGACCTAGCCTACACGGCATCACTTGTTTAGTGATGTCATTTGTGGATTGTTTTGCATTTTTATCGCAGAGTGAAAATTTGGATATATGGTGTGGATTTAAAGCATTTAAAAGCATTAAAGTCTTCATCTGTTGTGTTAATAATAAAACAGGATTATCCAGGATCTGTTAAACTTTCAGCCTAGGAATTGTGTGATTTTAAAGTGTCAGAACTCAACTGTTGTATTGAACTATTCATGATGTGGATTTACTGTCTTACTAACAAAACACCTCTTATTTTATATTAATCTTTCTAAAGCATTGACATTTTTTGGTGCTTGTTGGCTGTACTGGCCGAAATAGCAGTTCTTCTTGATGTCACAGGTATTTTTGCATTTGTTTAAGTTACTTTATTAGTTTTGTAGCGATATGATTCAGCCTATGCAAGGAAAATAAAAATGTTATGACTCATAATGTTTACATTAAATTTCATTTGTCGCTGAAAATTGAATGTAAAATAAGGAGAAAATGACATTTTTGTAGAGAACTATTTTATTTATCGTAGTTTGCATTATATTTTGTGTAGTTCGGTTACCAGGGGCGGTACTTTGCTGTTCCGATAAGAAAACTGCTGTGCCTGATATTTCTCTTAGAATGGCAATACAATACATGTAAAACAAAAATAATATAAATGAATGCAATGAAATCATCCCAAATATAATGTTAATATGAGGATTTAAATTAATTTTCGTTGCGTTCATGCGATTATGAACGCAATGGTCAAACTGGCAAATTATCCATGAAGCGCTAGCGCGCATCATGGATTTGCCAGTTTGACCATTGCGTTCATAATCTCATGAACGCAACCTAAATTAAATTCAATCCTTAAATCAACTGACATGAAAACACATGAACAAGTTGTTTGACACATATCCTATGATATTTTATAATGCGTTTTCGTTTTCTTTAATTTATGGAAGATTTAGTGGTATCTAAAGCAACCAATATTTAGCGACTTGAAGCACGCCAGCTTTTATACATTTAAAACACACTCAAAGTGCTGTTGAATAGTCAAACATTATGCATTATTTTTGGCGCGAATGCGCCTGATGTTAGCGTTACGTCTCGACGTCATTTCCTGTTAGTTTGAAAACATTGTGTTTAACGGTTACCTCCCAGCATCGTTTTATCGCCATGACTTCGCTTAATTGCTTGACGTAAACGGACGATGTTGAGTTACGTTCCGTTGTCAAATTTTGCGTTGTACTCAAACGATCTTCGGCGGAAACATTTAAACAAATCAAAAACTCGGATACATATAAAAGTGTGGAAAGACATTTGTGTACAAATGGCATGCGCGATTTAGGGAAGGTAGAAATCTTCCCTACAGTCCGGACTTAGCCCCTATGGACTTCCGTTTATTTTCCGACCTTAGGAATGAACTGAGAGGACAACGCTTTGAAACATCGTTAGAATTAATCAACAAATCGAGAGAAATTATTTCATCATTCAATAAGGATTGGTTCAAGGTCAAATTGGACCGGTGGGTAAATAGACATTGGACGTGTGAAAAAAAATAATCCTGAACTCGTGATGACTACGTCGAGAAAGGAATCCGCACTCTTCAATTTGACGTTTATATGACGTTAAATTGACGTCGGCGTGCTTAAAGTACTACACAGTACTCTTGTTTAATGTTCCCTAAAAAATTAACTGTTCTGTGTATCACTATAATTTTTGGTCTGAACGTCACTCATAAGTAAACGTATCGCAAGATGTATTTTGTTTTTCGATAAATCACCTAACGTAGAAGAAATAGAGTTATTCCGCGAAATTAGGAAAGAACCCTCGTATGCCATGCTAGTCCTCTACAAGAGCAATAACCGTGCTCGCATTTATACTCATCTTCATGAATACATATGCAAACAACTTATTAATCAACATGAAAGATACATAGATCTATGCCATTAGCAAACATCAAAAGCAATGTTTCTGACATTGGCATGACAACTATGCATATGCATACATTATGACAATAAACACTTGAAACATTATAGACTTTTGTAAATTAATTACGCACTTACTTTTACTATTGTAAAAAATTACATCTGGTTACTAGTTGAAATATTCATATACTTTGTATCTTGACTAATTAAACACGTGTGGTTAATCACTAAAACAACAAAAATAATGACAAGGCAATTTATAAAACATAAGTCTATTTACTAGTTTGACCATTGTTGTCTCCAAGTGGTCTCATTACACCACAGTGGCATAAACAGGAATATTTTCTGATTTTAGTTTAAGGTTCATCTTGTTGTTTTTCTTTCAAATCTGGTCGTCAATCGAGAAAACTATTTGTCTGTGCCCTTTCGCATTCCAGCCTTTTCAAACATTTTATAAATTGTTCAAACGACTCGGTATATGTTTTAAATACTACGTTAGTGCTGACTGCAGTCAAGAAAGAAAACAAATACAACCAACACATACTAATTTACACTGCTCTCAAATTCACGTAGAACTGTTACATGGTATTTGTATTTGTCAGAAACCCAGAATATGCACAGTTGTATTTGTATACGTCGGTTGTGTTACGAGGTAGGTATCGTGGTCAACGTGGCCAGGTCTAGGCGGTTAGTTTCGTACAACAAACTCAGTTTTCCTGTAAAATAAAAGCAGACCATCGGCTCCATAGTGTCCTTACGTATGTAAATAAATATTTATGTTCAAAGAAATTCATATTTCGAAAAGTAGATTCACTGGACAGCATTTGTTTGTCGTGTGTTATCTGCGAAATGCTAATTGTACACTCTAATTAAGGTGTAAAAAAATAAGTTTGTTTCAGGTTACATGACCAAACAAATAGGGATAGGTAGGTAGGGATATGTTTTTTTTAAATATTATTTCTTTTATATTTAGTAAATGGTCAACTTGATGATTCATAAACTGAATTAAAATTCAAAACATATCTGTAATATCCTTAAACAGTGTTTTAAAGTGAATTCTATCAAAACTAAACACTTATTTAACCAAAATTTATTGAAAAACATAAATAAAACAAAACATATCTGACAACCCCAATAAAATGTTCTAGGGTTGGAATTTTTTAGGGTAGGTCGGGTTACCTGAAACAAACATATTGTTTTACACCAAACACGTCTATACTGATATTTGTATCAATACAAAATAAGACTGGGACAACGATGATTACCTGCCAATTGCGTGCACGATCCTATGTTACAAAGTGGGTCCCCACAGCAAACCAGGCAAGTCTGGAATAAAAAGTTATATTTATCATGAAGAGTGTACTGTTATTTATTCTCCTATATGTATACAAATTGGTTATGTGCTTATTTTAGCAGAATATGTAATGATTCATGCGATTATACATACGTTGTACTTTATGTTAATAATACTAGTGTTAGGCACATTATTTTAGCAATTACTGAATATTAATATATAATGAACAATAGTTTTCATACTTGAATGCCAGACGTTCTTTTCCCAAAGGCTAAAGAATGGTAGTGTTGTACCACAACTGCTGTCCCAATTATGCAGGGCTGTAACGAATATTAATACTACTGTCTGTTCATTTCAAAAAAGTTACATATCGTCACCTTGGCGCAAAAAGTAAAGAAAATGACATTGTCTAGGAAATACACCTTTTTTGCATATTTAGATCCTGTATACTATATCTCATAACATATGTGAATGTTAGGATTCAATTACACCTGGAAATCCTGTCTTTTGCAAAAAGAAGTATTTTACCAAAAATGTTGGCGCAAAAAGCATGGTAAGTGCACTTAGTAACGAGCTTTGTGCACTAAGAAAAATCACAAATACTTCATTGAAGTTAATTAAATTGATGAAATTAGTTAATTATAATAATTTTGATGATAAATATAAACAAATACATTGTCAAAAGGTGTAAATGTTGTAAATATCAAATAAAATTTATTTTTTGTTTGTGCACTTACAAGACCTTTTGCGCTCAAAAAATTTCAGCGCAAAAAGTCATGTAACTAAACCATTATATACAAATATTTTTTAATTCGAACTGGACTGTAAACAAATAACAACTGCTCCTTAAAAGGCTTATTTTAATGTATTAAGAATATATAAAATACAAACTTAGTTTTACATTGAATATTAGAAATTCAGTTGTTTGCTTCTCCTGTAAAATTTGTAAAATGTCAGTTAAAGTACGTTTTGAGCCAAACGGACGATATATTACCTTATCAGTTTATACTCTGACACGAAATATGTTTTCATCATATGACAGACGTGAGCTGGACTAAGTTACATCTACTTATAACTCGAACAAAGCTTATATATTAAATTTAAATGTTTACCTGTTAGTGCATGTATAACGAACTTATTTCTTTTTCAAATTCCAATAAAATGGTTACATTTGTCATGATTTAATTTTAATATACATATTACACTAACATCTGATCACCTTGTGGACATATATTCACAGAAAACTGTTAATGAGTGCCTAAGTTGGGTTACACACAGACTTTCGTGGTAGTCGCAACATTGTTACGAAATCAATCTCCTCACAGCTGCTTTGACCACTGCAGCCACAAATTGCTAGTCCATGGATGAAGATTTAGTAATAAATATGTTTACTTAATAAGTAAATAACTACTGAAATGTGTGCATGTATTCAATTAAGTTTCGTTCAATGTTTGTAACAGTAGAATTATGCCTTTGTACTTAAAACTTAGAAAAATATATCACTTGTGCATTCATTGAAACAAAAGAAAGCCCGCCCCAAACCCCGAAAGTGAAAGTAGCAAGCATGTTGAAGAAATTCTGCTTATTTCCAGCAAACTTTCATGTTTAAATATACAACACAGATCTCTTTTCTTTATTTAAGTTATTATCTGAAATTATTAACTGTAAACACTAATATACATACTAAATCTGTCGCTTTTGGATAATACGAGGGGCAGTCAAAAAGTACGTGGACAGTTTCATTATTTGTTTGCATACATGTAGACTTAGACATATGCAAATGGAAATACAGTAATTAAATATTTCATATGTGTTAAATAAAAATGCCGAAAACGCATTTGATGGATTTTAATAAATTACTATTTAAAAGCTATTTTATCTGTATATACCGTGAATTGCGCTGGGCATTTTCTTAAATTTTTCGATACTGTATCTAAAGAATACTGTTTTGGCCTTGCGGGCAAAACCTTTCCGATTAATGTCAGTGTTAAGCGCGTTAACAATTTGACATCATACGACAAGCAACAACGAAAAGTTTATCTTTTGAATCGTGTTGTTACTTATAGTCAACAAAGAACGATGACGTCAACGGACAATCTTAAGCCGCGTACAGTTATCAAGCATTGCGTTAGCGCGGGAATGACACCCACAAACACAATGAAACATGGGTCCATTTGTATGAACAGGAAAGAAAGCCGAATCTATGGTGTAGAAACGATCATCGGCATTCTTTAAAATTCTTCCGCTCAAGAACATTTACCAAATAGAATAATAGTATTCAATTTTACCGCTGCATAATTAACCTATCGCACCAAATGTCTAGCATTTCTTAGGTCCACATTTACAAAAGATCTAGGTAAAACGTGCACTTAGACAGCTGCGCCGAAAAAAGAAGGCAGTACTTTATAGCGTAACAACGATCATTCTTAATACCTACGACCTCAGTGTGAAATTGATGATGCGCTACATTAAATACCAGAATAATGTGTATTAAGTTTTGTCTTTCACGTAAAGGAAGCGAAGTGCAAGAAGTGAGAGGGTTTTTTAATAATCAACGCAAGTGACTTCATTTGTTCACCTTGTTACTCAGATTCCCGTTACAAACACCTTTGAAATTCAGGATTTTTAATGTGTTGTACAAATATTTATTGTTAAGTATGAATATAATAATTTACATTCATTTTAAGATTCTGTACATTCCATTCTTAAAACTGACCCTGTTTGACATAAAAGGCTTCGAAATAGACCGATCCGCGTTTTTCCACGAATAGTTGAAACTCCTCCCCAGCTTTTGTTATTGGATTAATTTCTATTCATCGAACATCACAAACAATACGTGCTCATTTGAATATCACAAATATTATGCACGTGCTCTTTTGTATGAAATAGTTTGACTGCTTAACGCGTGATATTCAAATGTGATGATTGGATAATATTGCAGATTAATTTGAATACGATTGACATTAGTGGAAGCGTCTATACGTACAATGCCTCATACCCAATAACTTGCGATAGCATTTTAGATGTAAAGTTACAATTTACTGTCTTTATATTATAAGCCCATGTAGCTCTGCTAAATAATTAAGGAAAGGAATAAAAAAAGAATTACACAGATAAGCTATAATACAGTAAACAATTGCAGAAAGAAAACTATACTTACGTGTTCTTTTAAACATCTGAAGTTATATATAAATCTGGCGTTTGGCATCAGTATTAACTTGTATGCCACATACCTGAACGGAAACAGTATTATTTTATTAGTCAATAAATATATAACTTTAAAGTCTTTTCATGACAAAGACGAATTGCAATATTTTTCATACAAATGTATGTCTGCTATAGACCTGCTAAACATACAAAAATGGATGACGGAGTAACACAATAACATGTGTTTTGAGTTTTGATTTGATAAGGATCTAGTAACTAGTACATTGCAAAAGGATCTAGAAACTAGTACATTGCAAAAGGATCTAGAAACTAGTACATTGCAAAAGGATCTAATAACTAGTACATTGCAAAAGTATCTAATAACTAGTACATTGCAAAAGGATCTAATAACTAGTACATTGCAAAAGGATCTAATAACCAGCACATTGCAAACAAACACCGTTCTGTTATTAGAATCTGTTAAGTCAATTAATTTATTCACTCAATTTCATACAAAACATAAAAGACATTAGGTATTACGTAGATACTTACAAAAAGAGGCACTTAAAAATTATATTTGTTTTTGCTATACATTTACTGAATTCAAGGTAAGAATCGAATGCTAGCTACAAGGAGAATAAAACATTACATACAAGAACAATTTTGCAGCAGTCACGACCATTTATGATAATACACACATGTTGCTTGTTATCATATTTGCACGAAATTATAACTACTTTGAAATGTTTTACAGCGTTAATAATGCCAACATGTACATATTCGGTTTGGTGAACAATCGGAGTTGGGCCTAGTTATAAGAGCATAACTGAAATGGTAATAGTGTTATGAACAAAATAGTACAAACTATTATATCGTGATTATACTTATTAGTAATAGTTGTACTGGAATGAAAAATATAAAACATTATTGCACAATGTTTACGCAATTTAGTGATAAATGCCCATATAAGAACAATACGTTTAAGCTGTTCTAAAATAATTACACAATGGAAAATTCAATACAAATACAGTTATCGTATATAGTAAATCAACTGTTTATCAGCGAATAAATAACGGGCTGGATTTCCGATGCGAAGTTGTTAGGATCATCTTCGATTCGACGATAAACAACACTTGAATCACAACATAGCAAATATTATTTCCTAGCAAGTTCGACTATTGTGGTGCGCAGACGAAGAGACTATACTACCATATTACTACCATATTACTTTTAGAAGTGGCTGTTCCGTTCATAGAAGTCGCTTTTCTCTATGAATACTTTTATATAATCACTGCATATGAATAAGATATAATGTATATTTAAAAAAAAACACTAAAGATGTCTTATAAACTGTTAACAGAAGATATGGAAGACACTTTGGAATTAAAATTGTAAATGTTTAAGTATAAGATATATTACACATTCATTTCCGTGGTGCACGCCTCATAGTTTTTCTACGTGTAAGGTGAAAATATAGCCATCTTTCTACTTTATCACAAGTGCAGAGGAGTAACTAAGATTTGTTTACAGCATATGGCTTGTATCGCCATTTATTAAGTATGTTGACAACGAACGAAAGAGCCACCGCGTGTTTTTGCGTTGTCTTAGGTGTGTTTAACAACGAAAACGCGTCATTTTAAAGAAAGTATGTCACCGTATAATAAATTATATATGATTACCTCATCCGCAAGACAGGTCACGATATTGTTGCAGTCATTACCATTTAGTGTATTCGCACAATGATAGCATCTGGTGAGAGCAGTTTTGTTTACTAAAAATATGTATGTTATGCACGAAATGTAATGGTAATCTACATGTATGTTCACAGTGGTGGCAACGTTATAAAACTGTAATACAACGGTTTGCATAAAAGCATGAAGTGAGCAAGAAAACCTAAAAAAGATACTTTCAATAAACACACAAATAATACACCTGTCACCGAAATTCCGCGTAAGAAGGGAAAAGTCACCTTGGCTGGCTATTCCGCACACCTTATCATTGCAGAAGTCCTCTGTACTGCAGCAGCTAGAGCAAGCGATACGCGAGGAGTCAGCTTTCTTAGACAAGGACCGTTTTCCGCTTCCGGTGCCCGCAGACTGGCAGAACTGCAAAGGTTTACACCGAATGTAAGGACGCGATTTTTTAAATACATCTACCTTACGGCGCAATTCGGAGCAATTGGTCTCTTACTCTGTTTGCACACACAAGGCGCCAGCCTCTTTCTCTGTATCACAATTGACCAGCAATTAATTGCACAATTTCGATTTTATACGAAGGCAAAAACAATTAAATTCTTAAAAGAAAATATCTCCAAGCAAATAACGCAATAATGTATCTCACACTTTGATTCTGGGACATCAGGCAAGTGTTTGTAAAAATATAATATATATAGGATCTGACACGAATTGTCATTTCATACCGAAATTTATTAAACGAGTTCAGGATTATTTTTTTTTCAATAAAATATGGTATGAAATGACAACGAGTGTCAGATCTTTTTCATCACATGCTTTTAAACAAAGAAAACCACATTATAATTTTACTAAAAGATCTTGATAAATCCTAAACGCTCTGTTCTGACGTGACGTCATTTCATGTTGTCGATGTTATTTAACCAATAAAACGTCATGCGATTGGTCAGTCAAAAAATATGTAGCCAATGAAAAAGATCAAAATGTTATCTTACACATGTGTAAGATAAAAATATTCGTATTGGTTGTATTCCACGGAACACAAGGTATAGCATGTGATAAAATAGATTCTCCTTCCATATACTTATCACATATAGACGCCGCGCTCATGCGTGGCGCCAATAAATAATACAATTACCAAATCCAGCAACTAAACCATCGCACAAAAAAGCAGATTTGATATTCTTAGCCACAGACCACATTTTATGCAAAAATGTGTCCATGTCAGTGCTAAGAACGTTTGCAGCAATGAACTGTAATAAAGTGGTTTTGTACTGCTACAGCTCTGCGGGATTATTTCTAGTAAATGTTTAGACATTCATTGACTTGGCAAATACTTTTAATGTGTGCAGCCAATATTTCAATTTGAAAGACGGTATTTATGCACAACTTTTATACGCAACGACTTACTCCTTTAGATCTACATCCAGCATTATAGTAGACTGCAGTCGTGGTAACATGCTGTTCCATGAAGCATTCCTGAGTAAACATACATAATCATAATGTCAACAACTCTGAGACCAAGAATTTTATATTGTGCCCAATGCTTTTTCTATGATGTTAACTGTACTAGCATGTACAGAACATAACACTTAGTGTAAAAAGCTTATGGAATACCAAAAGCTTAATATAATAACCGGTGAATATTTACAGTAACCGGCTTGTATAAGAATTGCTACTATATATTTTTGTTATACATTTGTAAAATGCTATTTTGTTATTAGCCCCAAGTGAATATATAGAGAATATTAGGTGAGTGTTGGATTAAGATGAAGTTTATCATGCGAGGCTTTGAAACAGATGAACGCGTGGCTAAAGAAAACGTTCTAAAAATAACGATCGAATTAACGTTTGCTAAAAATAGCGATAGGATAACGCTGTACAGTAATAGGATAAATGACATTTATAATGAATTTATGTCTGTTTGGTGTATGACTGTGTATATACCTCGTCGACTGCACTCGACAACCCTAGATATGCAACCTTCGTACGTCTCCTGATGATCACACATATAACACCGCAGACCTATCAAAGGTAACTTATATAACAGATGCTTTCCGAATCTACTAGCTGTAATTAAATTTTCTATTGTGACAAGTTTGCACCCTTTATTGTTTAAATTTCATATTTAGACTGCGGCGATAGCCGGAGTCTTTAGTACCGAAAATCCAAAGCAAGTATCGCGTTTGATATGGCAATTGCACAGTGACCTCCCTAAATACTATCAATAAACTAATTCAACGATTGCTTGGAATAGTGGTAAGAACTAGATTCGATTTAAGCCATAAAAAAACAATAGATGTTAACATGTTACAATAAATCACCTCAACACTAATTTTCTTACTTGAAATATATTAATATTCTATAATTAATAAGTTATGTCTAACTGACAAACCGCAGTCTTTCAGCTTTAAACGCTTTGATTATACTTTTGCATTTGTTTGCGGTATTTCTCATTTCACTATAAGGATTCCTCCCTCTTTAGCAACAGAATAGACTTGATGACTATTTAACATACATTATGAACAATTGCTTTGATGTCAGCTTGCAAGCTCTTTTGCTACATACTGCCTCAGTGTGGGATACTTTTAATAATTTGAAGTATATGCTGTATGGAATAAACGTCTTAGTGTTTAGTTCAAATTAAAACATGGGTACTCTGCAGCAAAGACATGATGGCGCGTCACACACAAAAGTTTTGGATATATTCTTTAATAATAATGAAATATATCTCTGATATATGTCTTATTGTATTACATATATTAAAGAAAACTGTTTAACAAAAGAATAGTGAATTTTCACATAAAAGGTATCGATTAAACGAAGTCTTACATTCGACGAATGCTACTGACCCGGCGAAGATCAGAATCGAGCCCAGCAATACTGAAACAGAATATCACATTTTCTGGTCAACCATTGGAAGATCATTTACGTACATTATATTCAAAATACACAAAAATGGTTTCGAAAACAATCCAATTAAATTGCAGTCATACTTGTGTTTTGTTTCAGATGTTTTAGAAAAGTTCAGGAAGGTCATGGTCATTTAATGTGTATTGATTTATTTATGGATCATATATTTAATACATCATTACGCAGTTGGGTCTTTGTTGACTTTGAAGATTATTTTTATTATTAACAGTATTATTTAAGTACATTTTGTAGAAATAAAACAAGTATATACAGATAAACCTGTTAACAGCTATAGTTTCGTTTATTTTATTTCTAGAATCTTTTAACGCAATCCCTAAACTTTGCACTAGAAAGAATAGTTGAACTACATGTTTACGAATCACACAATTTGTTATAAGGTTGTTGTATATTTTGGAATAAGATATGATGGGGTAAATAAAATACTAGGATTGGTGTGAAATATAGAGAAGTTTATCGTGCTCGGCTCGAACATTCTAAGCGCTCGCCAAGGTACGCGCTTCCGGATTTCTAAGCCTCGCAAGATAAAACTTCTCTATATTCAACACTAACCTTGTATTCTCTTTATACAAAGGAGATTTTCTAGCGTGAAACACATGCGAATGATTTGCAGTCTCTTTCTTAATTGTATGAACATGTGTTACATTGAATATTGTTGTCCAACGATACGTTTTCGTATCCGTATTGCCCCATTACTGAACGTGTATGAATGGCTGACTATGGGTGAACATATTCTAACGTAGAAACGCTACCTTACCTGTACTTATTAATGTTCTTGTAAAATAATTCAATTATATTTTTAGGTTGCGGTTGTTCGCACAAAATATCCATATATACGACTATCCATTTACTGATTGTTAGCATGCCAGCAAATTTTTTTTCATATAGCAAGTATCGACGATATTTATAAACAGGAATGCCTTTGAAGATCAAAAACGAGGAGATACCATGTATTTTAAAGTATTAAATGAAAAAAAATTAAAACAAATCAGAAGAGACAAACATAGATAATGCTTGCGTTCGTTCGAAATACGTTTTATAATAGAACAAAAGAACGTTTGGCCTTAAAATCGCACAAGCACATACATGAGGGTTTGTACGCAACCCAATACCTGTCATCGATATACAATATGCAGAGTATAATTATAGTATGTGGTTGACATTTTTCACAGCTGTTATTCAAGGAAGGATGTGATTCAAACCACTATTGTTGTTATAAAGTAGTTTGCAAAGGTTATGTCTACAAGTGTTGTGCCATGAATACGAGCATTATAAACAAAACATAAGCGCAAGCCAGTGTATTATGATCATGGCATTATAATTCAACCACATAATAAACATATTTATAACAAAATGTTGCCATCGTAGTATAAATTAATCAATATAATTTTATTTACTGCAGACCACAAAATGCAGTAAATGACTACATTAGAACAAAATTATATCAGAAAATTTTTCACCTGCTCGATACTCTATTTCTTGTCCAAATGATGAGCGAGTTCTATCTGGTTCTTATCTATGTGACACGTACATAACTATGCAGCTAAACGTGCGACTTTGCATGTCTTAGTGTGTATAGTTCCGCGAATGTTTGATATAAAGTGTTATGAAGTAAAATCTAAAGATTATTTTCTTAATTTGTCAAAATACTAAAGTCTAGCGTTCTAAATTTCGCCCACTATAGATTAAACATTCAACTATTTGCGATGCCAAAAAAACAGTATATAATGAACATAATACTTGCGACCACTGTTTGTAAGTGGAAGGGGCAGACTAACAATGCTCCATAATGTTTCAAGTTATGAATGTTGCTATTTATTTCATGCTGTGCCGTGAGTGAGTGGATAATACCAATGAATGATCTTTTCAATCTGGGTCGAGTTAAATGGTAAAATTTGTTTATTTAACTATAGGCTATATATAGCTACCTTTCACATTGTTTCTTTTATGTTTTAAAAGTATATAGACGTACCCATCTGCAGTGCAAACAGAGGCTTTCGTAAAAAACTAATACAAAATATAAAATGCAATTATATATCATTTATCAATAAGGACACATAAAGTATGGCACTATTTTTCTTCATGACAATAACTGACAGTTTTGAAAATATTTACGACGCCATTTATGACGTCACAATACATTATCTTGTGACGTTTCAGTGAATCTCGCATACTTGTGTTTATTATATTTGCCTATTTTATAATGTGAATCAATATTCAAAGATCATCATAAACATAACCATACTGTAAAAACGGAAAGCGAAGAATTCGTTTGACAATGCTATACGCATTACCAGTTTTAAATAGATCTCAAAGACAATTCCAGAACATACTTAATCAGTAGCTTAGTAATACATAAAATCCATATTGTGTACATTCACAAAACTAAAGATAAATCCCCAGATTTGATTACCCGTCGAGCAAAAACACGGATGTTCACCAACAGGGCAACAAAGCAATGAAATAAAGAGTTTCATCCCGTATCCCAAGATGAGTTCATCTGTCTCAACAAAGAGATGTGTCTATTCCATGAGCAAATACCGGTACTCAAAACGTGTTTAACGGTAAATAAAGCAAAGAGAACAAGGGAACGAGAAATACACGATAAAATGCATTTCATAAAGATTAAAACTGTTTTGCTAAAAAGGGATTTATAAGTAAAGTTAATGTTTGATGACAATAGAGAACTTGTATCCAAATAAGGATTTGTAGATGCTTTAATGAAGTAAGTTGACATCATGGCTGGCTTTTAGTGAACGGAAGTTCGCAATGTACATGAAACAACACTGATGTACCTGTAAATGTTAAACCGAATTAAAATAATGAAACATTTATTTTGTATGTTACGTTAATTGGTAATCAATTTCAAAGTAATACTGTTTTCCATAGTATCTATTAACAATTGAATTCCTTCTAGATAATATCGACGATATTTATAAACGGGAATATCTGTAAATATAAGAACCGCGACGATTCCGTGTATCTTAAGGTAGTAAATGACACAAAATGCATAGGTTTTATTGAAGAATTCGAGCAGTATTTTGTTCATGCACAATACAATAATTACTCGAACATTCTTCCTCAATATTTAACTAACACATACAGACGAATTGACCACACGACGAGATTTGATTGACAATGTGTTTAGCAATTCAGAAAGCTAGTACTTAGATGTTTGACGGACATGTCTTGTAAAACATTCGTTTACTTTCAACGGTGTTTTACGGACTTTATCTTAGGGAGGCGTGGTTATAAATCTCATAGCGTATCGTCAATTCGTGCGCAACCCATGCATTTACGTATAAATCGTGTTAAGCTAGATGTCTGCATGGGTTAATTTCTTAAATATAAATAATATATTTGTGAATATAATTATATATTTGTATATTTGATACAAGAACTATGCATTATATTGTAAGTTATTAATGCTTCAATTGCAATTCGATTTTAAACGTCTATCATTTGTCATAGCTTTGATATTCCATTTAAAATACAATAAACATAGCATTTATCATGTGGCGAGACTATTGTCCCGGCTCAAGATTCTGAACTGGAATTGCCTTGAGTCAATTCACCTTGATAACCTTAAACGATCAATACGAGTATTTTAAAAGGAACGAAAATTGTGCGTCAAAATGCACTATAACATAATGCACTATAACATAATGCACTATAACATAATGCACTATAATTTATTTTATATGATAGTAATGCGCTATACTAAGGCATGTGCATCGAATAAATAAAAATGATATAATACACAATAAGGTATTTGATAGAAACAATTTAGCAAAACAAGTCTGAAAAATTAAAACTCAAAGCGGTCGTACTCACGACTTAGGAGCTATACGAAGAAATGACAGTAGACAGCGCTTTAACCAACAGCGCTATCATGCTTGGTAAGGAATCCTATGTAAACCATGGTTATTTAAAATGCTCCCAATTCTGACGTCAAAATATAAACAGGAAAAGGGCCAAACAAACAAGCCATTTATTATAAATTGATTTTTATCTCAAAAAGCTAAAAAAAATCCCCAATAATATACCCTGTTTTAACAGCAATTATATGCTAGTATTAATATCTAAAGTTTAGATTTTTTTTAAAGTAATTACCCCCCTTGGGCCCTTTTCGATGACACAGTCCCTTTAAAAGACACCTAAGCGAAAGACACATGATAAAGATATTGATGAAGAACACACCCGAATCAGAAAAGCTGTAATAACACGTTGTTGTAATTATAGCAAATATATACAAAACATATAATTGATTGCAAAGCATAGAGAATGCTATAACTGTTTACAACTGCTGGACAATTTTTAAAGCAGCAGTCCAGAAATATGTGAATTTTTTTTTCTAATGGACATTTTACCGATCAAAGAAACCGCATTGAAATCGGTAAAATAATAACGTTTATATAGCTTCATAATACAATTATCAGTATGCTATAGCTGGTGATGCCTCCGCAGTAAATCAGCATGTACATTAGCGTATACTCCGTTCGTACCAAGCGTTTTCAAACTTAGACATTATAAAATGCCTTTCGTAAATAAGAAACAGTATCAGTCGAATAAACGGCATTAACGTTCATTAGAACTAATGCCAATTTACAATTTAAAATGTATTGAATTATAATCTATGGACTCCCGTTTTGAAGAACACTTTAATTGTCACCTACTTGAAACTCCATATCTTGTCAACTTAAGCTTTGATTTCCATTAGATCCTTATCTGTGTGACGTTTACACTATATACGTAGATAGACACGTGCTTTTGCTTGCATACAATTTATCGGAGCAGCAATCTGTTTTTGGTCAAATGTAGTCATGTTTTATAATGAATTTGTATACATTTTCTTAAAGTGACTTATTCTCAGCTTTGCAAATTTACAATTTTCGTTTTTTTTGGTCACCGATTTCAACAAGTAAAACTACATTACATATCAATGAGCGTGATAGCACTCTTGAATTAGAAACATCCTCGCATTAATGTTTCGTTTGTGTACCGATTTTCGACTGTATTTTGGAAAACGAGTGTACCACTTACATTACATTAAAACTACATTAACGTGATTGTCAGTCCGAATAGCAGAGCTGTTAACACGACAGCTTTGTGATCCCGAAGGTCGTAGGCTCGATCCCCGGCGAAGGCAAATCTTTTCATATTATGTTTGTTTTCGTTATATAATATTTGTTGTTGTGTTCTATGGTTGTTCTTGATGTTTAGGTTTTTGCAGTTATGCCATTGAATGATATTTACAAAAATACGAAAATCTGTGAAAAAGTTCCTTCAAGTAGTCCAAGAACGCAGCTTTCTAAACTTTAGTTTGTTTGATTTATTGAGCATATTGCGTTTGACGTATGCATTGTATACGTGCGTTTGTTAAATGCATCGTTAATCTACAGTCGTACGTATAAACACTGGAGCTAAAGACCTAAACTATACAGAACCATGTACTTTATTGGCTTCTCTTATGAACTGTGTTGCTGTAGCATTTTAATATGTAATGATGCTGTTGTGATGAATAATGTAATTTAAGAACATACAGCACTGTATTTTGAATTGTCAACCATTTATTTCAATTATCCGACATAAAGTCATTATCAACAAAAAACGGATGTTATACACTCGTTATATTAAACTGCTTTCACATATTAATAAGTTGAATTGATCTGAAAAATGAAAAAAGACATTCATTCCAGACAGAAATGTAAATAAATAATATAAAGTTCACAACCAATTACATTTGCCTGTCTGACTCATACAGTCCCTAAATTGGTTTGCATGTCTGGAGTGTATTTTCTGTCTGCCACAACACAAACATTCACCAACAGAGCAACAAAGCAATCAATCAAAGCGTCTAATCCGTTTCCCCAGATTATTGCATTTTTCTCACAAAGTGATGTGTCCATTTCTTGACCTCCACTTGAAGTTTTAAGAGAGATCGATCACTTACTTGCTACGGATAGTTAACGCTGTTGAAACCTTCAATGGCACGCTCTCGATCCGTGCGACCCAACATCTGTCACTGGTTGGCTGAATTAATGTGAATTACACTGGGCTCAGATCATGTTTGAATTTAAATACTGTTTCTATAATCACAGATCGGCAATTTGTGTTTGTGTGTGGTTGGACGGAGTAATTGTCGAGTACAATGTAAATCTGTAATTTCAGCCATGGTAAAATTCAATTGGAAAATATAATGTCCAAACTGCATTTAGTGGATGCATAATGTTTCAAAGAATGTATAGATGCAGACATGGTGAAATAAAACATAATAATTTTTTATTTCTAATTGTCCTTTTAAACACAATTCAAATGTTTAAAAATATGTTGCCTCAATATCTGCGCCTTAAATTTAGCAATATTTGTCTATCAGTTAAGCAGCTAAGTTTGCTGATTAGATGCCATACAATCCACAATTGATCTCATCTTATGGTAGGATAATACTCAGTTGGCGGTTTGACGAAGAACAAGCTTATCATACTAGACGGAAATGAAATAACATTATATGAATGGATCCAACGGGTCTGTAGCTTAAGTGTATTTTAAGATTACATGCATATAATATGCAGTAAAGGACGCATAGAATCGACATAATACCACTAAGAGAACATTCTTTTATTCAAGAACACAATAATTCACATGCACCGTTGGATAATAAGGGGTTGTTATCTCGATGTGTGAGATAAAGCCATGTGAGAACATATGTAATTTTATGACGCTGATTTAGCAATGACGAGTTGTCTAATTGGAAGAAAATATCATAACAAAATAGAACAATTCAAACAATACATATTCAAAGAAAGCAAATTAAATGATAATAGTCGAAACTTTCAAAATTTCTGTTTATACGTGTCTATCGTTAGATTTTAAGCGAAATCAATACAGTGACAGCAATTATTGGTGACATTATTTAGGAATATCATATTTAATGTGGAATGGTCATGTGCTCCTTTTTATAAATTTCGATCTGCGAAATGCACCATGGACTAGTATTTCGGCTCCTAAAGCTTTTCCGGAAAATGTCAGAATGTCGCAAACGCATTGAAGCAGGTGCTAGGTGGCGCCACAGTTGGTACCGCAGCGTTCATGTAGCCGATAATACGTCGCATCTCATCCAAGGCGTTGGCCTGCATCATTATGTAGTTTTTAGCCAGTAGCAGGGTAGCGATCTTGGACAGTTTCCGTACTGACGGACTGTGTGCGTACGGAATTACGGAACGCAGTTCATCTAAAGCGTCGTTCAAATCATGCATTCGGTGTCTCTCTCGCGCATTGACATTGAGACGGACAACTTTCTCACCTTTCTCCTTTCTTTGTTTAACTTTGCCTCTAACAGTCTGTGTTTCGTATTCTTTTCCAAAGCTGTCCCTTATTTCGTTTGCAATTCCGCCATTGTCGTCGTCACTGCTGCTATTATCTTGCTGGTCTCTGTTTAATAAGTACTGCATATTGAATTCGAATTTTCTGTTCTCATTTAGGAAATTCTGAGATGCCTGATACCCGGTATCGAGAATATTGTGGTCCATGATACTCCGCGTTTGGTCCGATATTGCACAAGTGTTTTTACAGAACGGATGAATGCCTTGACTTCGCATTTGAGCAAGTCCATCTGTATTTTCCTCGGAGTTCGCTGAGCAGTTGGAGTCAGTTATTTTGAAAACTCCTTCTACACGGCCATCGGTCGTTTGTAATTCGACTTTATCACATCCTCCGACCGCCTGATATTCAGCCACTTCGGCGCTCGAATCCATCACGCTGGTAGTAGCACGTCGCAGTTGCTTAAAATGAAATGCACCAAGCAAACAAAGAGTACATGAGAATCTGTTGCACTTTTATGAAATAGTACTAGAAAAAGTGTTATGCTTAATTCTTCAGAATTGCATAGTGTGAGTTTTTATGTTGTCGTTACCACGTCTTTTCTCACACGTATTTAAACAGCGTGTGCAAGAAATACGTAAACATGTTTGATAAAAAACACCCGCACTTTTGAACCAAAATTCACTTGGCAGAATCCGACTTTCACTAGTTAAGAGATGCAAAACCTCATAAATATCCTTTCTCCAATATTTGATCCACACCATTTACAGCAGAGCGTTGTCGCTCCAGTGTGTTCTTTCTTTCGAGACGATAGAGTTCTTTACAGCTTGAGATGGTATTGGAAATTGATACAGACTCCTCTGGACATAAGATTAATAGGAGAATTTGTATCGCGTTCCCTATTGGAGATTACTCATTGAATTGGTTGCTTTCGCGAGATATTTATTCTGCACGATTATCGGTTGCCTTAACGAGGTTTGTAAACTGCCAGTATATGCACATTCGCACTGAAATTTCGGGCTATTTTAATTCCTTTACTTGGGGCTATCATAGACGCTTTCACATATTTCAATCATTTTCAAATTAATGTGAACCGTTATCCATTCATCACACTTGTTTAGCGGTCAAACTAGTTCATACAAATACCACGTGGAATTTGTTTGTGGTATTCCAAAGAGCACGTAGTAATGTTTGTGATTTCCGATGAATGGAAATTAATCCTTTAACAATAGATGGGGAAGAGTTAAACTATTCGTGGCAAAATCCGGATTGGTCTATTCTGATCAACATTTAAAATATATGAATCATGAACAATATAC
The DNA here is from genome assembly GCA_027627225.1 of Congeria kusceri. Classification (NCBI taxonomy): domain Eukaryota; kingdom Metazoa; phylum Mollusca; class Bivalvia; order Myida; family Dreissenidae; genus Congeria; species Congeria kusceri. The sequence continues at coordinate 6,432,942 of CM051037.1, read as the reverse complement.
TATGATTCTAATACAAAAAAAACAACACATAATTACATTTCATTTGTCTTTAGCCATTAACCTTATATATATTTACAAATACAATATGAACAAGACATAGTTCATTAGAATGCAAAGTAAGTATATCAATTTCTAGAACGTATGAACATTTTATTATTTATAAGCAGCAAGACCTGCTACTTTTTGTCACGAGATTCTATCATAAATCTAGATACTTTGTTCATCGCTGAAACATAATGAATGACATGGTAATTTTAAACTTCATATGACTATTTTGCGTAATTCTCTATAATTATGCTGGACACAAAGAAAGGAAGTGGTGGTCTGATTCAACAGTAATTAGGTTCAACAATTTACATCAACTCTAACAATATTAGTACATATATCTCTTTCTATTTCTAAGTTATGTGAATGTAATCAAAATCTTGATAACTGTTGATTTAATTTTATCGTGTGTAAAATATCAGAATATCTTTCAAATTTGAGTTCACACTTAAACAATATGTAATAATCTAACGTTGGTTGACTCTTCATTGATTTAAATCATTGCTGAACATACTGATAATTCATCCTTTGTTTTATCATAGAACGGATTTTTTTTACAGAATAAGTTTCAAAATATCATGTCTTAGCATATCTATATTTTCTTTTATGATAAACACAAAACATTTAAACAATTATTTGTATCGACATTTGCAACATTGCCTGTATTACATAGTTGAATATAAATGCTATGCAAGTGGATAATTAAGCCCTCTGGTGACATATGATTGATACAGAAAATCTCTTACTGGATTTAAACGTATATATTCACATTATAAAGAAAACAATAAACGCGCATAGCCCACCAAAACGTATCCACAATGCACGGATAACTGAAGGTATCACATATTCGTGATGTATGACAGAAGTGTACATTTACAAGAAAACGAATACATTTTATGTTTGACTGATGTATGTCATTGATTACTTTACAAACACACTTAATTTACATGATGGTGTCTAAGAAGTTATCATTAACAGAGATATAAAACGAAAAAAAAAATACAAATAATTAACATAATCGGGCAGTCGAAGACCTGGAAACACTATTGTGCCAATATTTTAAGAACCAAGCGTGTCGCTATATGGTCTATAATACACACCATTGGTGCACAGACGGCAGGCAGTATGGCCATTTTCAAATTGGCAATTAATTTCAAATGGCGATAATATAATTAATGAACTGTGTGAACGGCGGGTTGTGTACTTTTATAATTTGAAGTGAATTTATTAGAAAATATGTTTTAAAAACCCAAACACACACAATTAATTTTGGATTTGTTCCATATACATGTAGTTGAGATATCATTTAGAAATAAAATGAACATTTGTAATTACTTACTAATAATAACCACACACAGTTCTGTTAGTTATTGGATAGTGAGACAGAATAAAAGATCGATTGTTATTACACATAATGAATAAAACAATACACTTTCATAAGCTACCATGTTACGTGAAGATGCACTTATTTGAAGTTAGAACATTTACTAACCATGAGAACCAAACAGTACAATTTGCCGTACGTCTTTTTTCATTTAATTTGAATATTTCAGTCCATAGTTCCTAATATAAATAACGGTTTGATAACGTTTTTGAATCTTCGCGCATATTTGCATTAACATATTCAGAGCTTTTAATGTTACTAACAGCGCACTAATATAATTACTTGCATATGCAACATATGTCACACAAACTAACTAAAGCTCTCGAACAGTTCATAGATGTCCTTTGCAGACGATATGCTTCGGAACAAGCTCATACATTTGTGATTTTACAGACAGAAAAGAACAACGTATAAGCTAAATTTAAAATTCAAAATATTCGGGCTGTTTACGTTGATCATTGTTTCTGTTCAGTGTCGATGAATTCTGCACACGAATTCACAACGTATTGATGCATAATACCATTCCGTATGGTCACCCATTTAAGCGTGTGCGTCTAAGTAAATTAGGCTACCATGTACCAACGGATGAGAGTAATTGAATGTTACTGTAACCAGTGAGATGATTTCGGTGAAACTGTCCGTTCAAACAGCTGCGGAAAACGAGTGTTCGTACGCATTTGTAAAATATAACATATATTGTTTCTCTACAAGGTGTATCTTTGATATTTACACAAGAGAACAATCTGACCTAAATGCAATACCTTACTCGCAGCGTAATTAAGTATATGATCAGATTGCACATCTGAAATACTGCACAGATGAAACATAAACAATATAAAGGGGGAGATTAACATGCAATTAATGCATTGATATCATTTAAAGTACCTGCGTCGAGTCCAGCATACACATGTAAATCTGTTGCATTGCCGGAGGGTAGGTTAGTTTCATAAACTGGTGACTGCTGTTTCCCACTGCGCCTTCCAAATACAAAAAACATTACAAATGTTTAACGTTTATATACAACCTTCGATTGATATGTAATTAAAAGTATGAACGCAGATGCAAATATACACTTCACGTGACCGAACGTTTTTAAAGCATAACGCACTAAAATCCAAGTTCCGGTGACGGTTAAAACGAATGCTGCTAGTACACCTCCACCAACAAATGCGGCAAAACATCAAATTCATCGTTGTCATGTTTTAGTTCTATAGTTAAATTCAAAATATATATTTCTTATAAACGTAGATTTCCACTGTTAATTTAACTTTGAACTAGTTTTGCTAATGAACATCCGCTATTACATCCATAGACTTCGAGTTTTCTATATTTGTCATTATATTAAAACGTCCGAAATAACGACAGGATACTCATAGGATAAAATAAATTAATAGTAATTATTATGTCCAAAATATTTATTCCTTAAATGAACTTTTTAACCGTCACTCAACGTTTAATCGTGATAATGTTTAAAAGCTCATCAAACAAACATCAAATAAAGAAATATAGCGTAATTATAATGCATATTGAAGCATAACTCTCTTATACAAGTACCTTCTATTGGCTCCTCTGTAGCCATCCTCGCACCGAAACCTGCACAATCCAGTGTCTTCCAAACAACTTGAGAACACTTCCATATCGTGGCAGTTTTCTGGACCAGGCTTGTCACATTCCGAGCCGTAGATATTTGTAGAACCTATATCGCAAACTCCGTTTATAGAGCATGACATATTCATGCACATTAAGTCACATTCCAAATCGCACCATACATTGTTTCAGAAGCACAAGTTGGCAACCACCATCTGTCTGGCTGCATTTTGTACAGTTGTCATTGCAGGAGGACCTGCAGTCGCTTTTCCAGTACCCCTCAGTACATCCCAAAAATACATAACCCGCTGTTATCACATTTGCCATCCAAACGACATGTGAATTCCTTCTCACACGATGTTCCATAATGTCCTCGCACACATTGGTCGCAATTATCGCCAGTAAAAGTTGACACACACAAGCAATACCCATCTACTTGATAACATCCATTGCTATCACACCCCTAGGAACAAATAAATTCACAAGATGGTTCATATCGTCCGGGAATGCATCTGTCACATTTGTTGCAGGAAAAATGTTCTACACATGAGCAATTCCCATCTGTTCGATCACACCAATTGCTATTGTATCCATGAGAACAAATCAATTCACATATCTTCCTAGCAAACATCGATCCTGTAAATGTTGCTAAACATGTGCATGTCCCGTTCATAAGATTACATAATATATCACCTGCACATCCAACGGAACATTTCTTTTCGCAAGAGGCTCCATACTTTTCCGAATTGCATGATATACATGTCACCATAGGCTCCATATCTTCATGGATTGCATGATATACATGCATACCATTTGAACATGCAGAACAGTTTGCATTGCAATCGCTCAGACAACTATTCGATGTATCATAAAAGACATCCTTACATATGTCGCACAGTCCCGGTGACTCACACAAACAGTTGGAATTTAAACAAATTGCCATTTCACACCTTAAACCGGTGTAATCACGTTTACAACTTGTACATGTTGTGTAGTGACACGTGCAACATGTATCCGGACATAGAGAACACAGGTAATTGTTCATAACGTATCCTTCTATGCACCATTTACAATTTTGAAGAATGGTACAGGGGCATCCTAGATGCATGCATTTCCGGCACGTACAAGTTGCATCTACTGTTGAATTAAAATACCCAGGTGGGCAAGTTTGGGCTAACGCTGTAAACAAATCTATAAATATTTACGTCAACGAATATAAAAAATGCATGTTTTTTAAATATTTATATACACATGTAATTGCTTAAAACTTGAATTAATAGTCGAAGTGTTGTTTACAATGTCCTATAAACGGTATCGTACCTGCAGTAATAAAGCAAACATCTACTAAAGTAGTCACTAAATACATCCAATGGTGCATTTTTAATCACCAATGATGTCCGCACCAATATTATACTAAAGATCGTATACACAGTAAACTGACACGGGCATATGATATTCGAATATATATTTAAACTATTACTTTTCAAACTATTACTGTGCTTTCAAATCAACAATTTTTGTATGAGGATGAAAAATGTACACTTTGGGTGATGTATTATGTCCCATTATTATTTTGAAAACGTTAAAAAACACAGGAATATAAATAAACAAGTACATTAGCATGTTAAACCATATTTTAAACTTCCTCCTTTTTGAAAGAAATGACTCTAAAACATTATGTGTTTGCTCTACCTGGCGCACGCCTTAAGCATACGCAGCTGACGAATCAAGGTACATGTATGTAGGCATGTCCATTATACTTTTTGTACTAGTCGGGTCATTACCTGCCCCTGTCACTGCGTTACTCTTCGTTATAGTATCAGGCATGGGTTGAAAATTGAAGACGATCACAACGAATGTTATAAAGAAAAATAAGGTAATTTGTTTATTAATTTTCCCATGTCAAGGATAAGTTTGTTTTTTGGGGGATATAAAGAGGCACAGCTCACGGTTTTGTGTAGCATTATATGGAATTATCGATTTTCATAATCTAAAAATATTAAAAAAAAATCACCTCATTAATGGCTCGCCCCATGTTGACTCGCCCTCTTTTAATGTCGACTTGCCCCTTATGAATAACGATTCGCCCCAATGTAATATTAATTCTTATTACACGGTTTTCAAACACGGGGGACTATGTCCGGAATGTTAAACCAACGGGACTGATTTTGTCGAACTGGCTACATATTAATTCATTTATTTGTTTATTAATCCTTTTATTTTAAATTGAATCCAGGTTATGATACTTGTATGATTTATTGCACATATTGCGTTTGACGTATGCATTTCACATGTGCGTTTGTTAAGATACATTGTGAAACTAAAGTAGTACTTGAGAACGTTAGAGTACTTGCAAACTTAAACTGAGATAATGCACTATTTTGGCTTGTTTTATGAGTTATGTTGTTTCTAATGTAATGATATTGTGGTGATAAATACTGTCATTTAAGCAATAACACTACCCTATTTTGAAATGTTCAATCACCATTCATTTCAATCAACCGACACAAAGTCATTATGAGAAAAAACGGAGGGATTAAACTCGTTATATTAAACTGTTTTCACATATAAATCAGTTGACTTGATCTGAAAAAACGAAGACAGACATTCATCTCAGACAGAAATTTAAATAAATAATATAATGTACACAATCAATTACGTTTGCCCGTCTGATTTCATACAATCCCTAAGCTGGTTTGCATGTCGATTGGTGTGTATTTTCTGTCTGCCGCAACACAAACATTCACCAACAGGGCAACAAAGCAATCAATCAAAGCGTCTAATCCGTATCCCCAGATGATTTCATCTGTCTCTACGAAGTAATGTGTCCATTTCTTGAGCTCCAATGGCAGTGTAAGGAGAAATCGATCACTTACTTGCTACGGGTACTTAATAATGCTACCGAAACATTCAATGAATCGCACTCGATCCGCGCGACCCCACATCTGTCCCTGGTTCGCTGCATGCACGCAAATTACACTGGGAGCGGATCATGGTCGACTTTTATAATGCTGTTTCTATATTCACAGATCGGCGATTTGTTTTGTGTGTGGCGGGACGGAATAATTGTCGAGTAACTAACTGTAGTTTCAGCCATGCTTGAATTTAAAGGGACTTGTTCACAGATTTTCGTATCTTAATGAAAAATGCTCTTTGATATGTTAGCTGCAAAAAGCATATATACTAGCAAAAACAAATATTATATTTATAAACAAAAGTGTAGATTAAAATTAATGCACTCGCCGGGACTCATAAACGACACAATATTTCCAATATATTTCCTGCACATGAGTGTCATTTCGCTTGTATACACGTGATGTATTTTTCTTTTTGGGATCTATGACAAAGACATCTGAAACTCGTTAATTTGCCAATCTGTCAACAGGTCCCTTTAATAGAAAATAGAATGCCTTACCTGCATTTAAGGGATGCATGATCTTTAAAAGAATGCAACGATGCATAATATTTCAAAGAATGTAACGATGCAGACATGGTGAAATAAAACATATTTTTTTTTGTTCTTTTAAACTTGTAAACACAAATCAAATGTTTAAAAATATGTTGCCTAAATCTCTGTGCGTTAACATTTAGCAATAGTTGTCTTTCAGTTAAGCAGCTAATTCAACTGTTTGGATGCCATACAATTATACACTAACGAGATCAAGTGTATTTGGTGTCCGGTTTGTCATCGAATAAGAATAAGTTTTATATCGTTTCGTCTTTTCAGTTGTTTATGCTAAGGAAAACAACTATTGTATTTTTGTGTATGTGTATTAGTACACAAGACAGGAGAGAGACTAATTCAGGTACAATGTATATACCAAATAATAGAAAACTATTGTATTGAAAATTTATTCAACGACGTTATCATATTTATTGCATATGTTGTCAAGATACCCTTGCCGTGCCCAGTCTGTTTCTGAAACCTCAATTTCATGTTCTGAGACTCTGAGAGAATATACTCAGAATCTTCACGGCGATTTCTCGCATCTTATAGTATGATAACACACAGTTGGCGGTTGAAGATCAACACAAATTCTCATACTAGACGGAAATTAAATAATATAATATTTATGGATACAATGGGGTCTGTAGCTAAAGTGTATTTTAATGATTATGTGTATGCAGTAGTGGACGCATAGTGTCGACATAATACCATTAAGAAAAGCTGTTTTTATTACGATCACAATAATTCACATGCACCGTTGGATAATAACGGTTTGTTATCTCAGTTTGTGAGATAACAAATTGTGAGAACAAATACAAATTTACGACGCTAATTTAATAATGACGGGGCTTCTGATCGGAAGAAATTTAGAAGTATTGGAAAGAAAATATCATTGCAAAATAGTGCAATTCAAACACTATATACTTAAATAAAGCAATTTAAATGCCAGACGAAACGTTCACAATGTCTGTTTATCCCCTGCGCATTGTAAGGTTTTAAGAGAAATCAATATAGTGATAACAATTATTGGTGACATTATTTGGCAATAACATATTTAAATGTAAATTAGTTCTGCGAGATGCACTTTGGACTAGTCTTTCGGCTTTTGTAGCTTTTCCGGAACATGTCCGAATGTTGCAAACGCATTGAAGGAGGTGCTAGATGGCGCCACAGTTGGTACCGCAGCGTTCATGTAGCCTATAACACGTCGCATCTCATCCAATGCGTTGGCCTGCATCATTATGTAGTTTTTAGCCAGTAGGAGGGTAGCGATCTTGGACAGTTTCCGTACTGACGGACTGTGTGCGTACGGAATTACGGAACGCAGTTCATCTAAAGCGTCGTTCAAATCATGCATTCGGTGTCTTTCTCGCGCATTGACATTGAGACGGACAACTTTCTCACCTTTCTCCTTTCTTTGTTTAACTTTGCCTCTAACTTTATGTGTTTCGTATTCTTGTCCAAAGCTGTCCCCTATTTCCTTCGCAATTTCTCCATTGTCGTCGTCACTGCTGCTATTGTCTTGCTGGTCACTGTTTAACAAGTACTGCATATTGAATTCGAATTTTCTGTTCTCATTTAGGAAATTCTGAGATGCCTGATACCCGGTATCGAGGGTATTGTGGTCCATGAGACTCCGTGTTTGGGCCGATATTGCGCATGTCTTTTTAAAGAAAGGATGAATGGCTTGACTTTGCATTTGAGCAAATCTCTCTGCATTTTCCGCGGTGTTCGCTGAGCTGTTGGAGTCTGTTACTTTGAAAACTCCTTCTACACGGCCATCGGTCTTTTGTGATTCGACATTGTCATATCCTCCGACTGCCTGATATTCAGCCACTTCGGCGCTCGAATCCATCACGCTGGTAGTAGCACGTCTCAATTGCTTCAAATGACGTGCACCAAGCAACAAAAGAGTACACGATAATCAATTGCACTTATATGAAATAGTACTAGAAAAATTGTTTTGATTAATTTTTCATAATTGCATAGCGTTTGTATTTATGTTGTCATTACCACTTCCTTACTCACACATATATAAATAGCGTTTGCACGAAATACATTAAAATGTTTGATAAAAAGAACACCCGCACTTTTGAAGCAAAATTCACTTGGCAGAATCCGACTTTCACTATTTAAGAGTTGGAAAACCGCATAAATATCCTCTCTCCAATATTTAATCCACACCCTTTACTACAGAGCGTTGTCGCTGCAGTGTTTTCTTTATTCTGAGGCGATGGATTTTGTTACAACTTGATATGGTATTGGAAACTGATACGGACTCGTCAGCAAAGATGATTAATTTGGCAATTTGTATCACGTGCCCTATTAGAGATCACTCATTGAATTGGTAGGTTTCGCGAGATCTTTCTGTTGCACGATTATCGGTTGTTTTAACAAGTTCTTTAAACTGCCAGTATATGCACATTGACACTGAATTTTCGGGCTTTTTAATTTCTTTACTTGTGTCTATAATTCGGGTCAACATTTAAAATACATTTATCATGAACAACATACTAAAACAACCCCCCCCCGCCAAAAAAAATTACTTTGTTTTGTGTCTGCGGCTATTAACAATATATATTTACAAATACAATGTGAACAAGACATAGTAAACAGAATGCAAAATAAGTATACCAATATCTGCAAAGTATGAACATTTTATTATTTAGATGCAGCAAAACCTGTTAGTTTTTCGTCAATCAGATTATACCATGTTTAATAAATTGAGATACATTGTTAATCGCTGAAACATGATTACATGACATTATAGTTGTAAAATTCATAAGTTTAGGCCAGTTGAAATACAATGTTTTGTGTGTGTGGAATTCTCAAGGAAGTGAGCGGTGGTCTGATTCAACAGCAATTAAGTTAAACAATTTACATTGATGAAAAACTCTAACAATATTATTATATCTACCTCTCTCTATTTCTAAGCTACGAGAATACAATTAAAATCTTGTTGCTTCAAATTGCTAGTGTGTACAACATCTAAATACCTTTCAAATTTGAGTTCACACTTAAACAAAATGTAATAATCTAAGTTTGTTTGACTATTCATTGATTCAAACGATTGCTGAACATACTGATCATTTAACCTTTGTTTTATCATAGAACGGAAGTTATTCACAGAATAAATTTCAAAATACATGTCCATATCCTAGCATATCTATATTTTCTTTTATGATAAACACGAAACATTTAAACAAATATTATTATCGACATTTTCAGCAATGCTCATATTACATAGTTCAATATAAATGCTATACATAAGTGGATAATTAAGCCCTCTGTTGACAATATGATTGTTATAGGAAAGATTTAAACTTCTCTCGCGCATAACCCACCAAAACCTATCCACAATGCACGGATTACTAAATGTATCAAATAAACAGTAACGTTATTTGCGAACTCAACCGCTGTTGTAGCAAGCTGTCTAGGTATACATGAATATATCTTTTATTGCATTGAACATATTCGTGATTTATGATGAAAGTATATATTAACATCAAAATGAATACATTTTATGCTTGATTTGTAATTGCTGACATTTCATAAACACCTAATTTACATAATGTTGTCGAAGAAGTTATCGTTAATGCAGATACAATTCGAAACAAATAAGCAAACAGCTAACATAATCGGGCAGCCGCTCACCGGGTACACTATTGTGCCAATATTTAAAGGACCAAGTGCTCGCCATATGGTCTACAATACACACCACGCTAGCACAGACGGCAGGCAATATGGTGATAGGAAAAATTGCAATTAATTTCAAATGGCGATAATATATTTAATAATCAGTGTGAACTTTGGATGGTATACTTATCATTTAAAGTGAATTTATTTGTAATTAATTTTGGACTTGTTCCATATAGTTGGAATAAATTTAAGAAATACAATGAACATTTGTAATCACTTACACTCTAAATACAAACATGCAATTATGTAAGTTGTTGGATAGTGAGATAGAATAAAAAGTCGATTGTTCACATAATAAGGAAAACAATATACTTTCAGAAGCCCCCAGATTACATAAAAATGCACTTATCTGCGGAAGATTTACTAACCATGAGGACGAAACAATGTAAGTTTTCGTTCGTCTTTCTTCTTTTTTTTCCATTTAAAATGGAATATTTCAGTCCATTCGTTCTACGAATAACGGTTTGACAACGTCCTAAGGCATAAACCATTCAAGTAAGTCTATAAATGTTTTTTAGATAAAAAGTGTCGCATTTACTTAAAGCATTCGCCTTTATGAATCTTTTCGCAAATTGCATTCAAATATTACATCTTTTAATATTACATAAAAACGTACTTAAACAAATGCTTGCATTTGCAAAATATGTCACACAATAACGGAAGTAAGGTGGGTTACACAAATTAACTAAATATCAGGAACAGTTCATAGATGTTAGTGTTTAATCTAGAAGGGCAGAGGGGCATGGCGCTTGACTTGGAAATAATGCATTTTGTGCGTGGTGACACTGCTAAATAGGGAACATTAGGTTATAATAGTTGTTTTTTTTTCCTGAAGTAATATTTCAAACCACTTATAAATTTTAAATTACTGACTGATTTATTTTACCCGGTTGATGTTGTTTTTTCAGGTCAAATAATTAACAAAGTTTCATTTTCCATTATTATTGCTTCGTATTATTGTCAAATATATTATTGCAAATATCAGACAATTTATTTATTATTCAGAAGAATATGTGCAAATTGGGCAATCATACCTCAAAACTTATTAACAACTGTCAAACTAAAACTATTTATGGACAAGTCAAAATCATGCTTATTATTATTGATGGTAGAATACTTATACCCTGGTATTATTTTTCATCTTCTTTTATTGAAAGGAAACATTTGTATTTTTACTTTTATGGTTTATATGTTGTTGATGATGACATTGCTGCTAATATTTAGATTAATGATAAAAAGCTTTAGTCAAGAGAAAAAATGTAGAAAACGAACACTGCAATTCGGATTGAATACAGTATTCGTTTTATCAGGGATTTTTGTTTATGATTGGAAGAAATATTGTATTCGCATGTATGTTTTCATAATTAGTGTTTAAAGACCACATTGAGTCTACATTTATATGCTTTCTGCCTTTTGTTATCACGTCGGTCATGAATATTGACGAAATTAAAACACGTTAGAAATTGCAAATGAAAACGGGGCTGTTAAAAGCAGACGATTTACGCACATTTTTATAACACAATCAGCATGTTTTTATTGTAGGTCTATCTTTACACTAACTCGTAAGCTGACTGCCCCTACTGCTGATCTTATCAGTTGGTCACTGATTAATATACCATAAAATGCCATCGCTAAGGGCCCTCATTAATGGCAATACAGTCAATAGATAAGAGGGCACGAGGCGCTAATTGCCTTTGAAAATGGCAGGGTAGCGGACCAATAAAGGGGCGTGGCTCGGCGCCGCGCTGATTTGGTCTAGATAAAACACTTCATGTTTTTTCCAAGTGATATGCTACGAAAAAAGCTAATACATTTGTGATTTCATGGACAGAAAAGAACAACATACAAGCCAAATTTAACTTCAATATGTATGGGCTATTTTTGCTGATCATTGTTTCTGTTCAGTGTCGATAAATCCTGCATTCGGATTCACACAATATTGCTGCATGGTACCATACCGTATGATCACCCATCTAGCGTGTGCGTCAAAGTATATTAGGCCATGAAATATCAACGGATGAGAGTAATTGAATGTTACTGTAACCAGGGAGACGATGCTGGTGAAACGGCCGGTTCAAACAGCTGCGGAAAAACGAGTTATCGTACAGATCTGTAAAATATACCAGACATTGTTTCTCCAAAAGGTGTTCCTTTCATATATACACAAGATAAAAATCTGGCCTAAACGCAGCGTAATTTAGGATATGATCAAATTTCACATTTTAAATATTGCACAGATGAAGCATAAATAACATAAATAAATATAAAGGGGGAGATTGTATTAAAGATAAGCATGAAATTAATGCATTTATATCATTTAACGTAACTGCGTCGAGTCCAGCATACACATGTAAATCTGTTGCATTGCCGGAGGGTAGGTTAGTTTCATAAATTGGTGACTGCCGTTTCCACGGCGCCTACCAAATACAAAAAAAACACTATCATATTTTTTAAACGTTTATATACAACCTTTGATTGATACTTAGTTACTAGTAGAACGCAGATGCTCTTGTACACTTAATTAACCATAGTTTTTCAGGGCATAACGCACTAAAATCCAAGTTCCGGTATGGGCTAAAACGAATGCTGCTAATACACCTCCACCAACCAATGCGGCTCCAACATCAAATTCATGGTCGTCAAGTTTCAATTCTATAATTAAATTCAAAATATATCATTTCTTATACACTTAAATTACCGGTGTAAATATAACGTCTAACTCAGTTTGCTATTGAACATCCAGAGCCTTCGCGTTTTCCAAAATATGTATTCCTTCTATAAATTTATAATGATATAAGTTGTTTGATCATCACACAACGTGTACTTTTTTTATCATATAAAAAGCTATTCAAACAAGCATCAAATGAAGAAATATTGCGTTATTATAATGCACGTTGTAGCATAACACTGTTAAACATGTACCTTCTTCACAAGTTTCTCCTCTGTAGCCATCATTGCACCCTAACTTGCACAATCCAGTCAGAATGCCGATAAAACAGCCTGGGGAAGAGTAGTGAAATATGTACTATTTGCATATAACCAAAGGCTCATAACTCTAAAAAAAAATATCGATGTGGTGTATAGAAGTATTTTCCACATAAGGCTTACATTATTGTATTAACCATGACTCGTTTCCCCACACCAGCCGTTCCGAAAAGAAATATAACCTCTGGTGTCCTTCTGTCCAGGCTATATTAATGTACATGATTTATATTAATTTACACTTATCTAACAACATAGTTTATTGATGGAGATATTAATTGTATATGGCATGTATTATCCGAGTGAATTAGCATAAGGCATAAAATAAAAACCACTACAGTATAATATTTTTTAGAAGCAATTCAATATAATACCGATACTAACTATTACAGTCTATTATCAAAGAGAGTATGCACGATCTTACAATACATATAGCGACATAAATAAAAAAAAAAACATTTTAGTATACTTTGATTTTAAGAGGAAGGAACGTTCATTAAAACCATACTTGGCTAAGTTTTAATCACAAACTAGTTTTCGACTGTAGAGCCGGAAACTCCAATACATGCATATACATTGACTCGACATTTATTTTGAGTTACACAACACTAATCAACGATGAATAGTCGTCACCCGATATTGTTGACTTATTCGATATTTAAATGTTTACTTCGACAGGTTTATGTTAATCTGTCTGATTTCAAGTTATATTATCACTTTTATCTACTCATTTTGAAAATTGATATGAAAGATTGTACATAAACTCTGTAATGCCGAATATGCCACCGTGTAAAACATACATACGCTGAACAACGATAATATAGTGTTGCTACTAAAACCTAGGGTGTTCACATTTCGAAATATGTTCATTCACCATTTAATATATTAAGATAACTTAAACCACATATAAAGTTTGTTTTACAGGGACTATATCATCGAAAAGGGCCTCAAGGGGGCAAAAGAAATCCAAAAATAAAATATACTAGCGTATAATAACGGTTAAAATAAGGCATATATAACAGGAAAAGAGTGTACGCATTCTGGAATAAAACTCAATGTATTTCATCGTGTTTGTTTGGCCCTTTTCATGTTGACGTCAGAATTGTATTTTGTATAACCATAGTTTACAAACAATTCTTTCCAAGCAGGGTAGCGCAGTTGGCTTAAGCGCTGTCCACTGTCATTGTTTCGTGTGGTTCCTAATTCGTTCGATACCGGTTGGGTTTTTTTCAGACTTGTTTGCTAATTTGTTTTTTTATCAAATATCTCATTGTGTATTATATTATTTATTATGTTTATTGCACATTTCTTAGTACAGCGCTTTTCCATCATATAATTTAATTTTTAGTGCAATAGAAAGCCAATATTTCGTTGGCATAGTCCCTTTAAAGTGTAATATTGAGCCTACATACATTGTGTTCATTAGTGCATCAACCTGACACGAACGGAGTTCGGTAATGTATGTAATACAGCGTGTATGATGCTCTGTTACAACTGAAGATGATAAATTTTATTGACGACTTCTAATTCAATATATACACACATTAATCGTGCACATACAATTTATAAACTGTATTTTCTTGTTTTCTTAACTTTTCTTGTTCGTCGACAGTTCCACGTTCATCTGATAAAATATAATAAAAGTACATCAGATATCAGACGTAAACGCATTTTCTACAACACTGACATATGACGAAAGAGTACGTGGATGTAATTCCCTCAATACCATATTAGCACTTGCAAATTACTGCTTATTGTATTACATCGATCAACATTTTGCTGAGAAAATAGCAATTTACTGCCTGACCGTTTGTCATATACCAGATGGGCCTTACAATAAAATATCGGCAACGCATGATTTTATAGCCTTCGACCTTTGATATGGAAAATTTATTATGTGCATATGACTTTGGACTTATGGAAATTAACATGAAACTGTAGACATTAATGACCAAACACTGTTCATTTGATGGAAACAAAGACACCATTCAAATTCTACTTTCTGTTCCAAAATGGAAATTAAATAAATATCGTATATATAGCAGCAAAGCTCTGCGTACCGATATATAAGTCCCTTTACTAGATAAACTCTTAAAAAGTCCTCAACATACTTTCTACAATGCATGACATGCAAGAATCTATAATAGTTTTAACTACCGGTATATATCTATGAACACAGATGTAAATATTTAAACTTCACATTGAGTATCGTTATCCAAAAGCATGTTTAAACACGTAATTTGAAATAACTCTCATCAAGTCCTAAAATCAAAGAGTACTCAATCATTTCATGCACCCATTCTTACCTTGATTGTTAGTACTAGTAATCCTTATTATATTGATATTGTTCCAGCTATAATGGAATAGGTTTGTAACGTGTAATTTATAACATGGCCTGAATAAAAACTATCTGCCTTTCCAGGAGAGTGTAAACACACTTGATATCGACCGGTTCCGTACTATGATCACGACACATACAATACTCAATTGTGACATTATGTACAAAATATAATTAATGTTACCTTCAAATACGAATAAATGGTAATCAAATGGTAAAGTGATTTCCATATATAAGGATACCCGGTACTAAACAATAGTTTTACTTATAGCACCACAATATATCTCTAACTGTGCAGCAATGTATAATCACAGCTGATAAGGGTCCCCACACTGTGACCACAGGAGGGTGCCAATACACAGGGGTATAATACTCCATATTTTTTTATTTTTATTTTTATTTTTTTTGGGGGGGGGGTCAAATAAAGAAGGATTAAGCTATGCCTTTAATCTACATACCCAATGGATCCATTAATATTATATGTTATTTAATTTCCGTCTAGTATGAGAAGCTTGGTCTTAGTTAAACCGCCAACTGTGTATTATCCTACTTGGTCTTCGTGAAACCGCCTACTGTGTATTATGCTACCATAGATGAGAGATATCGTCGGGTAGTTTCTGGGTATTCTCTCTCAGGATCACTTAACATGAAATAGAGGTTTTACATAGAAACAGACTGGGAAAGAGTATCCTGACAACACGTGCATTAAATATGATATTATTATACCTCACCTTTGTCTACAATGATAAAATCCCATTACCCGAGAAAGAGATACTTTGACTATCATAAATATGTTCAACCTTTCTGACACGCGACGAAGCGAAAGTGATTGTCAGGTCATGTGACAGCGCTGATATTTAGAATGTCATATAAGGGCAAGTAACTGCTTCAATTTTTAAACCAAATTATGGATTGTTTGCCTCACATGTCGTGACGTCAGATAGTAGTGACGATATTATTTAACGTGTAAACAAGCGATTGTCTTCAAAATAAACCGTTTTCGCCTCGGGTGACATTGTGCCCTCGGGTTGACAATATCAATGTTACACAAGCTGCCATATCATATTTAGAGCTATATAATGTCGTCGAATAATTTACAATACAATAGTTTTCTATTATTTGGTATATACATTGTACCTGAATTAGTCCCTTTCCTGTCATGTGTACTTATACAAAATTATTTATAAAAAAAAAGTTGTTTTCCTAAGCAAAAACCAATGAAAAGACAAAATGATTTTTAAAACTCATTCTTATTCGATGACCAACCGGACACCAAATACACTTGATCTCGTTTGTGTATACTTGTATGGCATCCAAACAGTTGAATTAGCTGCTTAACTGAAGGACATGTATTGCTAAATGTAAGAACACATAGATTTAAGCAACATATTTTTAAGCATTTGATTTGTGTTTAAAAGAACAATGAGAATAAATATGTTTTATTTCACCATGTCTGCATCGTAATATTCTTTGAAACATTATGCATCGCCTAAATGCAGGTAAGGCATTATATCTTCCATAAAAGGGACATGTTCACAGATTGGCAAATTGACGATTTTCAGTTGTCTTTGTCATAGATTTCGAAAAGAAAAATACATCACGTATATACAAACGAAATGACACTCCTGTGCAGGAAATATATTGGCAATATTGTGTCGTTTTTGAGTTCCGGCGAGGGCATTTATTTTAATCTACTTCTTTGTTTTCTTAATATAATATTTGTTTTTGTTAGTGTAGATGCGGGGTCGCACGGATCGAGTGCTTTTTATTGAATGTTTCGGTAGCATTATTATGTACCCGTTGCAAGTAAGTGATCGATATCTCTTACACTGCGATTGGAGCTCAGGAAATTGACACATTACTTCGTAGAGACAGATGAAATCATATGGGGATACGGATTAGACGCTGTGATTGATTGCTTTGTTGCCCTGTTGGTGAATGTTTGTGTTGCGGCAGACAGAAAATACACACCAATCGACATGCAAACCAGTTTAGGGATTGTATGAAATCAGACGGGCAAATGTAATTGATTGTGTACATTTTATTGTTTATTTAAATTTCTTTCTGAGATGAATGATTTCTTCGTTTTTTAGATCAATTAAACTGATTTATATGTGAAAACAGTTTAATATAACGAGTTTAATCCATCCGTTTTTGCTCATTATGACTTTGTGTCGGATAATTGAAATGAATGGTGATTGAACACTTCAAAATAGGGTAGTGTATGTTCTTGAATGACAGTATTTATCACCACAATATCATTACATTAGAAACAACATAACTCATAAAACAAGCCAATATAGTGCATTATCTCTGTTTAAAGCTTGCATGTACTCTAACGTTCTCAACTACTACATTAGTTTTACAATGTATTATAACAAACGCACATGTGAAATGCATACGGCAAACGCAATATGTTCAATAAATTAAACAAGTATCATAACCTGGATTCAATTTAAAATAAAAGGATTAATAAACAAATAAAAGAATACATATGTAGCCAGTGTAACAAAATCCGTCTCGTTTGTTTAACATACCGGACATAATCGCCCCATCAATATTTGAAAACCGTGTAATAAGAGTTAATATTACATTGGGGCGAATGTTATTCATAAGGGGCAAGTCGATATAAATAGAGGGCGAGTCAACATGGGGCGAGCCATTAATGAGGCGAATTTTTATAATTACTTTTTGGATTATGAACATCGATAATTCCATATAATGCTACACAAAACTGTGAGCTGTGCCTCTTTATATCAACATTGTTAAAATAAAAAAATAAAGAATAAACAAATTACCTTAATTTCCTATATAACATTTGTTGTAATCGTCTTCAATTTTCAACCCATTCCTGACCCTATAACGAAGAGTAACGCAGTGACAGGGGCAGGTAACTACCCGACTAGTACAGAAAGTATAATGGACATGCCTACAGACATGTACTTGATTCGTCAGCTGCGTATGCTCAAGGCGTGCGCCCGGTAGAACAAACACATGCTGTTTAAGAGTCGTTTTTTTTCAATAAGGAGGAAGTTTAAAATATCGTTTAACATGCTTTGAACTTGTTTATTTATCTTCCTGTGTTTTTTAACGTTTTCAAAATAATAATGGGACATAATACATGACCCAAAGTGTGCATTATTCATCCTCATACACAAATTGTTGATTTGACAGCAAATTAATAGTTTGAATATATATTCGAATATCATTAGCCGTGTCAGTTTACTGCGTAGAAGATCTATAGTACAATATTGGTGTGTACATCGTTGGTCATTAAAAATGCATCATTGGATATATTAAGTGACTACTTTATTATATGTTTGCCTTATGACTACAGGTACGATACCGTTAGTAGGAAATTGTTAATACCACACAGATTTAGAAATTACATTTGTACATA
Source organism: Congeria kusceri (assembly GCA_027627225.1). Lineage (NCBI taxonomy): Eukaryota > Metazoa > Mollusca > Bivalvia > Myida > Dreissenidae > Congeria > Congeria kusceri. Next base: position 6,414,059 of record CM051037.1, on the reverse strand, counting down.
CATGTTTGATAAACATGCATTTTTTAGTTCTGTTGACTTGACGCAAACCGTTCTAGATCTATTTACAGTGTTAGCCCAAACATGCATACCTGGGTATTTTAATTCAACAGCAGATACAACTTTTACGTGCCGAAAATGATTGTATGTAGGATGCCACTGCACCAGTCTCCAAAATTGTAAAGGGTGCATGAAAGAATACATTATAAATAGTTACCTGTGTGCACCATGTCCGGATACATGTTTAACGTGTCACAACACAACATGTACAAGTTGTAAACCAGGTTACACCGGTTCAAGGTGTGAAATGGCAATTTGTTTAAATTCGAACTGTTTGTGTGAGTCACCGGGACTGTGCGACATATGTAAGGATGGCTTCTATGATACATCGAAAAGTTGTCTGAGCGAATGCAATGCTAACTGTTCTGCATGTTCAAATTGTAACGCATGTATATCATGCAATCCAGGAAGATATGGAGCCTATGGTGACAAGAATTGCTTCGTTGGATGTGCAGGTGAAATGTGTAATACTATGAACGGGGCATGCACATGTTTAGCAACATTTACAGGAACTATGTGCGACCGATGTTTGCTAGGTAAATATAGACACTTGTGTGAATTGATTTGTTCTCATGGATGTGATAGCAATGGGTGCGATCGAACAGATGGGAATTGCTCATGTGCATACCATTCTTCTGGCGATTAATGTGACAGATGCATTCCCGGACGATATGGACCATCTTGTGAATTTATTTGTTCCCAGGGATGTGTTAGTAATGTGTGTTATCAAGTAGATGGGAATTGCGCATGTGTGTCAACTTTTACTGGCGATAAATGCGACCAATGTGTGCCAGGACATTATGGAACATTGTGTGAGAAGGAATGCACAGGTTCTTTGGGTGGCAAATGTGATAACAGCGGGTTATGTATTTTGGGATGTACTGAGTGGTACCGGAAAAGCGATTGCAGTTCCTCCTGCAATGACAACTGTACAAAATGCAGCCAGACAGATGGTGGTTGCCTGACTTGTGCTTCTGAAACAATGTGAAGTTCGATGTGCGATTTTGAATGTGACTTAAGGTGCATAACTATGTCATGCTCCATAAACGGAGATTGCAATATAGGATGTTCTACAGATTTCTACGGCTCGCAATGCGCCACACCCTGTCCAGAAAACTGCCACAATATGGAAAAGTCCTCCAGTTGTTCGCAGTGGCATAGAGAGTTTTGAACTGCAGGATTTAGAGAAAGAAGTCTTGAGCAATTGCGTGCATATGTTTCCAACTATTATTGACCCACCTGGACTAGGAATAGGTATGGAACCAATTAATCGAGAAATATTAGATATGGTTTTTAGAGGTAGGGGTTCCGTTTTTTTTATATCGATTTGGGCGGTTTTGACAGTACTACTTTAGATTAAAAAGTATTTTTATGTATATTTCAGGATTCATTCCTCCAGGAACATCTGTTCAGTTTCTACAAGACCTGCAGAGTAAAGGCGGCGTTGGTTGTCTTAAAAAGTTATACCATTATAGTCATAAGAAATGGCTGGTTACAAAGGTTGTGTTTGTCACAAGTTGCAGTGAATCGCTTCCAGTTGAGCTGATCAAAAGTCTACACAGTATCATAGAAACCTACGACAAGTACACAGGATTGAACAAATGTAAGATATGTACACGATATGTTCTACTGTTTATACACATTTGTACAAATGAACGCCACTATAGGGTGTGGGTACATATTTCTAAACTACAACTGACGACACCTATTATATAATACGAGCACCGCCTACGGGTGCTGGACGCTTGACTTTCTCATATTTGATAGTACTCCGGCCTTTTGTTTAAATAATAGGTTCATCACTGTGATGAATTATGTTCAACTTCAAGTCAATACCTCTTCTAAATATTTTATACGCAAATCATTTGTATTCAGATTAAGAGTTAAACAAGCTATGTATTAAATTGTACTGTCACTTGTACCTTCTAACTAGTATTTGCATACAAATGTAAAACGACAGACGTAGTAGAGCAAAGGTTTCGTTTATAAAAGTGATAATTACATTGTGTTATATTATAAAATTGATGGAATTGTTGTCACCCAGTATTACATATACGTTGGGATTTGTGAGTAAAGTAATATGAATAAAAGTTCAAACTAACACAATGTACTATTGAGTGAAGTATCAATTAAATAAATATATTAATTAAAACATTCCTTAATGCCTACCCCTGATATGTATTCGTTTTAAAAACTGTACTTGTTGGAATAATGGATTTCAGACAATATTGATGTATTCGTTGTCATCAGGAAAGTCGATATCGTTTAGGGACAGAGCACATTTGAAACGACTGAACCAAGGTATGTGATTGCCCCGGACATGTTTAAGAAAACAGAAAACGAGGTTGCTATGAAGTTTTGTATTGGTGGTTCTCGGGAACACAACAGCATCTGCTGGGTGAGCTATGTAGACAGCCAAATCGAGGACAATCCATACATTGACAACGCCGCTCTCAAGTTTGTGAGACAAATGCTGCAGCCTGGACGGACAAACATGAAGCCGAATATACGCCGGTGTCAGTGCTTACCCGACACAAAGAGATGCAGATGAAGGCTATGAATTGGATTAGAAAATTCAATGTTAACATGAGACACGCATTTGTGGCAGTCATGTTAGCACTCATCGTATTATTGTGTATTTAACTCGCGAACTATGCTAGGATTACTGACTCAAAAAATGAACAATGAAACAGTTGAGGCACCAATTGTCATAATGCTATATCGGCAGCGATATATATTTGCATTCGTTATGTTTTGTAGAAATCTGTTTATTCTTGTCAAATACGTTTGTTCTACAAACGCCTAATAATATCATCCATTCAGTCGATGCTTATTTATTGAATGAATTGTATGTTTGTTTAAAAAGCATTATGCCTTCGGTATTTGAACTATTTTATGATGGGGTTTCTTTAATCTAAGGGAAAAATAATATAAAAATTCGGCCAAAAGTAAATATTTCGCTGTTATTGCCTTTATTAAATTACTGTCTGTGTACGCTCTTTACAACTCAATGACTTTCATTCAATTAAACAAATATATGTAGCGTGTTGGACAAATATCCTAAAACATCATAATCTGCAATGATAAAATGCAGATTATGAAATCCGCATTTATAACATACAGAATATGAATTTTCATGCAATAAGTAAAAATGGTAAATATGTATAATTTCAGAATAACATATTGCGTTCGTAATAAATATGGTGAGGCTTAAAATAATATAACAGCGATCCAATAACCTGCTATTATATTTATCATACCATACCGCATTGAACCAAACAAGCCTATTTATGTTACACGAATGATACGTGACTATTTAATGAAGATTACGCATAAGTGTTAATTAAAATTAAAAAAAAGAGAAAAGTGTCAAAGTACCTACATGTCACCGAAATGTCTGATAACTCATTTTGCGTATGTATTGACTCAATTATTATGATTATCCAGCATTACGTTTTCCGTGTCTTGTCAATATCGACTATGTAAAATGGAATATTTGGTAAAAATGTTTTCTAAATAAACATAAACGGAACAAAATGTGCGTGCATGTAATTATTCACCTTTTGTGATAAATATCGATTCGACATAATAAAATACATATAATTTTGGTATGAAATTGTTTGTATCGATGAATCGAATTCAGTTTATACATGAACATTTGACCTTTCGGTTTATACCGAGTTAATCGACGTACATCCATACATTAACGGATGTAGATAGCAGCGCCCCGATGTAGCAAAGTCTGACACCCTTATAATGGTATGATACAGTCCGGAGAACGCTTCTTGTTTGTGGTCAAAGGAATCAGAACATATACTACATGTAGAACCAGATAATATGACCATGTTTCAGTGCTGAACAGCGATCGAGGGATGACGCTTTAATTTTACCTCCAGGCAACAGGTAATAAGAATATTTTTTACTGCAACCATATATTACTAACCACCGTTAAACATAATGACACACCACTCACCCGACTTTTTCATCAATACAACTAATCTAATTATGATAATAAGCGGAGTATTTAGTAGTAGCTTGCACGAGTTTAATTTCATCCATATATGACAATAAAACTGTCAAATATTTTCAAATCGATATTAATGGTTTGCCTTTGCAAGCAAGCGGTTTATCATTTTGAATGGTCTTTCTTTGGTCGAGCGAAACAGACCATCTTTATGCAATAAAGCCGTAATACCCTAACCTTTACACGAATTTCAATTGCAAAAACATAATCATTCAGCAGAAGACTAGATCTATAAGCATAGCGAAACAGTTCTTTCGGCAACGCTTTTTCCACCTACATAAGGTCACAACCGTCGGAGAAAATTCAATGGAAAAATCAACGATTCCTTTGCATGCAAATGCATGTTACCCATACACATTTTAATACGAAATGAAAATACATGTAACACAAGCAGTCTTAGTCACAATAACATAATTGCATTAATAATATTGTTATTTGCAACACACATGCGTTCTAGTTGATCTTAGTGAGAATAGGTTTTATTGAACAAATAATCATAACTGACATTTCAAGCTGAATTTCTTATAAATAAAGAAAATACATCAGTTTCCATTTGGTGCGTTATAACTTTGGTTGAGTATTGTATATAAAAATATCAAATATTAAAAATATAACATATACTGAAGTGCTTACTTGTTTAAAATTAATTGAATTGTTCCCATGTTCCGTCTTAAAGTTTCAAAAATAGTACTTACTTACAATATAACTGCTAAAGGGCTGCGCATACAATACAATTGGTAAACACACTGATGATAAATGGTCGTACGACACAAATATTTATATATAAATGTTAAAACGATTAGCATATATATGTGTGAAATTATTAAGTTATATTTACACAGAAGAAAATGGTGTGAATCTACGGACATGAAGATTTCACAAAATGTATATGTCTGCCTGTTGCCGGAATTACAATGAATAGTTGCAATTTTACTATAAGTAGCTAAAACATGCACTTTGCGCATGTCTCAAATGAAACATTTTTTTGTTCACGAACTAACAAAACAATGAACAATAACACATTAAAGTCGTTATCCGTGCTTTCATCGTCACTCGTGGTACTTTGTTTTAAATAAAATAAAAAGTGTGTTTAAGATTATGATACTGTATTATTAAAACACTGATATATAAAATTATATTAAGTTAAAACATAAGGCAAAAGAATAGCTAATAAAAAGGTTAAAAACGATATTAGAAACATCGTAACTGTAACACCATTCCTAAACTTAAAATACGGTTCTCGCTAATAAACATGTAAATGCTACTTTTTGTAACAAAACACATGTTGGCATCGGTTTACTTCCAAACTATTTGACCATTCCACTATAGTAAATTGAGTAAAAAGTCAACGATCATGGATGTGTTAATTTCAAATATATCATATCGAATGTAATGCCACACGTCCAGAACACGCGTTCCAGATTTTGAGGCATTAAATTCATAAAATCAAAACGAAACAAATCATCGATCAAGCGATGTTTTCCAATGGCGTTTTACCACTTTCGCATTTCTTCAAGTTTGCGTAATTGTCAAAACTTTGAATGTACTCCAGAACACAGTCGTGGCAGAATTGAAACTGCTTCTGAAATAAATTCAATTAATGAATAAAAAAAGTAAAGTTTAGACTTAAACATGCACAATATATAGTAAATCTATAACGTTGATACTACATGTACCTGGTTTGGAATGGCTCCCTTTCGCCGGGCCTTGACCCTTCTGACAACGTTGGAGACGCTGACTTCTTGTTCTTCTTCCATTGCCTCCATCAAAGTGGCTACCACACTGACCAGCCAGCATTAACTCGCCGCGTCGCTATGGTCGTTTATACATATATGATTATTTAAACATCGATATAAGTAAAAATGATTCTATATGATTTTATTCTACTCTTTTCTAGTAAAAATGTCGTTCATAAAATGCATTTAAAAAACAAACAATGTTAACAGAAGTATACGTTTCGTTCCAAATGTCTGAAACATGTACAATGTTTACAGACGCACTTTATGTCTGATAAACGATTGTGACGTGTCGTAGGAAAACCTGGCTTAATGCATGTACGTAAAGTGTCGTCCCGGATTAGCCTGTGTAGTCCGCAAAGGCCAATCCAGGACGGCTCTTTCCACTTTTATGGTATTTGCTGTTTCAATGAAGTCTGTTCTAAACATAAAACCTCCACTGTAGGCGGACTGCATAGGCTCTTCCGGGACGACACTTTACGCTTAGAAAATTAGTTTAGTGTATACATATATTATTTTTTGTGTATATAGGTACGCCGCAAAACACAAACAAAAAATCAAACAAGATAAAAATCCACAACAAGGCAAAAATAAATCATACAATACATATATAATGAAATTGTACACATCCGGATATATCTTGATATTTGGTGGATTGTTCTATAACAATTATTTTTTTTATTCTAGCTGCTTCTAGAAGAAAAATAAGCACGTCTAGAGTCAATTCATGCGCTTCCACTATTACCACAGCACTGCAAGGCTTTAAGTGAACTTTCCTTTATCAGTTTCGACATTCTTTGTGAAGAATCCCCTTTTATCGACTGAATTGACTTTAGCGCTGAATAAGAAAATACAACAATAGTAAAATTTACACATGCTATTCAAAAGTTGCTTACTCGGTAACTTTATGTATTAAGCCAGGGTTTCTCACGACACGCCCCAATTATATTATAAGGAAATGTCATTATAATGTCAAAATATATTTACTTATTATCAACTAGCAACCTCAATATGTATTGATAAACACGTTTTATTTACTGTGTTTATTAGGCTAAGTATTGGTAATACATCAATAGGAAATAGTCAATATTTTGGTACATATTTCAAATACCGATTATTCTCTAAAACTGTTAGAGCTCCAGTTGATTTTTGCATAACTGTGTAATGTTTATACGTAAAGCTGTGCTTTACAAAACATTAAATAACATTGTTGACAGCGGCATTTTTATGTTTATTTTGGTTGCTTATCATACATGCAATTCAGCATTTTCACTTTGCTTTTATAAGCTTTATAGGTAAGCAATCGATTAAAGAACCTCAAAAAAAGTCCCTATTACACTGTTCGTTCATCTCTAAAACGAATACAGCATGTGGTATTTCCACATTAAGTACTTACAGACAATGTACTAATATGGGACCTCCACTTTTATTTTGTCTGGTTACAGATTCGACGTCTCTTATGAAGAGCAAGAAGTTTCTCGTGGAATTTGGTATATTTGTGTTCCAGTCTGTGAAGTGTGGAAGGGGTATGGTCTTCACCTGAACATTGAATTAACGTATGAACCGCAAGTTTAGGGGGAAGGTAATAAGACACGCATTAAACAAATATAAAATGTATGAAACTCCAGATACATCACAAGGAAGAAAACCATTATAAACATGATGTGGCTCTTCATTTGAAACGTGTGAACGATTTTCTATTCAACACAGCACAATACACGCAACACAAAACAAACATTAAACATAAACATATTTTGAACCTAGGCTCGCCGCCTTGGAACGTTCAATGCAAAGCATTGAAGATTTACACGGTTTAAAGGCGTACTGAACCTCATACATGGCATATTATAAATCACTATACACATATGTGTAAAACATATAATCTCAGAGCAATGCAATTATGATTTGCGCAGTACATTTTGTATACACTTTCTCAAATAGCACTGCATTGAGGCAACAACTGTATATTAGACACATATTGTAAGTGATAAACTTCAATGAATGGTAATCATAATACACTTTGCAAACGTTTGAAAACGTTGCCACACATACGTGTATTACGTTTACGATTATGATATGCTCAAACCTGGTTCTGAATCCCACGATACTCTATTGTTATTGAGCGTTTCGTCATATACACGTTCCTCTCTTCCTCAGAACAACTGACAGTAAAGAGACCATTCTTCAAAAGCTGGTTGCCGGCCGGGTAGTAGACACCTACCGTCTGTTTATACATGTGTGCGTGTAAATAATTGAGCGGACATACTCTGGTAAAGTTACAGTTGATTTTTCACATTAGGAAAATAAAAATGTGTACATACAAAATGTATTGGGAAGTGAAATATATACGAGTACTCATTTTATTCGAAACCAAATACAGTAATATAGCACAGATCATTTAACAGTGAGCCATTATATTTCGAAATATGTAAGGACCAATGAAGTCAAGAAACGCTTTGAAAAACTAATAATACAAAGCAAATAAAATAAAGACTATACTTTATTCGTCTCGGTGTAAGTGTCCATGCTGACAATGCAGTAGCAGTTTTCCTGCATTGCTAGGGTGAGAAAATTGTTGACATTTCCCGGAAGTGGAGTTTGTGCGAGGATCCATTTTTTCTTCTGTTTAAAACTCTGTAATATGTGTTTTGTTAAATTCTTTACTTGACGCTTCAAGTTATTTGTCTATGTAAGGAAAACAACAGTTACAATATAAACAATTATATATCTTCTTATGATTTCGACACAGCACTGATCCTCAGTTTACTTACATTCACATACACTGCGTTAATATAGCCAAAAGTATCTGGCTTCATGTTTAGCTGTAACCTCGGTCGGTAGTCGTCAACTGCATTTCAAATGTCAATAAGCGTGTACATACGTTTCTGTGAGAATGTTTTTGCAATTGGAAAATGGGTTCCAAATACGAGAAACACGTTGTCCACAAACTTGTCAGAATGTATCTTTCAATGAGTTTCATACTTTGTCATTACACTCACCTGGGATATCCGCATTCTTTCTGTTTTGCTCTGTTCGCTTCTGATTCCTATCAATTGCTGATCGTTCTTCAATTGTCGGTGCCGGCATAGTCGACAGAAGATGCTATTACAAAAGATCATCAATATTGTAATTACTTTAGACCAACCCTCAATATAGTATTTCAGTGTTACAAAACATCCTAATGTTTCATGTAAAGTGATATTGGCGTACGTAATGGTCTTGTTTACATATATAAAAATACCAAGTGTGTTTAAATTACAATGCAGAAAGCATACCTGAAACTTTCTGGCTATCATTTCTTCTGGGGTGTCTTCCATGTATTGTTGGAATTCATCTACAGCCACTAATTTGCAGTCGAAAGTCAGAGAGTGGACCAGGGCACGATGAAGATACTCGTACTGCTCCTATTGATTCATATGATATATTCATATATTATATTGGTGACGTATTTATACTTACAGGGAATAATTCACAGATTAGCAATATGACAATTTCCAATTTCCTAAAAAGAAATGTACGTCACGCCGACCTAGCGGTTAGCGTGACAAACTTCTCAGGTGGCAGTCCCTATCAGCCCTGGTAAAGGCATACTTTTTTCACTGATATAGTGGTTTCAGCTGGTTAGTGCTTATGCAATTTTGTCTGCTGTTTTTGCCGAAAATTTGGACATTTTTTTAATAATACGAAAATCTCGGTATACGTCCCAGTAAGACGTGCCATTTATTTTGATATTATTTTAAGATAATTCGAGGTCGAAACATTGTGTAATTTATAAACTTATCATTACAAATGTTGCCTTGTGTTTAAAACCAACATATTTAAAAAGGGTTAAACGTTCCACTAACCACAGTCTGCACGATGTTCGGTCTGTTCTGCCTCATGTTTACGACACATCCTGGTATGTCCACCATGTGTTCTGCCTCTCCCTCTCTGGTCAGGATATCGAGAGCTATGTAGGTGCCAGTGCGCCCTATCCCGGCACTGAATGTATAAAATATATACGTTTTGTACATTTAGGTTAGGAGCTTCAAACCAACCAATATGTTATCTTTATATTGAAATGTGTATACCATGTTAAATCTATATACAGTGTGTGTTATATCGATCAGTTCACGTTTGCATTTGAATCATCCTATTACACAGACATTTATTATCTTGTACTTTTCTGTGAAATATTAAAAAATACCAATACTAATAATATAAAAACAGTCTAAACTAAAACAAATAATTAATTATACATCTACCTGCAATGTACAACAGTTGGACCTCCCAGGGCAGCTGGTGCGTTCAGAACTTTATCCCGGAACTCGATGATATATGTCAGATCTTCTGGAATGCCTTTATCTGGCCACGCCGAGAAGTGATAATGGTACAAGGTCCTGTGTTCTTTGCCCTGTAGAATAGAAATTACAATATTATATAATACTATTGTGCAGCCGAATTGCAAACGACCCGAAAATACATTTACTCTAACACGCCAGCATTTTTCCTTTGAAATATGATTAGACCGGCATCTTTTTATGTAAGGTAGTTAATAGGTAATATAAGTTCTATACTCAAATTCGGTGTTACAAATGGTACGCATATTACCATTTTAAATGCGTATACATGGGAATCAATAACTATATTATATGTCAATAATTACCATGGAAACCGTAAATATCCTTCGGACAAACTCTGCATTCTCATTTTTGCTGGTGCCCTTAACCAATAAATCCCCATACATTTGCTTCAGACCGACATAGGGGAAATACTTTTCACATTTGTTTTTCTGTAAGCAACATGTGAACATTGCTTAAAAAAAAAATGATTCAAGTAGGATATTTCGGCAATATATCGTTACATAATTTTCTCATTAAATAATATGTGAAAGTTATTGTATTTGACAAAACAATAACATATTTAACAGATTGTTCATCAAAGCAAGAGAATAAACCAAACATAACAACGTATTACTGTGTATAGTTAATGGTATGTTTATACCAGTATAATATTGTTGTATTCAAGTAATTACCCCTTCTTCCACGAGGTTTGTAACCATAACGATTGCATCAACTTTCTGTTGCCATATCATTCTCCAAAATGGTGCAAAATTTCCCAACTGCTTTGACATTGGTCCTTAAAAATATATGAAAATGATTTTTGAGTAAATTTATATAAAAACCTTTCCGGTAATAAATATGTTAATCAAACGAAATTGTTTGTTTACAATGAGGTTTGTAAAAAATATATATTTTATAACAACTAACTACAAAGAATTTGCAAGAAAACATTATATAACTTTTACCAGATTACATACCTAAAGTTGCGATATAAGCATTCCGCTGTTTATAGCCCTGAAATAAGTTGAAATTAAATGTGCAGTTAATACATATGCATGGTGCTTAAGCCAAATGTTAAACTGAACACATAGACATCAGGCTCAACATAATCAGTTGGTTAAAGTCACGTGATTTGAGCGATAAAGTCGAGCTTTTATAACCTGGATTTTTTATATGGATTTACAGTGGACTTTGATAAGAGTTAACCATTTTTAAATTTGCTAAAATATGCAGGAATTAGTGTGTTTTTTATGTTAAACATCACTTACGTGCAGCTTATATGATGACAAAGGGCAAAAAACGGATAAAAGCAAATACAGAACTAGAAGTGACGGTAATTCGGACAATTCGGATAGTGCGAAAAGTAAACATCCTAAACATAGAGGCCCGTCTGTGAAGTCCGATTCTACTAAGTGAGGTGTTGGGGCAAGTAAATGCCGTTCTATATGCGGAAAGCAACGACTCTGTGAATTGTGAAAGTGCTAACATTAGTGTTTGTGTGGATAGCGAGAACAACGACGCCCGGCGGTGCGGTAACAAGATGGCAGAAAGAGGTAATGAACCTAGCCATTACGATATCATAGACTGTATGAAAGGTATCACGGATAGGTTGACGGTGATGGAGAAACGTGTCTGGTTCATGCAGTCGCTTAAGCAAAAGGTGATGGAGTTTGAGTGCGAACTGAAAAAGGTGTGGGTGGCGCTGGACAAACGCGCCACACGCACGGAAGAGAAGGTCGAACGCCTCGAGGATAAGGTCGATGCCGCTCATATTGGGGTCGGTCTCCTAGATTCACGTGTATCTGACATGGAGAAGAAGCACCAACATTTGAGTTGCGATGTGGCTTATCTCAAGTCAATATATATAAGGAATAACCCCGTCTTCTCCAGCATCGAGGAAGACAACTCCACTGGAAATTAGCCACCAGCGGTCACCGATATCAAGCTACGCGCCTTGCTATAGGAAGCAGCAGACGTATGACTAAACCTGAATGGAACGACCAATTAAGAGAGCAGTTTCGAAAGGGTTTTATTTTAAAATGTCAAAATGTAATGCTTTTATTAATAGCGCTGATTGTTCAAATAGGGTTTCTGTCGATAATATGCTCGATGATTTTACAAATAATATACAATGTATAACAAACCGTTTATTTCTAAAAAAAATGTTATTTTTAATGAAGATACTTATTTTAATGACTGCAAGCGTTGTGACACGGATTGGTTTGATACGGATTGCAAAACAGCCAGAGGTATTTACATTGATGCTTTTAATGTTTTTAACATTGAAAAATCAGTTCAGAATTAAATAGAATTAATTTATGCGAACCTAAAAAGCATTATAAACAGGGAATAATAAAAAGAAAAATGCCAATTATAAAATGAAAATGTATAAGCTTGAGCTTATGAAAACAGTAAACTTAGGGATTTTAGAGGCATTTTAAAACAGTAAACCTAGGGATTTTAGAGGCATTTTAAAACAGTAAACCTAGGGATTTTAGAGGCATTTTAAAACAGTAAACCTAGGGATTTTAGAGGCATTTTAAAACAGTAAACCTAGGGATTTTAGAGGCATTTTAAAACAGTAAACCTAGGGATTTTAGAGGCATTTTAAAACAGTAAACCTAGGGATTTTAGAGGCATTTTAAAACAGTAAACCTAGTGATTTTAGAGGCATTTTAAAACAGTAAACCTAGTGATTTTAGAGGCATTTTAAAACAGTAAACCTAGGGATTTTAGAGGCATTTTAAAACAGTAAACCTAGGGATTTTAGAGGCATTTTAAAACAGTAAACCTAGGGATTTTAGAGGCATTTTAAAACAGTAAACCTAGGGATTTTAGAGGCATTTTAAAACAGTACACCTAGGGATTTTAGAGGCATTTTAAAACATGTTCAAGTAAAAACAATGGAAATATACCATTTAATTATTTCCATGATTGTTTTATCAATATAGGAGAATATATATATTCAATTGTAGTAATGAATTTCTCAATGATAACAACGATTTCAATGTACCAAATAGTGTTTATCCTGAACTTGATAATCCGATTTCCTCAGAAAAAATCATCATTGCTGCCAAATCGCTTAAGCGTAACAACGCCTATAAATGTGATAACATGTATTTTATTGAAACTATCTTATCAGAACATCTGTGCGATGTATTTAATACGATTATTTAATACGATTATTTAAATCTACCGCAGGGGGAGGTAATGTCCCTATTGTTATTTTCTTTATTTGTTGAAGATTTTATCATAGTTTTTCTGAAAATGTTATACAATCAGGTATGCTTATTGGTCAGCAAGTAGAGGTAGTTAATGCCTTTACATGTTTGCCTAGGCACTGTGTTCAATTACACTTGTAGTTTTACATTTAGTCGGCAAAGCCCTTAAGGCAATGAGTTTTTTTATTAGTAAGTGCCAGAAATATGACTTAAAACCTAGAATTTATTGCCATTTATTTAATACCTTTGTTGGATAAACTTTAAGCTATGCGGCTGAAGCATGGGGCTATTCAAAATCAAAAGAAACTGAAAGAATACACTTAAACATCTGCAAAAGAATTCTAAATGTTAAGTCAACTACACGTAATGCTGCCATCTACGGTGAACTATATATAAAAAGGTACACAAGTAAATTTATACATATGCTTTTCAGTATCATTTATATTTTATACTTTTGACATTCGTGTGTTCTTCCAATTTATACTATATTTAAATCTTGTCAAAAGAAATAAGTTAATGCAAACAGTGTTCACGCTTTATTTACATCTTAACTTATAACCAGTACACGTCATGGTATTTTAAGTAAGCATTGTTTTTCTTAGAAGCCATTACAGACCATTTTCATGACTCAAGATGGGTGAACTTAGCTTTTAAATGGAGTTAATTTTACCATGACATATCTACAATTGCTATACATGTAGTTATAGTTTATTGTGATATCTATATCACAGTTAAATATGATAATATGTTTAACAATAGGAAAGATACATGTGTAGATTTGATTTTCTAATGCACAAGGAAAGCATACTAGCTTAGATACCCACCTGTGCGTGCTATCAAGGGCATACCTGGAGATTATATACGTTATCACCCGTTTAATGATGTTATTTGTTCCAATAGATCTAGTACGTTTACTGCATATTGTTTTTCATTTTTCTTGTGGAGTTTAAATTTGGATATGTCTACAATGCAATGGTGTGGATTTATGATAAGATTTATGTGAGGTAATGTTGATGTGTAAACATTTCAGGGTCGGGTTGAATGCATGTAAAAGTCTTCATCTGTTGTCTCAATAAATTAAAAGGAGTCTCCAGAATCAGTTAACCCAGGAATTGTGTTGTAAAAGTGGTAGGATTGTAGCCTAGGTCAGGACCATTGATGATGTGGATTGAGTCGTACTAGCAAAGCACCTCTAATTCTTGATAATGCTTAATGCTTCTTGGCTAAATCTGCCGAAAAACAGAACTTGTTGATTTCACAGGTATTTTTGCATCTGTTTACTTCCTATTTTAGTTATGTGGTTATGTGGCGATGTGATTTATCCATTGTAAAGCAGTGTCCGCCATTTTTAAGCTTCGTACTATATGTGTTTGAAACTGCTATAAGGCAGTCTCACAATTTAAATGGGGCTATTTTTCGTTCAAAAATGTTATTATATAGTAACATATGTATTAAATTATTGGTTCAAGGTTGTGACAACCGATAATATTATTTTGTAAAAAGTGTACCAGCAAGCTATTGATAAGTGTAATAAAGGTCATCGTTACTGGGTATTAAATGTGAAACAGATGTTAGCAGATCATCGGTTTGCTGATGTATTTGACAACATTAAAAATGTTAACTCTAAATAATTTGTACATGTTTTTAAACTTAAAGTTTTTGACACCTTGAAGCAAGAATGGCTTGGTACTCTAGAAAAAGCAGCTCTGTATTAGATATAAATAGTCAATTTAAGCCAACCCTAGAGTATGAACTTTATCGTGATGTTTTGCCAAAAAGTCTCAGGTTCTATATTTGCAGATTACGTATGTCAGCACATCCATTACCTATCCAGTCAGGCAGATATAGAAGATATAATACGCCAAGACAAGAACGTTACTGTTTAATTTGTAACTCAAACGATGTCGAAGATGAATACCGTTTTGTTTGTGTGTGCACAAGTTATCTAGTTTAAGGAAAAATAATAAAAAAAGTAAATATTTTTAAGGCCTTTAGTACATAAATACTTACAACTGTTAAAATTAAATAATAAAACTGAACTGATTAAACTGTCACTTTTTGTTAAAGAACCACTCTCTATACGTTCTGCAATCATTAATGCCCAGGTGTAATATGCTCGTCGCCAATTAAATTGTATGTTTGTTTCTTATTAATAATATATGAATAATATTTGTATAACCGTTTTAACATAGGTATATACGTTCTGCAAATGTATATGTCATATATAATATGCTCATCTCCAATTAATTTTGCTGTTTATTATGTATTTTATTATATTTAAATACTCTTTGTATAATTTACTATTTTGGCTATGTTATAACAAAGGTTTGTGTTTTATTTTTTCGCAAAATACACGTTGACATTAAATTTGTAAATGCATGTGTTTAAACGATGTACTATGTGCAAGTCTTGAATAAAATGTCTGTCTGTCTGTCTGTCTGTCTGTCTGTCTGTCTGTCTGTCTGTCTGTCTGTCTTTCTGTCTGTCAGTCTTTCTTTAACCATTAACGCAAATATCGTCAACACATCTTCACAAACTGTTAAGAAATGAATTATGGTGCATTCACACCGATCAAGGAAAGTGTAATGCATATTTCAATTGAATTGATGGCATATGTCAAGCTTATGTAATTTCTAATGTATGAGTAGGTTCAAATTAGAAATGAAGACATCATAAAACACTTACGTCAATGAAACTGGCATTGATATAGTCTGTAACTCCTCCCTCAACTTTAACTCGACACTCATCGTCTGTAACAATAAAATACCATTGCCAGTATCTAACATATAGTGCATTAGCTACAGTCAGGGTTAAAATATAAACAAAGTGAACCTCCAGTTGCGACAGCAAAAGAGAACTCTTTATTAGCAGCCCGAGGTCCTTGATTTATGGCAAGTGACCAATTGCCAAAAACAATACACAGGACATCACAAAAACACATAACAAACACAAAACACACATGAATAAAACTGGGGTCACCGCCTTGGTACGGTCAATGCAAAGCATTTGGGGCTTTAAACCGGTTTATTGCGCACTAACCTCACACTTGGCCCAGAATTATTCTCAAAATATGTAAGTGTAAATAAAAATTAACCTCATAGCATCGCAATTAAAATTAAACAGCAATAAAAGAGAATATTATTCAATTTAATAACCATTTAATTACTCAATGGTTAGATGCAAACAAGAGCAGTAGAATTGCAACTTTCTGAGGCACGATGAAATGAAACAAAAAACAAGTATCAACTACATCTCGTCTTTTTATAAAAAAGCTTTAAAGACATAGCATCATATAGTTCAATTTTCAGATCATCGTCATGCAATTTCAGGAAGAAGCTGTAATAGCTTTGTTGTATATGTTCATTTTAAACTGACTAAAACTTAATATATGATTCTACATCTTCCTGCTAACCCAAATTGAAAAAAAAATAATTTAACTTAATGAACGTAGGTGTTAAAACCAGTGTATAAATCGGAAATGCTGTAAAATATTAACTAACGCTACGTCACTGAGACAGTAAAACTATTTAAATGATGACGTAATCTCTAAACGCGCAATGCACACGATGACGTCATAATTTTAAAACGCAAAGAAGTTAAAGTAACTTATCCACCATTGAAACGATCAAATTTGTAACGATGTAATAAATTCAGTATCGAAAACTAATAAGCATGTGTTTTTAAAAATAAGTGCATTATACCCTTTTGATAAGAAACAGTGTACTAAATTATTAAGTTTACGTTTAGCCTGCACTTTAACATATTTACATTTGCGAATATGTTTCAAAACATTACTGTAAAATGATGGGTGTGATATTCCGTTAGATAAAAACCATTTCAAAGAAACATTGTATTTAGAAACTAAGATAGTATATTTTCTATACAATTTAGAAAACTTATTGCGTAGATCATGATATAAAAAAAAAACTTAATAATTTCTTTGTCAGTGTAAGGTTACGGTCGTTGAAATCTAGGAATGCAACATCTGTATACGAAGAACACGATCTATTTAAGGAAAGTTCTTTAGGGTAAATGTTTTGGATATTTGGTTGAAAGAAAGGGTTATCTATGCTTAACATATCATCAATATATCTACTAGTTTGATTAAACATTGAATCAAATTTAATTGCTTATCTTTTGATAAACCTAGCATAAAATCCCGTTCATAGCAATACAGAAATAGATCAGCTATAAGCGGTGCACAGTAAGTACCCATTGGCACACCAATAATTTGTTCAAATATTTTCCCATTGATTTCAACAAATAAGTTATCCAGAAGAAAGGTAATGGCTGAACATAAATCTAAGCATGTCCAAATCATAAATTCATCATAAATCTGATTAGTAAAGAATGCTGTATTAGTAATTAAAGTGAGCATTTTTCTCTTGCAAATGTTTTTTCAATAAGCAAAAAAAGTTTATTTTTAATAAGACTGTGAGGTAGGGTTGTATACAATGTAGAAAAATCATATGTAATCACACAGAACGCATAAATATAAAAGGTTTATGATTTTAGATAGCTACCAACGTACATGGATAAATCCCAGTGTATTTGTTCATATGCATGTTATTTCGCATTTGGGAGACTTCATACTTCTTTAACAGCCCATTCGGGAGTTTCTAAAATAATAATTTACAATAATTTACTGTGCAAAGAGCACTGAACAATTATTTTATGTTCTCTCCGGTTAATTTGTTGACCAAACAGTTTACCAATAGTTTGCCAACATCGGGATAACCTATAAGAAATGTAACTGTTTTTACGCCATTTGTACCGTCAGTCATGTGATAGTCTTGCTTCTGTAATTTTATTATTCAAGCATGAAATTAGAACTTAGTTATTCGTTGACATTCCATGATAATTGACCTATTCTGGATAACTGGGAAAAAACGTTTTCGAGAATGCAAATAAAATCTAATCTGCTCAAAAACTTATAAGTTGTTTCGTTGTTTTTTCTGCAACACTTCATTGTTCTCTGAATTAAAAATGGCAATTAACATAAATATATACGCCAATATATCTGCACAATAGTTCAATTATATGCAAATGCAAAAATAAATAACACTTTGGATATATATTATCCTACCTCGAATTCTTCCTCGAAATAGTATGTGTCCTTTATATAGACGAATTGCTGTAGGTCACTGACCCTGATCTTTCTCTGTTCTAATTTACTCGCACAGTTATAGTACACGCCTCCGCGTTCTTCAAACCTGATAGCTCGGAGTCGAGCCGCGGCCTCGTCTTCATCTTAAATACAGGCATAATAATAATAATAATAACAATATAAATAGATCAGAGAATGGTTAGAAAATGGTATTGTATTTACAATCACTATTGTTTCGCTGGGTAATGCTAACCCAACCGAAAGCTTTAGAAATGGAGCTATAAAATACCATTTATAATTTCTCATTAAACATTTAATTGGGAATATGTTATTAGCAAATTATTAACCCATGGATAACCCATTTGTGACATTGTATTCATTAAGTATTTATGATAGGTACACACACATATATATATAATAATATTGCTGTTCTGCTATTGTCAGAGGGGTCAATGTTGTTCAATCTCAAGTAAATAGCTATTTCTCATTAATATTTTATGTGTGTTCATTTATAAAACAAAACTTGACGATTTGGTACAATTACTGACGTTATCTCCGTTGCACAGCGTCAACAACGTTACGCTACAGGTCAACTACGTTACGCGACGTTTAATGATTCAAATATGACTTAGTGTTTATACATAATAAGATAAGCATTATTGTCATACAGTGGCAATCAAGTTCACCATATTTACTCAAGAAATGAGAAGGCATGTGGGGACATATATTTCTAATGCTAAATTAACCGCTTTTGTTTTGTACAATTTCTGATATCTACTGTCTACGTTTTAGGGGGCAAACATGTTATAATATTTCTTTTTACACGAACATTCAGTAAAAAGACCCCACTAATATTGATAATAGATGTTAAATTTCTGCATAACAAAATTGGCGAAACTAAATTGTTTATTCAATTTTCGTTCTGTAACGGAGTTGACATTTTTGTGCTGTAACACATAAAAAATCTCAAATAGAGGCTTTGTATAAATAAAACAATAAATTATATGTCCTCAATGTAAGTCTATAATAATGTTTCTAACTAATTAACATATTGAACAACCAATATTTGTATTTTGGAATTGTGTTATCTTAACAATGCAGAATGTACTATCATGAAGGCGTGCAATTGCAAACAAAAGTGTCATTTTGTTCATGCCATGTAGTATTTGTCCAGTATTCTGACATTTTCTCCACTATGTAGTCAGCTCATTGCTTAGTTAAACCCTGTGGGTCATGCTTTATATGCACCGTTTTAATAAACATTTCTTTGGTGAACATGGTTTCCAGAGGCTTAAGGAATAAGAATATGTTGTTAAAATATTAGACTATTAAGTTGGTTTACCTCATAAGTGACAGGTCCATTGGCGGGGTTACAAATGAACTAAAATGCAGTTTGAAAATTATTAAAGAAGATTCCCGTATAGAATGCACGTCCACATTGGCATTGGCACGCTGGGCATGTTTATTAACTATTGTATCAGTGTCAGATACAACGTCGTGAGCCGGAAGTCTCTCACCCTTATCTTAAATCATGAAAATTCATAGACTCTTTTATACAAAATTATAATGTAATACAAGCACGCATAATTTATACTAACAAAGTTTAATAAACTGGTCAATGTATTAATCAAACACATGCTTATATAAAATATGCAGTTGTCTCGTTAGTAAATGACACATTTGTTGGAGAGAAGCAGAGCGAAATTCTAAATAAACAATTTTATATTATAACCAAGACACATAACGAACTTACTTGGCCTTTGTACAGTGACATATATAGGAGCATTCAGTTCATGTGAAGAGACATCATTTTCAGTTGACTCCGTTGACTTTCTTTGCCTAATTGATAAATGAAATATCATAAGCCATAAAATGAATACTACCTGTTATATTTTTACATGTTCACGTGTTCTGTTAATTGACCCTCAGTTGAGGGTAAAACGGTTATACATGGACTCCAGAATATAGCTTGTATGTGTATACAAGGTCTACTTAAGAATGGACAAATATATGTTCAGTGCTTATAAAATATATGAAAAGAATCCATCAAAGCCGCAAAAACATCAGTTAGCTGTATGTTTACTGCCAATATTTGTCATGTTTAGTTTTTAAAATGTATTATCATTTCTGACCTTTTGCGACAGTAAGCGAGAATACCCACTTGTAAGACGAGAGCAACAATGCCTGCTCCAGCACTCCCTGCTATCGCAACGATAGGAATACCATCTTTGGCGGTAGTTTCGGTTCCTACAACAGCAGAAAGAAAAAAAAATTCCAAAACGATTTCATTTTAATAAAAGTCGATAAGCATTTAAATTTTAACTATTTAATTGTACGACTATTAATACTACTAACTCAACTAATTTGCCTTGTCAATATGTTTGAAACGGCATGTACAACGTAGCTCAGTTGTTGTCGTTGTTTTGTTGTTGTTGATGGTGTTTTAAAAAAAATAGATTACCCGCCTCACATGTCTCCCCAGTAAATCCATTTTGGCATCCAAATTTGCAGTATCCTGTTAAATGTTCGCAACACAATGTACTTTCATTAACGGCATTGCAATTTTCAGGACATGGCTTTTCACATGTAACACCGAAGTGATGACCGATGCATCCGTCTGTATATTCCCCAATACGGTTGCAAGTATTATTTTGACACTTGAGGGGGCATCTGGAAGTACAATTGACTCCAAAATTTCCAGGGACACAAAGGTTGCATTAGGGTCCAGTGAAATTTGCTAAACACGAACAGGACCCGTCAGTTTTACTGCATCCACTTTCACACCCAAGGGAGCATGCATTTTTGCATTTGACTCCATAAAATCCTTCGATACATGCATCGCATTTGCTTCCTAAATAATTTGCCGAACATGTACAGTACCCATCCATTCGATTACACCCATTATCACATCCTTGTGAACACGGTATATCACACGTTGGTCCATATTTCCCGATGGTACATTCCTTGCATGGGTTCCCTGTAAAATTAACTGAACAAGAACAGTTCCCGTCTATTCGATTACAAACACCATTGTCACAGCCGGGCGAACATGGTATGTCACAAAATGATCCATATTTCCCGGCGAATGTTCTCAGTAAATGTTTCTGAACATGTGCAGTTCCCATCTATTCGATTGCATCCACTACAATTACATCCGCTTGGACAAAGTTTATCACATTCTAGTCCTTATTTTCCGGTGATACATATATCGCATGTGTTTCCAGTAAAATTGCCCAAGCATGTACAGTTTCCATGTATTCGATTACATTCATTGTCATTACATCCATTGGAGCAATGTATATCACATAATGGTCCGTATCTTCCAATAGAGCATTGGTCACTCTTGTTCCCTTTAAAATTTGCCAAACATGAGCAGGTTCCATACACTCGATTGCATATACCGTTATAGCATCCTTGTGAGCAGATTAAATTACAGGAATTCCCATATTTCCCTGCAATGCATTCATCACAAATGCTTCCTGTAAAATTTGCCAAACATGTGCAGTTTCCATACACTGGGTCACCAATAATGTTGTCGCATCCTTTTGAGCAGATTGTATTACAAAATGGCCAATATATTCCTGCAATACATTCATCGCAATTGCTTCCTGTAAAATTTGTCGAGCATGAGCAGTTTCCATAAACTCGGTTAAAAACAACTTTATCGCATCCTTGTAAGCAGGCTATATTACAGAATGGCCCATATGTCCCTGCAATACATTAATCGCAATTGATTCCTGTAACATTTGCAAAACATGAGCAGTTTCCATGCACTCGATTGCATATACCGTTATCGCATCCTTGTGAGCAAGTTGTATTACAGAATGACCCATATATTCTTGCAATACATTCATCGCATTTGTTTCCTGTAAAATTTGCCAAACAGGAGCAGTTTCCAGACACTTGGTTACATATACCGTTATCGCATCCTTGTGAGTAGGTTATATTACAGAATGGCCCATATGTCCCTGCAATACATTCATCGCAATTGATTCCTGTAACATTTGCAAAACATGAGCAGTTTCCATGCACTCGATTGCATATACCGTTATCGCATCCTTGTGAGCAGGTTACATTACAGAATGGCCCATATTTTCCTGTAATACATTCATCGCATTTGTTTCCTACAAAATTTGCTAAACAAGCACAGCTCCCATTTATTCGATTGCAAACACTTATCGCATCCTTGTGAACACGGGTTTTCACAGGTTTGTCCGTATTGTCCGGGGGTACATTCATCACATGTGTTGCCTGCATAATTTGCAATACACGAACAGCTTCCATAAAAACCGGGTGGACATGTAAGTCCAAGCACTGAAAGGGTAAGCGCTTTTAACATACTTTATATATATATTACAACTATTTTGTAACAAAGAGTATTAAAACAAACGATATATTTGTAGCATATAGTCAGTGACATGTTGTTTAGAGAACATAAAAGGTCAAGTATTTTATTAAAACATCAAATGTGGTGTAGGAAAACTTGAAAAGTGTGTTTATTTCGTTTTGTAGATAAAGGAAAGCTAGTTTAAGTTAGTAGAAGCTCTCACACGATAGGAAAATGAGAAATTGAACAGAAATCAAAGATACATTTTACATGCAAGTTAAGCTTTGAATCACACCCTTTCTGAAAACTCGTTCGTTCACTGCAAACAACACATGTGTGAACCGCAACAAAAACTTGGCCATAAGTTTACAAATAAAAATAATGGTCTCCATATAAAAACGTGTCAATCGATGATACTGAGTAAACGAGGAGCAAGTAGAAAAGTTCAGTGATGTCCTGAATGCGTGCAGTGATTGAGGAATAACATAAACGCTATCATGGGTTCATTAATGCTTCCCATTAACCAGAACAATTATATATGAAGAACAACTATACGGATTAAATAGATAACTGTGCATCGGCATTACGGCACGTGTCTGTGTGATTTGTGTCAGTATAAAAACCGTCTGGACAGGTAACGTCAAACATTGAAAATATAAACATCGTCCGTTGGCTACATTTGAACAAAACTTCATATTTCTTAAAAGGAGCAATGTGCCTACTGGGAAAATACTCGAACACATGCTTTGATTTTGATACAAAATCGTATAATATTAAAATCGAGAATGATCTCACTGTTTTTTAAAACATATCCTGCTACCGTTGCAAAATATAATAACCTGTGCATCTTGTAGTTTCTGAAGTTGAAAGCAATATTCATATAAATCATAATAAAGTTGATTATACAAAGGAGTTTCAAACTAAACGGTTTGAGTTTAATAATTTTCTAAGCATCGACTCATTTTACAATCGAATTAAACAATTTGATTTTACTAATGAACAGTATTCTGTTAACATATTCAAACGTTAGATATTGATAAAATATAAAGTGAGGAGTAATTTAGCCATTTTCAATTTAAATCAACTTCAGGCTGTATTCTATACATGGTTGTTTTTGCAACCAATTCCTGCTAAAGGAATTTACAGTATAATCCCGTCAGCATAAGTTTACAAATATCGGCACATTAGACTATATTATGTTGGTGAACATATGTATTTTATATTTAAATATTGGCATACACTTAATTTGAAATGTCGCTCTTACATAATATATTCGTGAAGGGTAATGGACTTATATATTTACACCGTACATTTAAACAGTTCTATATCTCAGTAATAAGTGACGACGCACAAAGCCAAACCATTACATTAAATTAAATTAAAAGCTCTTACCTGAAATATGAAAACGTTTCCTTGGTTAAAATGATTTGAGAAATAAATACCGAGTGCTCAATAGATTGCGTTGTAGACGAATGACATTGCAAAAACTTGTCTACACCAGGTTTAAACTTCCTTCTTCGCACGACGCACATAAACTACATTGTTTTATCGCCGCATACGTACAAGGATTGTGCGGGTATTTCAACGGAATAAGGAAATATAAAGTAAATAGATAGTATCTTCTTTGTTCTCAAACAACAGAATACGACAAAAGAAGGATGGATATAAATATATGAACAGTGAACAACACATTATTTACCTTAATATATGTATCATTTTCAAAACACAAGTATGGTGATTTATTACATTGAAATCGGTTGTTGTTTTGTATAAACAGATAAAACCAAACTTCTTCTTCCTAGTCTGCAGCACGATGATACAATAGTCAAATTATGTTCTCTATTTCATTTCATGTATGCCAATCATACACTAATTCTTATCTAACCGTCACGTAACATAAACTGCAAAAGACAAAATATCTGCAAAAAGTCAGCTATGTTTTTAAATATTGAAAAAATATGCAAACGAACAATTCAAATTTCAACAACACATAGAGAAGTTCGATGGGTGGCACAATATTATTATTATCACGTTTATTGTTTAAACAGTTCATAAGCAGGGCTGATCTGGTGCATCTATTCTGTGTTTTGTAAACCACAAGCTTCTGGTGTTTTATCACAACTAAAATAACAATCAAGACATAACAATCTTACATCAGATAACCTAATCCAATCCAATCCAAATGTTATTTTTGAGCATACTGATCATTTTTGAGACCAATGTCAACAGAATAGAGCCAAGATGATCACCTCAGATTAAAAATCAAGGCAGCTATAACGCGTTATCACCTACGTTTAAATAGTACGAAATTAACAGTGTAGCTTTATATAAAAAGAAATCGATACTGCTTTATGACGAACACTGCTTTAGAAGCCCTGGCTGACATAGTTTTCCTGAATCAACATCGTTTGTAGAAATGTGGCAAATGCTCTACTAGTGAATACTAGCATAATTTTATATAGGTACGCTATGTCAGGAATTATATAATGTTCTATATTTTCAATACAGCCACATACTGCAATCTGCTGTTAAACGAACGAAAATGGTTTAAAGTAAATTAGTACAGGTTAAACTGTGGAACTCCCCTGTAATATTTTTTTGAAATTGCACAATTAGGAAATCATTTTCTCAATAGTTGAATGTTGGCATTTAGAAGCAATTGCCTCGCTCTCTAGCGACCAGGTATTTTACCAGAAAAAAAAACGGTTTGAAGAAATAAATTGACTAGGATATGGTCACTCATGTTTTAAAATAGTTTCTTAGTTTTTATAAAGCTGTATAAAACAAAACGCACCAAAATGGTCTTTCCAAAGAAGCAGGATCTTTTTATAATCGATGAAAAGAGGGCCACCCATGGAATGTTTTTTATAATATTGTTTCATTCATAATGTTCCGTTAAGATGAGCTTTAAATTAATAAATATAACTATATCAGGACAATTCACCGCCACTGCCAACCATTTTTATAACGAAATAAAATGGTTTGAAAGAATGCATGTGAGTATAAAGTAAGTCATTTCACGATTGCTGAAATGGAGAAAAAACTGTCTCTAGTCTTAATACAAAGGTTCCGCAACCAGAAATAAGTATGCAGAATGTTCATTGTAGGTAAAAAGTTTATTGCGCCCTATCTTGTTAATAAAAAATCAAAATTAGTATTTTTGAACGGATAAAAAGTTATTGTGGTCATTTATGGTCAATCATGGCGAACATATCGAAATTGTGGTCGAATTTAAGTTTTTGAGCATTAAGTTAAAATATACTGGAAATATGTTTTGAAACCCTTAAAGATCAAGCTTTAAAAGCTTTTGTAATTAAAATTATTCGTGTAGTAAAGTCAAACTCGATGTTTTAATTAATTGCCTTTTTCTTTATTCAGTTGTTGTGCCTATTTTGTCTAGTGCTAGTGAAATCAACAAAATGCACTGTAAATTTTGAGCACAGATTTTGGTGTACGTCTTTAAACTTCTAATATATCTGTACTAGAAAGACCCCATTTACTAATCTTATGTAAACAGAGGACGTTAAAACTACTGGTTTAAAGTTAAGTCATTTATATTCTTAATGCACTCTATTATTGTGTTTATTCAATGTAGTATGTGCAATTTTGAAAAAAGCCAAACAGCCAATTTTAGATATGCTAGGTTACGAAAATGTATTTTTTTTAAATATTTATCCCGTATAGTACATCCAGTGAATGACAGAATCGAAGTTAAATTATCAGTATGTGCAGCAATGGTTTGAATTATTGAATAGTCTGTACATGTTAGATTTGTACATATTGTTTAAGTGTGAATTTAAATTTGAATGATATTTAGATATTCCAACAATAACACATTAATCAAACATAAATAAAAATTTATATTTTGTGTTCACATACCATTGAAATAGAGAGAGGTCTGTATCATAATAGTGTAAGAGTTGATCGTTAATGTACATTAACTTAAATATTGTTGAATCAGAATACTACGTCCTTCTTTGTATTCACGCAGTTTGTTCATTTGCGTTATAATAATACATTTTGATGTTTTTTTCGTTCGATATATTGATATATTGACTTTGCATTCTGTATAACTATTCCTTGTACACCTAACCCTATTACAAGAGCTCCATCTGACCGTTGCTCCTATGAGATAAAAATTTACTTTTTTGCACGAAATGGTTCAGTAAATTGTAAATGTTCTTTTATATTATTATATAGCTAGCATGTGGGGATTTAAGACAATTAAACATGTAATGTCTTTACAATATTAAAGGTACTGTGTCACGAAAAAGGACAAAATGGGGGTACTTTATTTACAGAATCTTGATTTAAGATATTAATAATGGCATAAACAAATAACGGTTAAAATAAGGAACATAAAAGGAACATAAAATGGGAGCAAAGTTCGCATTCTGAGATGAAAATCACTTTATAATATGGGTTTGTCTGCCCCTTTTGATGTTTGCATGTTGACATCAGAATTGTATCTTGTATAACCATATTTTACAAAGGTTGTTTTTACAGAACAGAACAGCGCAGCTGGTCAAAGCGCTGTCTACTGCGATTTCTTCGTAGTCGAAACCCGCTTGGAATTTTATTTTCGTTTCATCAATATTCCTGATTCTTTTTATCACATATCTCATTATGTATAATATTATGTATTCTTTATTCAATGCATATATTGTATTATAGCACATTTCTACAATATAACATCAGTAACATTGCAATAAGAAACCAATTTGTCGTTTACATAGTCCCTTTAATGTTATATACACTTCTATATCAAACGGTAGAAATCCTAATAACTGTAATGTATATGCATTCATTTTTATTAACAGAACATCGATGACCATTAGTGTTTAGGAAGATCTTAAATCACAAAATGTGCAGGGTGCTACTGAAAAGGAACATGAGCGAAAGCCGGACCAGTTTATTGCCATTTTCTAATAAAATAGTTAAAATAGTTTGTATTACCTCAATGCTTCTTACTAAGGTTTTTAAACATGGGTCTTCATTTGTCATTAATAAACTACATAAAAAAAAGAATACTCAACATTTCTTCGTTAAAAAGCTCAGACGGGCCGCGGGTGTGGGGGGGGGGGGGGCTACCAAAAAGGAACAGAGTGTAGTTCCATCGCTTCCAACACTATCAATATAGCTTCTCTTCTGTATATGAAAATACATTAAGTTGTGCTGATATATGTTGCCAAAATACGCCACTGATTTATGTATCTATTGTAAACATTAATTTCCAAGCGTGAATCCAAAGGCATATACATCGCTTAAATACGTAAGAATACTGAAAATAGGCAATGGGATGAGGAAATATAAGCGGTTAAAAAAATGCCATTAAATGATTTATTTCAAAGTAATGGAGTTCAGCATAAGACTTTGGCAATTTTGAGATTAAAACATTTAATGAAACTTCCCAGGCATATAAAAATGATACGTGTCTAAATAAATTATATAACCTTATAGACAAACAACAGCATGCATTTAAATTTAGCATACGTCAATACGTAGGGACTTCAACAATTAATCGTCTTGGTAAAATACGAACATAATTATGTGTTAAGTCTAGAAATGGACGGACTATCTGCGGGTAAACTGTAATAGAATATGAAATGAACCTGCTAAAAGAAGTTTTAGAATGTTTTGTAATAGAATGCGTGTGTAAACCATTAATTGATGTCAGTGTCTACATGTATCGATCATCGAAGCAGCCTCGTACTGGTTTTCCAAATGAGAAAAAAAACTCCTATCCACAAATCGTTCAAACCCCACTGACGAAACCGTAAGTGATAGAAGGTCATATTAGAAGTATTTCACGCTAAGAAATCCAGCAGGTTGCTTTTTAAATATAACAGCGGAATCAAATAGGTGTTTAAACGAATATGCATATGGCTACATCTTCTTTAATGCTCCCTACATGTGCACGTCCCGTTGGCATCACACGAGTTGCTAGTGCATCCCAGTGAACACATTGATTTTCAAGACATTCCATACCTACCTGGCGCACATTGGTCACATTTACTGCCAGTAAAGATACTCAGACAGGTACAGCGCCCATCTGTTGGATTACATCCATTTTTATCAAATCCATGTGAACACCCAATTTCACAAAATGTTCCATATTTCCCAGGGAATCACATGTGTTCCCAATACAATTAGCTGAACATGTGCAGTTCCCATTTATACGACTACATTTACCTGTATTGCATCCGCTTGGACAAAGTTTATCACATACTAGTCCGTATTTTCCGCATGTGTTTCCAGTAAAATTTCCCAAGCATATACAGTTTCCATGTATTCGATTACATCCATTGCCATCACATCCATTGGAGCAATGTATATCACATAATGGTCCGTATTTACCAATAGTACATTGGTCACACTTCATTGGTAAAACAGACCTTGTGACGGATGCAAATGTTAGGAACGATCGATTATAGCGGTCAGAGGAGTAAGGACAATTACCAGTAGACACGTTGGAAATCGAAACAAACCTAAAGGAAAATTATAAATCAAGTTCTGGTGCAATCCTATTCATCAAGTCGTTAAGTAATGACAACAAATAATTTGTGAATTGCATAAGATAATTTAGTATTAGTTCGATATTAAAATAATTGTAAACATATAAGGCAGTTTTAAACAGGAGTTGAACAGCTTTTTTTCACAAATATAAACATTCTTTATGCATTCGAAATGTAATCAAACGATAGTTTTAAAATTTAGAAGATTAAATAAGTGTATCGACTCTACATTTCTGACAACATTCAATGTAAAAAATGATCGAAATTAATTTTAAATAAACTGTTGTTCGGATATTTGGCGTAGTTCACTTCCAATTCTGTCTCTTTTAAGAGGTCTTCACGAGACATAGACATTAAGCGAACACAACCGGATTATATACCTGAGGCCTCAGCTTTCATGTTTATTTCGTGCGTGTATCATTGACGGAAACTTAATATTTAATGCTTATACAACAAAACATTACATTCTTTGAAATGAGTTTCTACTCAGTTTAAATTTTAGCAAAGCATAGTATGTCTTCGTTTTCACGTGCCCTTATATACTTTCTTGTATAAAGCTTGAATAATAAACTGTTGTGCTAAATTGCCAGACTGTCATCCAATTCTTTCAAAATATATTATAGATGTATCATACTCAAATGTCAAATCAGCAAGAAATCATATTGAAGACTGAAATTAGATGAAGGAAGTTAAAAATAATTTTATGTATGTGTCACTCAAATAATTATCCTGGTATTGAGCAATGAAATTGGCCCATAATTTGATGCAAATGCTGGATCACATTTTGATTTGAAAAATAGCGAATACATTGGCATAAATGCTCGAAAATGCCTTCTTATTGATAAATTAATGATGTTTTCCCGATACTCTGAAAAAAAGAACCCGATTTTGTATCAAATTATCGACCAACAACATTACTTAATGCCACAAAGAAGGTTTTTAAGTTTATGCATGAACAGAGCGGATAGCTAAGTTTGGTACATTTCTTCAGGGGATGATGCGGCTATCGATTTCATAAGAACCAGGTGATTTTTCTACCTTAAGGAATATATATAAATCATGTTATGAACTAGAAATATTTCCGATCCACTCTCAGCAGAATCTACAAATGTAAAATACTAGCCGATTTCCAATTTATTTTATACTACGTCTTCCTTAAAAACTTCTTACAAATAGCATGGATTATAACACTGAGTAGACCATGAAATAGGGAATTTTTTTTTTTTTTTTTTTTTTTTTTTTTTTTTTTTTTTTTTTCAATGTCGAATGATTTTATTTCCATATATACAATACATTATACAAAACATAGGTCATTTTCATATGATGATGTACATTCAACAAGACGTGTAATATTTTACAGTAACATGTTATGTGACATATCACACGTAATTCAGCAAATCGTCATAAACATTCAAATATTCAGAAACGATTTTACTACAGGTACAGATCGACAATTGAAAAAAAAAAATAGAAAAATGTAGATTGAAGAAGGTTAACAGAGGATAGGGAAAACTATTATGAATATAAATCTTTGAAATATACAGATTTTAAAACATTTTAGAAAAAAAAAAAAAAAAAAAAAAAAAAAAAAAAAACACGGTATTTCAGGACTTATATAATCACATACGAGCATCACTTACATATACAAGTTGTACTAAGAATACATGACAAACGTGCAACTAGGACATTGGCATTTGAGCATAGGATGTATTTTCTTTCAGAGAGCTGGTGGTGCATAACATCAATAGCATGTCAGGTTGGACAGTTAGCTATTTAGGTAATTCTTTAAAACCTTACGAAATTTACGCCAACTTTCACAGAAGTATATTTCAGAAAGATATTGTATTAAAAATAAAAGATTATTGTTAAGGAGAGATAGATAGTTTTCAATGTATTAATAATGGGAGTAAGGCTAATGTTTAACTTTTGGAGGAACTATAACAAAAATTAAGACACCAACAAACATCTGTCATTAGTTAAAGTGTCTTACGTAAATTAGTGCCCCGATCTACGAGCAAGATATGGTATTTTATCCAACACATATTTCCATTTTGATTCGAAATCATTGATTCTGTCTGCTAAAAGTGCGGCATTCCATTGATGCTCGTATTTATATGCTAAGTAATTTTTTGCACCTTCAACAGAAGGAATCAATAATGACATTTTGCATTTGTATATGTAAAGTTTTGTGTAAATGAAAATATTATTTACTGCATCACTTTTTGTTTCTGCATAATCTAGTATGAAAATTTTCATGTTACAGTAAGGAAAAATTGTAGTCGGAAACAGATTATTTAAAAGAAACTTTGAGGTGGGGCACTCCCAGAATATGTGTTCTATGGTCTTTTCGCTATTTTTGCAAAAGGAACATGTAGGGGATTCCGACAATTTCATTTTAAAAAGTAAGTAATTCGTTCCGATTATTCGGTGAATTATTCTGTACTGGAACCATTGAAATTGTGAATCAGAATTGATTGTGAAAGGTAAAAGGAAAATCGCCTTCCATTCATCATTGCTTATTATCGTGTTTAATTTACTAGGCCATTTTTGTTTTATTGGCATTTCGATTTCTGTTCTTTTTAGGATGTTGTACATTCGTTTTGCCCCCGATTCTTTGCTTAAAATTACTTTAAATGATGGTGGTATAAAAGGTCTTTCCATTTTATAATTGTTTCTGTCAGTTTCGTGTATATTGTGTGATTTGAATTTTGTAAATATGGCCTTTTTAATACCTTGGTATAAAAGAAAGTCAATTTTCAGATTATATTTTATATTTATTTCATTTAATGTTAGAAATTTACCATCACTATCTAACAGGTCACCTATATATTGTAACCCTGCCATATACCAGGAATTAAAAAAGATGCTTTTATTTCCTATACATATACCTTCGTTATAGAAAATTGGATAGTAAAATATGTCCGTTGCATTAAATATTATTTTTTCTTGGAAGACGACAAATGATTGTAGGACGTCTTTCCAAAAAGGATTGGTTATTGTAGTTGCTAACTTTTGTGAATAATGTTTTCCACATCGTACAAGCTTCTTAAAATCTACGTATGAATTTGCAATGTGTAACCAATTTCCATTTGAGACATATACTCTTTTTAGCCATGTTAGTTTCATTGCATGAATAAAAGCTTTGATATTTATCAATTTGAGCCCCCCTTCACAATATTCTTTGCATAAAGTATTATAATTAATCCTACTTTGTCCACCCCATATAAAGTTTAGAAATATTGTGTTTAAGTTTTTAATAAATTCCGATGATGGATTAGGAAGGGATATGAATAGGTGATTAAATAATGATATCAATAATGTTTTTATAACTGTAATTCTGCCTATGGGTGTTAAGTTTCTTTTTTTCCAACTTAAAAGTGCATTCTCCATTTTAGCTATTTTTTCTTTATAGTTAATGTCTAATATCTGTTGTAGATCGACGTGATAATGAATTCCTAGCATCTGAAAACTGTGTTGGTTCCATTGAAGTTTCCATTTAGTTTTAATACTTTCGGAACTGAATTTTTTCTTTCCAATCCATATTATCTTTGTTTTATCAAAGTTAACGTTTAGTCCAGAAATACATGAGAAATTATACAATGTAAGTAATGTTTCATTAAGACTTTTGTCCGCTCCATCCAAAATAATGGTTGTGTCATCTGCGAATTGTGAGAGTTTGTGTTCTATGTTATTGATGTTTACACCTTTGATGTCGTTATTATTTCTTATTTTTAAAGATAATATTTCTGCGCAAATAATAAAGATGTAACAAGATAATGGGTCTCCTGG
The DNA here is from genome assembly GCA_027627225.1 of Congeria kusceri. Classification (NCBI taxonomy): domain Eukaryota; kingdom Metazoa; phylum Mollusca; class Bivalvia; order Myida; family Dreissenidae; genus Congeria; species Congeria kusceri. Next base: position 6,380,961 of record CM051037.1, on the reverse strand, counting down.
GCGACATCCACGCTGAATAGGGAAGAATTCAGATAAATATCCACACTGTATGACTGCGGATTTGGCATCTTTGTAAAATATTTGAAACCAATGTTTGATGTCAGGACCAAAATTAAAGAAAGAAAGTGTCTCATCGACAAATGACCACGACAGAGAATCAAAAGCCTTTTCAAAATCGATTAAAAGCAACAAACCAGGAATACCTTTCTCTTCAGTAAAGTTCATAATATCAAATATAAGCCTTGTGTTTTCACCTATGTATCGACCTTTGATAAAACCTGTTTGATCACTATGTATAAGTTTACCCATGCATGTTTTCATCCTGTTTGCAATAACACCTGAGCCAATTTTGTAAATAGTATTTAAAAGTGTTATTGGTCTCCAATTTTTCAAAAATAATCTAGATCTGTCACCTTTTGGAATGCATGTAATAATCCCTTGCGTTTGAGTAACAGTTAATTTCCCACTTTGAAATGCTTCATTTAGAGATCTTACTACAAAAGTACCAATTTGTTTCCAAAAGACCTTATACAATTCTACAGTAAAGCCTGAACTGCCCGGACTTTTATTATTAGACATGTTTTTTAAGACATTAGTTGCTTCTGATACAGATATATTTCCTTCAAGTAGAAGCGCTTCTGTATCATTTAATTTTGGACCAATTATGTTTGTAATAAAATTTGAAAAACTTTTAGTTTCACAAGTATCTTTGCTTTGGTAAAGACATTAATAAAATTCTTTAACTTTATTTAAAATTTCTTTTTGATCAGTTGTAACATTTCCATTTTCATCTTCTAATTTATAAATAGTTTTTACAGCTGCACGTTGTTTTTCAAGATTACAAAAATATTTCGTTGGTTTTTCACCTTCAAGAATCCACTTTGACTTTGCTCTAGTGAGATAACCTTTTATTTTCTGTTCGTTTATATTTTCAAATTCTTGTTTTAAAATGTTTAATTCTTCCATATTAGCATCTGATAAATTTTGTTCCAGAACATTTATTTTATCTAGGATATATTTTTCATGTTTTGCATTTGCTTTCTTTTTATATGATCGGTATGAAATTGCTTTTCCCCTCAATTCCATCAGTAGTGTCTCTAAAAAGAGTTGGTCACTGATGGTAAAACATATTTCACTATCTGGAATTAAATTCAAGTTATCAACATTGTAGACAGGAAGCGCGTATTGTTCTTTAATCTGAATAATTTTACTGTTAATTTCGTTAATATAATTTAAATCGGAGAGAAGAGAATTATTGTGTTTCCACAGGCCCGACGCATGTTGGAATTCACTAAACATCAGGTCTAACATTATCAAGGAGTGGTCAGACTGTAGACTTGGTTTTATAGAAGTGGAATCAAAAGAGGCGAATAGATTTGTAGATAGTAGAAAAAAATCAAGTCTTGCTTGCTGTAAGGGATGTGACCTGCACCAGGTGTATCTTTTAGTGGATGGATACTTTTCACGAAAGGGGTCTACAAGATTACGTTTCAATAAACTCTAAAAGTTTACCCCTGGCTTTAGGGTTATTTATGTTCTTATAATTACAATAGTCTATTTCCGGATTTAAAACCATATTAAAGTCACCACATATTATTAATGAGTCATTTCCAATATCATCAATTAATTTAAAAATGTTTGTGTAAAATGATGGAGTGTCTGTATTTGGACCATAAATAGATACCAGTGTAAAACGAGTTTCCCCAAAAGAGATATCTAGCGCTATATAATTTCCACTATCATCAGGGATACATTGATGCGTTTTATAATCAAAATCGTTAGACACAAGTACAACGGTGCCCCGGGAATTTGTTGAGCCATAACTTGCAAAAAAATCACAACCCCACTCAGCGCGGATGTCGTTATACATATCTATGGAGAAGTGTGTGTCTTGCAAACAGTAAATATTACACTTATATTCCTTTAAATAATTAAATACTTTATGTCGTTTAAAAGCGCCATTTAGACCTCTGCAATTTAGAGATAGAATTTTTAGTTTATCTGTCATTTATTATAGTAGAGTAGGTAAGTATATAACCTTGCTTCACATGTACAACTCCTATGCTCAAGACGCCTGTCCTATTATTGTTAGGGTTAAGGATGCTCATAGTTACAGAGAAAATTATAATAATGCTTTCTGACACGTCGTTTTTTATCAAATACATCAATATATTTTGTTGCAAACGACAGAAATTTTCTTAACATATCGCCCATCCATGCATCAATGTATACTTACACCAAATCATTAATAAAAGGAATGGGTCACCGAACTTGTTTGGGAAATATTGGACTTTAAATAGGGTACTTGTGTAGCGTTTTTCATGTTTCTTTTAAACACTGTTTACGTTAACAACGAGTTTTCTGAAATGATTTGTTTGGAAATATAATAGTTTTTTTTATTATTATATAATGCTTTGTGAACGTTTACTATTAAAACAATTTATTTGAATGGACATTAGTGATGGTCGAATAGGAGAATGTACCAAATATACCTGCTGAAACACCAAAATATACAAAGGACCAAATGTATGAATACATTAAGTTCCAAATCTCATATTTTCTTCAAACCTGGCTTAGATATGTGTCAATGTATACCAAAACTAAAAAAGCTATGGGTCACCGTGCTAGTTTGGGAAAAAATTGCCTCTTAACATGTTAGCTGTTGAACCTTTTTATCATTCATGTTACGTCTTCAAAGTGTTCCATTTCAAAAGGAGAAATTAACTCAATTATTTAATTTTTGTTGCGAACGTATTTAATCAATAGCTATTAATAGTTGCGCTTTGCGTTATGTAATTCACAACTATATATAAGGTAAACATTCAATCAGAATGGAAATGTGAGTCCTAACATTAACACGATTTACAGTAAATGTAAATAGACTTACCCGACTTTATCCCACTGTTTGTTCAAACCTTGGCTCAGTTCCACTTGGCGAAGCACACAACCAGGTCAATAAAAACCCGTTCAACTGAGAAATTAAATAGTGTCAACTGAACTATGGAAACGTTTCCGTCGTTATAGCTCGCGAAATGACTAAACATGTGTTAAATCAACAGCGGACAAAAATCACATTCGTCCGGAAGTGCAATTTCTTACCTAAAATAAAACTTCTTTTTTCACCCGGTGTCAACACTAAATTTGTTAAAACAGGTAGATAAATATGTATAGTACGTACAAATCGATGTAATGAGGAAACGAACATGTACACAAAGTGAATATTTTATATAATAGCAATGGTTTGGCTATCTGGTGTCGGTAGTTTTATGGTTTTAACTGAAAAGAACTTTTCGACATGAATTGATGTTTATTACTTGGTTATATCACAACTAGTTAATGTAAATGTATATTTAAATTTGACGGAAAATTTAGTTGCATTATTACATGAAACACCCGTATTTCAACAACAAATACATAGTAATGTTAGTTGTTTTCCACTGCACGAAGGATAATAAACGAATGATATTGCATTACCCGCAATTACCCATACAATTCGACATGGGTCCAATAACTGCTAAAGTTATGAATCTCAATTACTTAGTATCAACTAAAATATCGACCAATCAGATGTATGTTACCTTTGAGCTTTGTTTTCCATTGGTTTAATATTTAAACTTAAGACTAAGTTAAGACTTGATGTTAATAGTCTGCAGACTTTCAAAAGTTTTCCTATGAAAACGCATTATATCTGTGCAATCATTACTTAACAACGCATGCCGTTTCGAAATCGACATGAGAACAAGTTCTCTATAAACAAACACGCACCCTACAATGATACCGCTATTTATTAACTATATAATTTATAGGAAAAGTGTCTTAATCCAAACATTTCTATTTAGATCTACATGTACCCTAATGACCGCATCATTAAATTGCTTATTCCATTTGGTGAGTTGTCGTTGGGCTCGTTTTAATGGTCAACTGTTTCAATTGTATGTGCCCCACGGTTCTTAATTGTAACCAACACTACGGGAGATGAACGCATCGGCTTTTGAACTGAATTGAATACAATTACCCCATTAACCATGTATATATCTAAACAAAAGATTTACGTATTACGTTACTAGTAAATAGTACATAAACATGTATCTATTATAAATTGTGTATGTAAACAAAATTAACCTATACTAGCCGATGAGGTATAGATTCTCCATACAAACAACGTCTTATTGTTGTGAAATGTTAAGAAACTCAAAACATAGCTAGCCCGTCGTTTAGTCTTCGTTAACTACTGCATCATATTGTCGTATTTATTTGCGAGTGTAGTACTGTAGTGTTTGGATTGCATGGTTATTGTACGACATTAACAAAGTTTGCTGGTCTGCATGGGCCTTAGTTTTCACGACATACTGTTCTTTCCAATTTAGTAAATATGTAATGGCGTGGTTAAAATACTTTTATAAATATTCTAATGTGATTATTGTAACACAAATGTCATATCAATCATTTTATAACGCTCAACATACACAACACAAAATATTATTATTGTTTTCGACCAATATATGATACCTTAAATCAACCAGCTGAGGCCAGAGCACGAACCTATATTATTTTTTATACACGTCATTAGGCCACCCCAAGTTGAAGTATTGGTCATCGGAAATACCGCACCGATATTTTGTATATTCAAAAGAAAGTATTATTTTTTGCAAAAAGCTCTGCGCTAGCTCCATGAAAAAAAAGTAAAAACAACGGAATTATAGTCAACATTTGAGTTTATTGTTTGATATAGTATATTAATTTTTTAATTGATGACGAAAATGAGTAAATTACACATGCATACATGAAAAGTGGCATCCTCCAGCCTATGTGTACACATTTGCTATGAATAAAAATCACATCAAACATTCAATAAACGTGTTGCATGGATGTATACATAAATGAACATAACATCGATTTTATCATCTAATGTGTTTGAATGTTATTAAATGCTAAAAAATATAAAGTATTAACAGGGGGGTGGGGAGATCGTAAAGTCAACTCTGGCGACCTTAAAGTGAGGCCAATTACAGCTGGTGATAAAATGGCTGACTTTTGCTACAAATGATGGATATTTTTCATTAGTTAGTATATTTTGTTTATGCTTTTCATATAAAGACTATTCGCATGTTGCAGCCAAATATTCCATGTAATTACGTATTATATTTTAAGACCATAGCCTTTGATATAAAAATGTTGTTGAATGTACAGTATGTGCAGGTGTGTTGTCATGTAAATATCCCATCATTATTTTTGCATTTTAAATAGTTTGAAGACATTATCAGACCATTTAATTACACAAAAGCCAAGTTTGACAATTCTGGAGCAAATACTCGTTCTTTAAGACCTTAAAAGCGTACTCTAAGCTCAAACATATTTCTGGTGATGACTTTAAGGAGGAAATACAAACTGATAATCAGCCTTACACAGCACAATGCATCATACACATTTCTGCATTGTCCATGGTTTTTATTATTGGTTAATGATGTTAATGTCTCATGGAGTTAAGGTATAACGGACTTACAATATAGATAAAACTAATTGGAGTATGTATATAAAGTACGTTTATTTCAATATGTTGATCCTTTCTTTTCCCGAGTTATCCAGTTTTCTGATACAGCAAGAAATAACAGCTTCCATGGAAAAGAGACTTTATAATATAACTTGGATTTTTACACTTGCACTTTGAGTTTATAAATAAAAATTACTTTAAAATTTCTGGACGTAGTTTGATCCATGTTCAAATTAATGTAAAAAAGAATACTGACAGAGTAGTGACTACCCCTTTTAGCCGGGATATTATTATGCATTCCCGTAATTACTGATGATTAGAATGTTAAATTGTTTATTCAAGAAGTTTATTGCAAATTACAAATGACAACTTTGAGAAAAAAAAAAAAAAGCTTTTATTCAATTGTTCGTTTATATTTTCACATTAAATTAAACTATATAATACAACATACAAACGGATTATACAATTAGCACATACTACTGCAATACTAGATAATGAATATTGAAAATAGTTATTATTAGCAAAATGTTATGAACTGATACTAGAAAACACCACAGAGCATGGTTTATTCCACTAACTTGTTGGACTGCTTAAGCTGGTGAACAGCGTTCTGGGTCAACCGTAATGCTAGGTTCCCACTATCGTGCAATCCGTCATGAACGCCGCGATTGACCACTCGTAGCTGATCGTGGTATTTCTCTGATATTTCAGGCTTGGATACGATGTGATGCGAGTCCATACGTTTTGATACGATGTTTGCGCTCTGTTGCGATCTGGTCACGATTTGTCAACCACAGGTGTCACGATCTGTCACGGTATGATCACCAGTTCAGACACGATTACATACGTTCTGTTGGCATTGTTCCGGTCGAGACAAGAGTTGGGTCTCGATCTGACACGATCAGCACGATCGGGTTCCCCGATTTAGGACGTTCTAGTACGTACACATAAGTTCCGATACGCTTATCACGAATACATGCGCTCCGTTACAATTGAATACCACTGTGTTCGCGATGTCTTTCACGATCGTGATCGATGGAGATCACGATTGGAGCTACGACTGGACCCGAATAATATAAATACAGCCCGACTGACTATTGACTTCATTGTTTCTTGAGATCGCAACGCATCTTAACAGAGCGTATTGTTTTTTCTCGTCTACGATCGATCCTGGTCACCACGATTTTGATGCGCGATTACATACGATTTGTCGAGCTTTGTTACGATGCAATAAGATCTGATACGATGATACCGATGGACAATTTATCGCAGTTGATCGTGTTAATCGTAGATAATTTTCGAACCGTTCTAAATTTTTCTACGATTAACGCGATTGCCACGACTGACATCAAAATATGTTAAGATCTGATAAGATCTGATAAGATAACCACGAATTGTCCACGATAAAGACCACGATTTCAATCGTGACGCGAATCGTGATAGTGGGATGGAAGAAGATAGTCATCTGATCATTGCCTTTGGATATTCACTTGCTGAAACGCGAAATAACATTACAATTTAATCATTTATATGCAAATCATTCAAATGTATAAATCATTATTTATTATCCTCATATTGTAAAAGAACTAATTTAATAACTGTTACTATACAATATCATTAAAACGATTGCAAATAATTATGTGATTTTGATAATTGATCATATTAGTTAATTAATAGTTTTGCTCATGTTATTTTAATTAAATTAGTTAATTATTTATTACTCCAACGTTCAAGTGCACTGGTTTTATCAACGTATATACAAAACAATTGATAATGTCGATAAATGGATGGATGGACGAACTGATTGAGCTGCATATCTGCAAATCCAATAGTTTCCTTTGTAAATGTTAATTCCTGATTACCAGTTGTTAGTTTGTACTTAAAGTCATCACCAGAAATATGTTTCTGCTTAAAGTATTTTATTACAGCCTGGATTACGGACGTTTGCTGCAGAATGGTTCAACGTAGGGTTATTGAGTTAAAAGAAGGTTATTCTGCACATCGGTAGTCATACAAGTGCCTTAGTTTGTCCTCAAACTAATACAAAATCACGTATAAATAAGCTCTTCATTACAACATCACACCTGCACACATTGTACCTTCGATAACTTTTTTAATTCAAAGGCTTTGATCCTGATATTAAAAACGGTATTACATGGAATATTGGGCCACAGCATGGGCCTATTCTTTTAATGAAAAACAGAAAAAATCATTTGTCGAAAGTCAGCCATTTTAATCACCTCATATTTGCCTCACTTAAAGGTATCCAGAGTTCACTTTAAGATCTTCCCTCTGTATTAAAGACTCAGTAAAATTGAAAGGTATAAGCTTTATATTAATTTAAGAAATGTTGGTTATTTACATAATGCATGTTAGGTTTGAAAATGTTGAGCAATAAAAATCAAACGAATACAAATCATCAAAAGATATATTTAATAAATTAAGTGTTTTAAATTAAACATGCCTAGTATATGATTCTATTTCACTATATGTATCAGTTGATTCTATTTCACGTCATGTATCAGTAAACAATGATCGATAAAAGGGCGAATATGATAAATTACTTTCTCACCGTGATCCGCATTAAAAATAACATGTGGTCCAACTTTTAGGAATATAAACCAAAAACTATGGCAAAATTACACTATTATTCAATCCTAAGGATAAAACAATCTATACCAGGCAAGACTTATAACAATAAACTGCAATATTATTGTTTTATCTTGAAACAATTTTTAATTTCAAAATGGTTATATTTCTCTTTTCCAAAACATGACAACTGGACATGGTATAAGTGCTTTCAGTTTGCATTTAAATGTTGAACAAGTTCATAAATGAATACTTTCAAAAATGAACTGTTCATTGATATGTGTTACACTTTAAACACTTTCGTTATTTAGAGATATCTTAGGTTAGGTCAGTTGATTACATTGTTCATTATTTTAAACATTTATTACTTAAAAATCTCATGCTCAAAGAAAAAGTACTTATTTTTATATCTATAAATTCCTGAAAATTATGCGCTTGCATCAAAATTAAAAAAAATGAATTTGGTTTTGCGCTCGATCGCTCCACAATTTTTCCAAACAAATCCGATGACCAAGTATTGTATTTGGTGTGGCATAAGCAAACTATTAATAAGGCAATGAACTTATATTTCACAACATGCCGACTTAATTACATGTAATGTGTATCAATCAGTAATCAGCATGCTGCCTATATTAAATTCAAGCTTTGTTATAATATATTTCTCTTAAAAGTATTGTTATTATCATGTCGACAATTTATAAAATGTATTCATAACATAAGTTAATACAAAGCTAGTTGTTAGTTTAACGCATTATCTTAACACTACTACCATTTAAAATATCGGTAATTAATATATTATTTAACAAATAAATATTATGCAAGTATGATACGACATCACCTATAAATCGTACATACAATTTTATATGTACATAATTGTACATGTATATTAGTTCTCTTTCCCCAAAATGTAGCCTTTGCAAATGTTATCATATCAAGCCGCATACAGTGAATGATCCCGTTATCTCTTCATTCTTTGTTGAAATATAATTGCATGTCATAAAAACATACTCATTTAACTTTCGATTTTATGAGGTTTAATCATCCCAAAAAGCTGTATAGTAATTCAAATGTTTGTCATTTCTAATCCCGATTTTTTTAAACGCTTACTTGGATAATATTAAAATATATGGCCACCGGTTCATAATGATATAATGACTGTTTGAAATACACAAAGCTACTTAGCAGCGTTTTTAAACACAATCTCTGTTCGCATAGTTGTCAAAACTTCGAACGCATTCCAACACGCAATCGTGGCAGAATTGAAACTGCTCCTGAAAGGAAAAATCAAAAAGATTTAATTTATAATGCCATTTTTTAGGCGGTGTCACATGTATTGGACCAATACTTAAAGTATGTATCATAGAGAATATAATTTTTTATGCGATATGTACCTGAGATGGAATGGCTCGCCTCCGCCTGGCCTTGACCTTTCTGACAGCGTTTGTGACGCTGACCTCGTGTTCCTCTGCCATAGTCTCCATCAAGGTGGCCATCACAGTGACCAACCCGCATTTAGTTGCCGCGTCCCTTGGGTCGTATATCGATGGTATTTTAATAGGGATGATAATTAATGATAACACGTTTTAAATAATATGGATAATGTTTATAAATAACGTTGTGCTTTAATGTACAAGACATTTAATAACATTGTTAACAACAGCATTTTATTTTTGATACTTATAATTTACTTTAAAGTGTGGTGTACTTTACATATATGCATCAATTTCAATTCAGCAAATTTACTTTGCTGTGAAAAGACGTTTTGTTTAATACCCGCAATTGATTAAATGGCCTCGAGTAATGCAATATTACATCTATCAATTCACCTCTAAAACGAAAACAAGAGGAGGTGTTTCCTCATACACTACTTACAGACAATGTACTAATATCGGACCTCCTCTGTTGTTTTGTCTCGCCACTGATTCAACGTCTCTGATGAAGAGTAAGAAGTTTCTCGTAGAATTTGGTAGATTTGTATTAATGTTCCAGTCAGTGAACTGTAGAAGGGGTAGTGTCTTCACCTTGTTGAAACAATTAATCAATGTATGAAACACAAATTAATGCAGAAAGTAAAAAGACTCACATAAAAGAAACCTTATTTCTACAAAACATTCATTTATATCATTATTTTCATTTTTACAAAAGCTTCAAATAACGGTTATTATGAAATGAACACACAACTGTACATGAGATCCACATTAAATGATTTTAATTAACCGTTGCTAAATATAATAAACATTTTAATGGTTCCAACGCATATTACGTATATAGAGTTTACAATTATGATATGCTCAAACCTGGTTTTGAATTCCACGATGCTCTATTTTAATGGCGCGTTTCGTTATATACACGTTTAACTCCACATGAGAAGAAGTGACAGTGAAGAGTCCGTTCTTCAAAAACTGGTTATCGGCTGGGTAGTAGACACCTACCGTCTGTTTATACATGTGTTCGTGTACATATTTAAGCGTATATAGTCTGTTAAAGTTATGCTGACACATTCTAATAAATTGCATTATCACTTGACTTGTAATATTAGGGATAGAACCATGTATGTACAAATTGTAATACATGTATGAAATTATTGAAAAGCAAATATAGAATTATTGTATAGAGCATATTGTATAAATATTTCGATATATGGAACGACAAATTATCATGGCAAAGATTGGTTTGGAAAGTATACAATTGGAAATAATTATAATACAGATTATACTTCATTATTCTCGGTGTTGGAGTCCATGCTGACAATACAGGAGCAGTTTTCCTGCAATGCTAGGGTGAGAAAGTTGTTGATAGTTCCCAGAAGTGGCGTTTGTGCTAGGATCCACTTTTTCTTCAGTTTAAAACTCTGCAAAACGTGTTTTTTTTTCAGTTACATACTTGGCGCTTATAACGATTTTTCAATTAAACGGAAACAACGACAACACTATCCACTATTATATCATTGTATGTTTTCGACGGAACACTCAGTTTACTTACATTCACATATACTGCATTGATATAGTCAGAGGCCCCTGGCTTCATGTTTAAATGTAACCTCGGTCGGTAGTCGTCACCTGCATTTCAAATGTCAATGAATATGATGATGATTTTCTTCGATCGTGTATAAATTTCTGTAAATGGGTTCGCAATTCCATGTTCACAAACTCCTAGTTAAAACACTGTTGATATGTGTATTGTTGTAGCAATAAAGAACGACTATATACTAACCTGGGACATCCGCATTCTGTCTGTTTTTGTCTGCTAGCTTCAGATTCCTATCCATTGCTGAGCGTTCTTCATTTGTCAGTTCGGGCATTGTTGACATCAGATGCTTTTACAAAGGAATAACAAATAGTAGTATAGTGTTAAAAAACATGCTCCGTTATAATACAAAGTGCTATTGACGTACGTAATGGTCATGTTTACATCTTTAAAAATAGCAATGTATGTGTTAATTTAAATGCAGAAAGCTACCTCAAACTTTCTGGCCATTGTATGTTCTGGTGTGTCTTCCATGTATTGCTGGAATTCATCTACAGCCACAGGTTTGCAGTTGAAAGTCAGAGCGTGAACGAGGGCATGGTGAAGGTATTCGTACTGCTCCTAGTGATTCATATATAATATTGCTGGCATATTGATACCTAATGGGATTAATTCAAAAATTTTGAATTTCAGATATATACGTAAGACCAGTCTATTGATTGGCGTGACTGACTTTTCTTCTCTTGGCCGTTCAAGGTTCGAGCCCCCGCGGAGGCATCCGTTTAACTTTTAATTCATTCCCTGATTGTATATTTTAAGTTGGTTAGTGATTATGCTTTAGCTTTCTGCAGAAAACATATATTTATACATTTTTAAAATTAACACAAACAACAGTGAAATGTCCCTTCAGGTCCGGTCATTTATTTGTACTAGTATTTTGAGTTAATTCAATGTATTTACATATATTATTTATATACAAAATATTATTACATTTTGTTTCCTTTCGTTTAGAAACAAAACATATATTTGAAAAGGTGTTTATGTTCCACTAACCACAGTCTGCACCATGTTCGGCCTGTTCTGTCTCATGTTTATAACACATCCAGCTATGTCCACCATGTGTTCTGCCTCTCCCTCTCTGGTCAGGATATCGAGAGCAATGTAGGTACCCGAACGGCCAATCCCGGCACTGCATGTATGAAACATACAACATTATTTGCGATGACAAAAATATTTAGTGATGAATAATAGTACCAAGCTGTTGTGTGTTGCGTGCCGTCCAATTACGTCCAACATGTGTGTACATTATTAAAATATCCACATAACAATATCAAAATATCGGGTTATGTAGGTGCCCGTAGGCCCTATCCCGGCACTGCTCAGCTGTGTGTTCTTTACTTTTTCGAATTGAGGTCCTCCAAATGTCTAGCACTTTAATTTCGAGTATTGACTATTGATAACTACACATTTGCATCAAAGACGAACTGATTTTTATAGATTTATTTAATATACCTTTCGTTACCCACTAACAAAAAATTGTTTTACATAACATAAATAAACGCAATTGAGGCTCTTTTAAACCGTATTTGTTACCTCTGCACGCTTGTGGAGAGAACGTCAGAAGCTATCTAACTCTAAATCGAACACTATTTTTGCGATACCTGCAATGGACGACAGTGGGTCCACCTAGGATAGCTGGAGCACTCAGAACTTTTTCCCGGAATTCTATGATAGATATCACATCTTCTGGGATGCCTTTATCTGGCCATGCCGAGAAGTGAATGTGGTACAAGGTCCTGTGCTCTTTGCCCTGTATATTCAATAGAATATACAATATAATATATAACCAATGCGCAAACGAAGTTACTAACTCCCCGAAATAATGAACAAAGTCGACAATTAACCTTAATATATTATATCATAATATTTTAAATTAATACAGTATGTTAATATCTATTCTTTACAAATGGAATGCGTATTTCAAATAAGTACTAAGGAGTCAAGTAATAAAACTATAATTGTAAAATATTTACCATGGAAACCGTGAATATTCTTCGGGCAAATTCTGCATACACATCTTCGCTGGTACATTTAACACGTATTTCCCCGTAGGTCTGCTCCAGTCCGACATCGGGGTAATACTTTTCACATTTGTTTTTCTGTATTCAAAACCATAACGTATTTAAACATTTATAATTATGTCATTTGTTCTCAGTTTTATTTATGTGGACACTTTTTATCACACAGAATAATAAATATAAAATTTGCTCGATCGTTGTTGGCTTTCTGTGAGTATAGTTACACACTCTGAACTGTTTATTCATCATTCCACGATAATACCGTTTAATAGTTTAGCAGTTTTGAAAAGATATTTTATATGTTTATATAAGTGTTGTATAAATGTGTTACCCCATCTTCAACGAGGTTTGTGACCATGACGATTTTATCAACTTTCTGTTGCCATATCATTCTCCAAAAAGGTGCATAATCGCCCAACTGCTTTAACATTGGTCCTATCAGAACATTTAAACAATGATTTATTGAAGTAAATCAATTCATAAAATAAATCTAAATAATGCAATGGTGATTATTCCGCAAATAATAACTGCTTGTTTTATTCAAATGTGTGTTTAATATAAAACAGTAAAAGTATATGTTGAAACGCAATTGTATGTGATAAAATTCAACAGGAAATCAGATGATGTACATTCATTACCTAACGTAGCAATATAGGCATTCCTCTGTGTATAACCCTAAAAATAATAGAGACTGAAATCATTTTACAGAAACAAATAATTTTAAATTAAAACACATGTTAAACTAACTGCAGGCTTAACATTCCCTGTCGAATCAATGATTTTCAATAAACATTGACACTATCAGGGGTGAATTAAATTGTATTCATGTTGCACATGGGAGGCATTGAATGTGTCGATATAAGACGTACTTTACGAAAAACGATATTGTGGGCATACGTTCAGCTCTTCGAATGCGATAGAATCTATCAGTTGGTTCAATTTGAGATATCTAAACAAAGAACAGCCAATAAACATGGACCACTTACATCAATGAAACTAGCGTTGATGTAGTCTGTAGGTCCTCCCTGAACTTTAACCCGACAGTCATCGTCTTTAACAATGAAAGATAAGTATTTATCATATGCTTTTCAGTGAAATGTCGAATTTTATTGGTGAAATAAATTTTTATAATTTCACTGTTGGAGCAGTGAAAACATAAGATTTTATATTTTCACTGCAGTGAAAATATAACATAAAGCGTACTCTTTTTCCATAAATAGCATCGATCTACAAGTAGCGGTTTACAACCCTTGACAAATGTCTATACATGCACAGTATGTACATGCATGTGTTTACATAAAACACATTATTAAATTTAACAAAATTATAATTTAGCGACAACGACTCACAAAATATGGTACGTTTTTCCACCATACTAACGAGTGACAGCTTTGGAATCATTTATGACTTCATTTTATATAAAATAAAATACGATCTTACACCGAAATCAAAAAATATCCTCTATATACTATCTTCAGAATAATACTAATATTTACTAATACATATATCGTCTTATTATTTCAGGATTAAGCAACACAGGCTGACAATTTTATGTTTGCAGCAACGTACATGGATAAATGCCTTTGTATCGGTTCAACTGCATATTTGTTCGCATTTGGGAGACGTCATACTTCTTTAACAGCCCATTCGGGAGTTTCTGAAAGAAATTGCACGAATATGCATTGTACGGGAATCTCTCATTCAATTCCCATTGTTCACTTTATATTTAATTTGCATCCTTAACCAAAATGTAGATAAACTGTAGGAAGTGTAGCTGTTATATGAGCATGTATTTAGTCAAACTAGTTAGATCCAGTCCAATAAGTTACAAATTGCTATTCAATAATATGGGATAATATTTTCTAGTGTTCTGAATGCAAGTCAAAAACTGCGAAAGACCTTTGTTTCATGTTGTTTTACATATTGCAAGCCTGCCCCGGCTACCTTAGTTGGTAGTGCGCTGGACAGTCAATCCGGGGATCGTGAGTTCATACGGGCCGGTCAAATAACTTGTGTGGAGATGGGTCATGAAATTATTTATACGACCATTCTCCCCCTACCTCTGATTCAAGTAGGGCAGTTTCAGTTACAAGCATAGGTATGTGCACTTAGAACTGGTAAACCGCTTAGATCGGCTAAGCTTGCCCAGGAAAAGTGTGAGTAGCTTAACTGACCGCCGAGATATAACTGAAATACTGTTAAAAACGGCGAAAAATCCAAACAAACAAACATATTGCAAGCCTTCACTTCTTACTAGGAACAGACAAAATATCTGAAAAAAAAATCGATATTTCGTAAAATAAGTATACATGCCACGATAATTAACAGTTAAGTTATATATTGTTTTACCTCAAATTCTTCCTGGAAATAGTTCATGTCCGTTGTATCAACGAATTGGTGCATATCACTGACCCTGATCTTTCTCTGTTCTAATTTACTCGCAAAGTTATAGTACCCTCCTCCGCGTTCTTCAAACCTGATAGCGCAGAGCCTGGCAGCGGCCTCGTCTTCATCTGTAAGATACGTAAAGATAAGTACTAACGACTTTTTTACGAGGCGAGTATTTATAGTATACTAATTCCATTTACGGACTTAAATGCGTTCCATTTTAAAATATAGTTATTTAGAACGGTCGAACTAACGTTTTTTCACACATTTTACTTGTAGAATTAAACATTTTTGCAGTCAAATTGCAAACAAAAACATAATTGATTAATGTTTACGAAGACAATGACAAATCTGTTAAATTTCAAAACAAAAGTAATTGTATGTTTAAGGGAGTGCAGCTGATAAGAGGTATTGGAATGTGAAGAGTGAAGAAAATGTTTAATGTGTGGTTTGTAGTGAATGCCGGGTTTGATAGGGATATACTTTCGAAAAAATGAGGTTTATATTTGCTTAAAAGTGCATGCGTGTATTTTATGTTTTATTGTCTTGTTTATCTTCAGTCTATATGTTACATATGTTACACTTTGTTGATAAGTGTGATTGATTTATGTGTAAAGTTTAAATACTTTGTGACATATAATGAAATTAATGGCCGAATGGTTCCTTTCGTGGGTATTTTTTGAAAATACAGAATTCAATGTTTCAGAAAGATAGATCTGTGCTATTTTCACAGACAAACATTATTTGAGCATGTTAAAAAAAATAAAGGGGCCGAAGACAACCTTGCCAAACGTCTCTGTTAGTATTGGAGGAATCTGAAAAAAATATCCATTTAAAGTTACAATTTTTTTAGCATTCGTTTTTTTAAATTGTTTTTTGACATATTCAAAAGTATTTGCTTTTTTATATTTGCTAGTATGCTGAAACATATCTGCAAACTCCATATAAATATCAAATGTACCCCCTCGTTTGTTATTTAGTATTTTTTCGGCTTAGGTTTTTTGAGTTACCATTTGACACCTTTGATCAATTCTGATTTTGACGCTATATTCATTGTATTTGATCTTTCGTATTAATCATAGTAGGTTTTTACTTATTTAAAACTCAATTAGACTACATAAAGACACTTCTTTGTTATTATGTTATTCTATGTTATATTTGTTAATAAAACGCAAGCCGAAAAAAATATCTCAAATGATAACATGATTAACATTACTGCCAATTGCATAGTATATTATCGATTAATTAGTTAGCAAAATAGTGCAATTTACCTATTTCCAGACCGTTTTCATTGTTCAAAATAGAGTTCCTTATAGAATGCACGTCTACATCTGTACGCTGGGCACGTTGATTTACTGTTGTACCATTGGCATCCGTATGTGTCACTGCGGTGTCAGATACATCAGCGTGAATCAGGGTCCTTGTGCCATTATCTAAACTCAATAACATCGACAATTTTTAAAAACATGAAGAAACAACAGTAAACATATACTGAGAAACAAATGTATTCAAACAACAACTCATATAAAATACTAGTTGAAACCACTCGTAAAAATCAATAGTATGTAGCAACTGAGCAAAGCGAAATTTGACAAATTCATATAGTAATTAAACAAAATATCAGTTATGCAAACTGTGTGGAAAATTACAATTAAAGCTCACACAATGAACTTACTATTCTTTTGTACAGTGGCATATATAGGCCCATTGCTCAACCCGTTCAGCTCATGATATATATTGGTTTCAGTAGACTGATTGTGCTTTCTTTGCCTAACAAGGTATGAAGATGTTTCATAAACATTAAGTATGTTCCATTCGATATATAATGCTTCTCTTGTTGCATGTTTATCTTGAACGTTAGTTGACAAATGTTTGGGTATAACGGCCATTCATGAACTACATAATATTGACTTGTTATTGATATATAAGTTTCAATAAACAGGTACGTGTTAAATAGTTTTCAAAATTAATATAAAAGTGCAAAGCACAGTTGTGTGCATGTTCACTTTTAATATTTGGTATGAAGTTTTAAATGTTTCAGCATCTCTTACCTTTTGCGACAGTAAGCGAAAAGACCCAATGCACAAACGAGAACAACCACGCCTCCCCCAGCACCCCCTGCTATCACAGCGATAGGAAGTCCATCTTCGGCGGTAGCTTCTTTTGCGACAACAGCTGAAAGTCACAATTGCCAATACGCGTCAACTATTTAATTATTCCAATATTTTAATTTCGCTGTCTTTTCGGTTTTGTTGACAATGAATTTGATAAGCATTTTAGTATATGTTGATCGATAGAATAGATTTAACTTACCAGTCTTACAGGTGTTCCCTGAAAATCCATCATTGCAACCATCGCTGCATTCACCGAAGCGATTACATTTATTGTTCAGACACCCTGTTGGGCACTGGGAAGTGCAATTGATTCCATACTTTCCAGGCACGCAATTATCGCACGTGGCTCCAGTGAAATTTCCCAAACAACTGCAGCTCACATAGGTATCGTTGCATCTATATGTCTCACATCCTTGTAAACATAATAACTCACAAGATGGTCCATATTTCCCTTCCACACAATCATCGCATTTATTCCAGGTAAAATTTCCTAGACATGTGCAGAACCCATCAGTATCGTTGCATGTTTTATTAACACATCCTTGGGAACAAGGTAACTCACAAGATGACCCATACTTTAATGCAGTACATTGGTCGCATTTCGATCCAGTGAAACCTTCAGAACATGTGCAACTGCCATCCGCACGATTACATCCAAAGCTATAACATCCTTTAGAACAATTTATTTCACACGTCTGTCCGTACTTCCCTGTTACACAGACATCGCATTTTTCACCAGAGTAAAATTCCAAACAGGTACATGCCCCATCTGTTTTATTACACTCACGACTTGCACATCCTACTGAGCATTCATTGGAACAACTAAGTCCATATGTTCCAGTCAAACAACTGTCACATTTAGTTCCAGTGAAATTACCAAAACAGTTACATGTCCCATTTATCTTATCACATGTATCGTTACATCCAAGGGAACAAGCGTTTTCGCAATAAATGCCATACCATCCAGCTTTACATTCGTCGCACATTGCACCGGTAAATTGTTCTAAGCACTGGCATGTCCCATCTGACCTATTGCACGTATTGTTGCATCCGCGTGAGCAGATGTTTTCACATGAGATACCATACTTTCCTGCCTCACATTCACCACACGAAACTCCAGTAAAATTCCGCAAACAAGAGCATGCCCCGTCTGTCCGATTGCATGTAGAGTTACATCCATTTGAGCAGATACGTCCACAAGAGGTACCATACCTTCCCTCCTCGCATTGATCGCATTTCTCTCCAACAAAATATCCCGAACACTTACAACTGCCATCTATTTGATTGCATTCAGTGGTATTACATCCGTCTGAACATACCATCTCGCATGAAGGTCCATACCATCCAGCCATACATTGGTCGCATTTGTTTCCATCAAAATGTAGTGCACATGAGCAGGACCCATCTGTTTGATTACAGGTGGTATTTAAGCATCCATTTGAGCATATGTTTCCACAGTCTGTTCCATACAATCCCGTTTTGCATGAATCGCATGTGGCATTATTTGAACATGAAGAACAGTTTGAAATACATTCGTATTTACAATCACTGAGTGTGTCGTAGTAACCAACTACACACGAATCACATTGCCCTGGGGAATTACATAGACAGTTTTTGTTCGCACAAATCGTTTCACACTTTGCCCCAGTATAACTGACATTACAGGTTGTACATTCTGTACTGGTGCACGTAAGGCATATATCGGGACATGGAGAACACAAAAATAACACGTTCATAAAATATCCATCCATGCATGCCTTGCAATTGTTGAGATTCGTGCATAGACAGCCAGGATTTTGGCATTTTTGGCATGTATATATACCCGTTTGTGTATCATTGACATAACCTGGTGGACAAGATTCACCCAGTACTGAAAAGATCAACGTCGTAAAACGATTTAAATTAGATATTGATACCGATGACATGGTGCAACACCAGCTAATATTACTCTGTAGGTAATTATACGAGTAGAACTACTAGGTAGACGTTCTTAAATACGTTGTTTCGTTGATAAATAACACAAGATAAAGAAGCTGAGCAAATGTGCAAAGGTGTTAAAAGAATATATGAATAATTTTCTAAGCGCAAAGAGAGGGGGCGGAAATATTCAGTAAGGCACAATGTAACGAAAATACAACATAACAGGTTGGTAATTGCAATAAATAGATTAAAGAACACGTCATTGGTAACAAAATGCTTCTGCCCACACCCCTTCTAAATCTTCCTATAAACGTCGTTACATCAAATTACGATTTTATATGATCAACAAGCTATTTGAAATAGTCTGCTGTTATAACCCTAAGCATACATATAACATTTGCGTTGCGTGTTAATTGTATGTCAAATGTCAAATATTATGTGTTTTCGTCTGTCAAAGAATAAAATTATGATGTACACAAAAGTTGTTGATCAACTATCAATTTTATATTTATGTCATACCGCGTAGAAAACATCGAAGCTGAAGATGATTAACACAACTAAATTACAAGCAAACTTAATGAACAACTAAGTCAATAATATTTATGTAACTCGCAATTCGTGCATAGACAGCCAGGATTTTTGCATTTCTGGCATGTTTATATACCCGTTTGTGTATCATTAACATAACCTGGTGGACAAGATTCACCCAGTACTGAAAAAGATCAACGTCGTAAAAATTTTTTGTTTTACCAAATATACAGAAATATCAAGTTATAAATGAATGCATACACTTGTTCACGCTGCTATGATATATAGCATCTAATCCTGTAAGTTCGTGTCCTTCTACAGGTTCGTGTTTGAAACGCAGACGTAATTGTCCCTTCAATGATGCAACGTCTCGTTTAAATTGCACATTGCAATGTTATTTATAACGCATTGCAATTATTATGCAATGTTTATAACTTACTTTATTGTTATAAGTAGTAAGTGACATTGGTTTAGTTTTAAACATTCCATTATGGGTCGAATTATGCAAGCCGAATATAATTGCATTTAGCTGGAAAAAAACATCACATTATATGACAAACATACAATTCAATGCCAAGGTGTTGTTGCGTGACACCATCTAAAGTTGCATACAAATTTGCAGTAAATTCAAAAGGTAATTTAAAGCGTTGTTGGGTCATGTTTATTTTAAGTAAGATTACAGATTTGTATCACACGTTCATTGTTGTGTTACATGAATACTGGGATATTAAAATCAAATCTTATTACATGCGCTAATTATATTTAGTCAATTACATAGTATGCAAGTGCGCCAACCGAATGGATACCGGACACGAAATTGTAGGTTTAAAGGTTAATATATATATTTAATGTGCAGAAACCGTATATCATATAACAAAGTACTTTGACCATACGTACCAGAAGACAGAAGACAAACTGCTATATACATCCGCTTATCCATTTTTCTTTGTAGGACCTAAAACCGTATCCAAAAATGTTCATTGCCTTTACGAATGTTATTTAACTAGTTACTAAATGCTTATGTGTATTGTTAAACCGAATATTGTTTCTTAAATGAAATGTTTCCGTGGTCATAACTACACAATGTGTGATTTGAATACAAATGTGAATAAATCATGATTAGTGAGCAATTTCAGGGTAAACTTACCACTCTTTTTTTTACAAATTTCCCACGTAAAACAAAATATAGCAAAATATATAAGTTGTGGCGAAGTTTTCGTACTTTGCCCCCATGTTCCACTTAGAAAAAACTTAACACTTTTTTAGTATTTTTTTATTGTTTTTATTTATTTTTTTTAATCCATTTGTTACACTTTTGTATAATCCATCAGAATATAATAGATGTGACACACTCTAAATCTTACACTAATGTGAGCAGATGCTACACATACTAATACATTTATTTTAGTGAACCCTTGTACATGCAGGCTGGCTCTTATTTATAGTTTAAATTGCCGCCAAAATGTCAACAAGTTGCACGATTATCATAAGAACGGAGCACACAATCATACATCAACGGTAATGGAGTTACAAGTTGCACGTTTATCATGAAAACAGAGCAAAAATGCAGCGGAGCAAGCACTTGCATAACGGAGCAAATATTAACAATTGCATAATGCAATAAACAAACGACTCTGTCATCCAATGTTCACATAAATAATACAGAGAAACTTGTCAATAACGACACTCAGTGGTTCCGACTGAAAATGTCAGATAATACAGGTTGTCGGATAAACAGGTTTTCAAATGAAGCGTTTTCAGAACTACTGTGAATAATAAAGGACTTGACAATAGTGCTCATTATTTGACATGAATCTACTATTATTCCAGTTAGTTTGATACACACAACGTATATAAATATATATGTATGTTAATTAAATAATATTTTCCAACATTCATTTACCAAATTATGAGTGATCATAAAATTATTCTCAATAAATCTACTACGATTTTCATTTTTTCAATACACATAAACGTTATGGTTCTTTAAATAAAAGTTTCAATCATGTTTGTTCAATGACGTATTACAAAATATGATTTGATGGTTAGTGTGCATTGTTTACGTTTAATGAACTTCTCTGTATTTGGTTATATACATCGTTTCAATTATTTTTGTCAAAAAGCAAACTATTGCTTTTCTTTGACATTATCAAATGTAATACGCCCAGTCTCTTTTGGCTTTGAAGTCAATGTCGATCATTACTATCCCGTTCCTGCACACTTCACTAACTTCAAATTTCACACATTAATGAGATTTTATACAAACATATTAAGAATAGCGTGGTTATTGTATTAAGATCATACCTACTCGCGAAATGCTCAATATAAACCGGGGTGTCGGTTTAAAATGTGTGAAATACATGTATTCTTACGGGATTGACAAACAGTGTCGGATGTGAGGTCTTACAGGTTCCGTTATTGACAGGTTTACACTATATAGAACATGGAGGGATTCTGCTTGGACCGCAGAAGAATGTCGGATAACACAGGATGTCGTTATATGCAGGTGTCGTTGTTGACAGGTTTCTCTGTACACACACACACACACAATAACATTTCGCATAATTCGCGACATTAGTTACTAAAGAACACATAGGTTATAACTTAAGCCATTTTATTCGTAACTAAAGCGGATATTTTCTTCCAAGTGAATATTATATTTCTATAACACGTACATATTTCTTAGCATAAGAGCGGCTACTTCACAGATAAAGAGGCGTATATAACTTGGCCAAAATCCATTTATTAAAAATTAAAAATTACGACAATCAAATGCAGTCGATTAAACATTACTTAATAGTATAATATCACTACAAATAATAGCGGACTTTAGAACTCATTTGGGAATGCCCTTCAAAAAATACATGATTACTGTTCGGTGTGTGACATTGAAGATGCCACGTTTATTCTACGTGTCCAATAGGCGACTATTAAAACGAAAGATTACATCATATTTTAAAACTGTTGTGTTGTTTCCGTTCATTAATAGATTTCTATTAAAAATATTTCATGAAATAAATTAGAAAAAAGTCGTACAAACTATATTTAAAGAGAAAATGTTGCGATTGCATTTGTAGATCCAACCTTTGGGGTGTTCTGCGTGAGAGGTTTACACTCTAACTCGCATATCGACTTGTCCAATACGGATTGCCAGCAGTGTAATCGTTCAAATATATACTGAACGCTGTTAAATAACCTAAAATTATTAAACGCTTGTCAGTTTTTTGGTCGATATCAATAGCACATGATATCATAATGTATTCTATTTACTACATACGCGCTCGGGCATTAATCCCACTTTTCGTGCCTCTGCGGATGTTAACGACCTCAAAAAGGTATATTATCTCTATATCGTAGCGTAGGTAAAGCGAATGTCGGTATGTACACCCAGATAACGATAGTACTACTGGTTGATATAACAGTTATAACCATGTTGCCTGGTCTACATACTATATTGATCATTGTTAATTACTTCATTTCATTTTTACCTATAACCCAATTTTGGAGACTGTACTAATGAACTAAAAACACAGTAAAGATATATTTCTCAAACTTACAAATAAGAAATTACACTTACCTGGTGAATGTGTTTGATGATCAATAATCGCACATCGCATCTCATCTATAGACAAACTAACACGCGTGAAGTATGACTTCGACCACTCGGAAACATATTTATTCTACGATATGTCAATAACATCATCCTTTTTAAATGCACACATGTTAACCCGTATATAATTTACTTCTTTAGCTAGTCGCCAATACTGTTAGTATTCAATAACATTTAAAACCGTCCGTGTAACAGAACAACGTATTTACCACACTACGCTACTGATATACTGATGATAGTATGGGTATAACGTATATAGATAATATTAAGTGTACTACTAAGTAAGATGATATATATGTTAAATCCTGTTTCTCATATTTTGTCATATTTGACATCCACATTTTTGCAAGTTTTTATTTCAGGTATTTTAAACGAATGAATTCATTCTCAAGAACAAAGTCGCACAATTAAAACAAAATCATTGGAACTGAAAGGAAAACAATTTTCTTCAGGTGAAGTCGGATAAGTAATTAAAAGTATAATTACAGGTACAAGGTAAGCGTTATTAGTTTTGCTTGATGCAGCTACTTATGGGATGGAAGAGTGACTTAAAAACTATTTTGTTAAAAAATTACATTTAGACCCAACTTAATAGAATTACAGTTGTATGTTTTCTTTAAACAATTATTTTAAATCTAATGTAATTAATGTGTCAAAACAACTAATTTAAAACATTTTTGCAATAAATTTTCATGTTTTTATTTATCATCGATCTACTTTAAAAGTCGGTAAACTCTGTCATTGCGGTATTCGCGGAAGATATTACTATAGCACACCAAAACTCGAAACCGAAAGGGTATTTACCTGTAACGAAACTATGGGAAATGTAATTTATACTTTCAAGATGCAATAAATACTTCAGCTTTTCTTATTAAGGAAACAACTATCTCATGTAAAAATATACGACAGTAAAAAACAACCTCATACCTAATGGAATGCGATAACTCGACAATGATTTGGTTAGCGTCCAACCATTAAGTAACCAACCTGTAATTAAATCAAATGTAGTATTCTCTAATTTTTCTGTTTAATATGACTTTTATTCAATGCTAAATTGTAATATTCATTTACATTCGTATAAAATGTGATTATTAATTCTGGGCTAAATGTGAGATTCGGAGCGCCTAAATGCCGTTTTGTTTAACCCACAAATTTGAATTGACCGTTCCAATGCCTTGATCCCAGTTTGAAAAATCGTATCGTTTATATTTGGTGTTTCTATGTTGCACAGGACTTGGTCTTTTGTCTAGAATTATCAATACTTTTTAATGAATAATTGTCCACTGTTCCATGTTTCAAATTTACATTACAGCCATTGCAATGCTTAGTATAGAAACTGTTCATTTAAAGCGAATCATGGCGATATTTTGCTTTGTTTTAGTAAATTGTTTCTACCGTTTTACTCTTACTGCAGTTGATGATATTGCTACTGATATAAATTAAATTTTACATTGAAGTTACATTTTCATTCCAAATTTTCATAACATATACAATTGTAAAATTATCAGTAAATATAGTTAATTATATTATGATTTTGTATATAAGCGCAAAGTATAAAAAAAAACATTTAATTAAGAAATAATTTTATATTTGGAGTTCTGACGTGTAGGAATTAAACCACGAGGGGATTAGCCAGAGTGGTTAAATAGCCAAGCATCAGAACGACAAATAGTTGGTTTTTTTTGTCGATTATGCGAAATGTATTTCGATTCTTACATGATTTGACAAATATTATGCTCCGGTCAGAATCGGGACAACTTTTTGGCGTTTTTTATTTGGTAGGTTAACAATTTTGTTCTTTGTCTGTAGAAAAAATAGCAAGTATCATTATAGAACATACAATATAAACAATTCAATTACTTACACCAACCAGACAGTGTAATAAAATTGAAGAAAATTATATACATGTACAAGCAAGAACTACCCTGTTGTAAAATAATGCATTGTTTGTTAAAGTACGGATTTTAAGTACAAACACGATTTTCTTAATAATTTAATTAATTGATGAGACAAGGAACCTTTCGTTATTCAAGCCTTACTTTATGTAGTGTTACTACTATGCATTTTATTATTATTTTTATTGAATCACGAGTTTTTTTGTGAGTTTGTGTTTTAATTAATTTCAAACTAACACCATATGATATACAGACATTTAGCGATAGACATCGCCGTCCATTGGCGTACTTAGGTTGAACTTAAGTATACGCACAATAAAAGTTTCAACTTTTAGGTGAAATGTTTTATAAATAAGTCTAAAATTCATACACAAATATTAAATGAGCTAAATATAAATCTGATTGTCAAACCTAATAACACGTATTTCATTCAGAAACAATGATACATTGTTGTCGATCAGGTGGTGCTAATTGTATACCGGCAAGCTTACTTTGACCGTTGGCACACACATGGTGCTGCAATTTGTAACAACCATTAAGATTTAAATTAATATTTCAAAAACACATAAAATAAAACATTATGACCGGAACACTATTTTCTTTTTCTTAAAATTAATGGTATTTGACAAGTTTGATGCGTGGCTATAAAACAAATCGGGCTTACGCCCTCGTGGTTCAATTCCTACGCATCAGAACTCCAAATCGTTGTGTATTGACCGATACACAACGATAATTCAAAAGTTATTTCTTAAATTTATTATCAATCTGTGGGATGATATAGTTCTACTTTAAATGGTACACATTCAACAACACGCATAAAGCAATTGAACACATCAGACCATACACAGCGGTACAAATAGAGACTTGGCTATACAGTCATACTCGACATATAAACAGAGGGAGACGGCAAACAAACGAAGTTATGCAATCTAAATACCTTTACAACTGAATAATCATCCCCCACCCCGTTGATTGACAGGTGGATGGTCAGGTAGGCGATATCCAGGCTGTTCGCCTCGTCACCGATGTCAACCTGGCCACCGGACCCCGTACGACCCACGGCTTCTTGGCCCTGGGGATGGCTCAAAAAAGGATCAACACAAAATTATCAGACCAATGGCTTTGCAACATTAAAGCTCATATTTAGTAAGAAAGCACAAAACATGTGTCTTAACTAAAATCAATAGGCATTTATTTATATAGACATTATTTAGAAAAAAAAAACGTAGCTATTCGAATATTGGTATACATTATAATTATTCTTATGACGCGATTATGTATGTCGTTGATAGTACATGTAATTGATTACGTAGCCGCTTTCGGTCACATTGACTACTTAAATGCATTGCGGTTCTGATTCAATCGGACATGTACGGCGGTCAATTTACCTACTCACACATTTCCTGGGCAAGCTAAGCCGATCTAAGCGGTTAACCAGTACTTAGTTCACATACCTATGCCAGTAACTGACAACTGCCCTACTTAGAGGTAGGGGGAGAATGACCGCAGAATTTTTTTCATGACCAATGCCAACACAAGTTATGTGGACGGGCAGGGGATCGAACTCAAGATCTCTGGATTGACAGTCAAGCGCTCTACCAACTGAGCTAGCCGGACCCGGCTGTAGTATATGAAATGAAACATAGCAAAGCGTTTAAGAACATGTTACTTAATTTGATCATAGGTAAATAGAATTATAAGTTTGTAGAATTTCGTAAATACGTCCGGTTTGGTATACCAGTAACCGCCATATTCTAACGCTATTTGCTTACTTGAATGTTGATTATGATGACGTATAGTGCTTGTGTTCTTGTTGTCTTTCTATTTCCGATCCGAAATGTGTGAACAATGCGTAAAACAAAAAAAATTAATGTGATAATTATGTTATCTTCTCTCGTCCCGTTAAAATTCAATTAAACTATAGAGTGTTCAATGTTATTATTACAATGAACGCAATTTAACATGTGTATCAATCAGCAATAATTTAAAAAATATGTGAACGTGAGAACTAAATATTTTTGCACATCTGTATTTATATTTGAAATAATGTTTTATAAACATCAATATATCGCTTTTACATAAAATATTTGAGAGAACTATAGGACTTATATATTTACATCATAAATTAAAACAGTTTTATCACTAATTAACAGGTGACGAAACACAGAGCCAAAACATAACAAGATCAGATAAATTGAAATTAAAAATCTTACCTGAAATATTGAAACGTTCCCTTTGTTAAACTGCTTTCAGAAATGAGAAACAAGTGCTTAAACTAATTGGGTTGTCGCCGCCTGAGATTGCAAATACTTGTGCACACCAAACAAAAACTTTCTACTTCGCAGTTCGCAAGACCCACATATAATACATTGTGAAAAGTACGGGTATTTCAGCGAAATAAGGAAATATATCGTTACGTCTTTGTTTTCAAACAATAAAAATACTGCAAAAGAAGGAAGGATCCATGAACTCGTATTCAAAAGAACGGTATTATGTTATTTGTATTTGGTTGTTCTTGTTTGTTATAAATAGGTCAGTCTTCTTACTAGTCTGAACCACGATGATATATGATTCAAATTATTTTCTCTAATCCATTTAGTGTATACCAATCATACACTAATTATTATCTGACTGTCAGGTTTCATAAAATACAAAACACAAAATAGTTGCAAATAGTCAGCTATTTTATTGAAAGTATGCACAATAAACATACCAAAAATATATTTCAATTTGAACACACCGAAGTCTAAGTTATACATAATAAAACATCACACATTGCAGTAAACAACAACATGCATTGCAACATCGTATATGAGTATTCGTATAGAATCATTATATTTATAAACAATCTATATTAGATAACTCTAACAAACATACATTAATATATTAAATATTAATGTAATGGTTTATAATTTATAGAAACGTTGCAGTCGTCACCAATTGAATGCCGCATAAAATAGTATTTAAAGACAACGAACGTCTATGTAGTATTGCATAAGACCTTTTTTCTAATAGTACCACCAGTAATACATCGAGGATTCAAATTGATCCAACATCTTTATAGTTATATGGCACATATTCTCCCTTTCCTTTACACATGTGTGTAAAGTGGATGAATGAATTTAAATAAAGTTCTAACTGAGCACTGACATGCTACAAAATGTATGGTACTCCGAAATCATGCAAATTATACCTGAAACCACAGCATGCGTCTATTAGCAAAATTATATAATGTAATATTTTGTAACACATTCGCGTCATGAAAGTCACTTTTCACTTTTTTCTGTAGTTTTTTTTGTGCGTTAGGCTCTGTTCTCGTATTCCTGGGTATGAGCTGCTTCAGAAATAAGGCCATTCTCGTTCGAATCTGCATTAAATACAATACTTGGTTGATGAGTTGCATAACTAACAGTTATACAATAATTACTAATGAATTACAAAAACAACTTAACCTAAACATACATTAGGTTAATACCGAATACACGTGTAAATCGGTTCCATCATTGCTTGGTGCATGTGTCTCATAGCCGGATAGCGGCTGCCTCGTTTTGCGTCTTCAATAATGCAACGGTTATATAAGTTATACTTCTTTTCAGGTGTATTTAACAATTCAATAAATACAACAATACTAGCGTCTGGAATGATACGGTATCGTTTACAAAAGTATACCTTTTGAACATATTCACCACTAAGCCGCCCGTGACAATGGCAATCGCTAGAAAGGTAGCTGCTGCACCTCTTCCAACTGTTGCTGCTGAGTTATTACTATCTGCCTTTAGATCTATAATTTTATAATTTATTATTATTAGGTATTTAAACAGTGCGTACGCATTTCCTATGTCGAAAACTTCAATATATAAATTGAGCATAAGAATATAAGTGGATGAATTAATCCACTGACTAATTCAATGAATTAAATAGTTTGTTTTTGCAAAGAAATAAATTCATCAAGACGGACGTATTACCGAATTAACTCACCATATATGATATCAGAATATAGGATTTAAACCAAACAAAATACATCCTTGATGAACATTTGACATATCGTTCAAACCTTCGCACGTTGATTCTGTGTGTCCATTTCTGCATCCTTACAAACAGAGTCCTGTGTCCTGTGAACACGGAGAAAATAGTGCTTTACCACCACAGTTTGGTGGACATGGTATATCGCATTTCTTGCCGAAGACATTTGTAGAACATCCCTCATTGCAATCTCCGTTTATAGAACAAGATTGGTTTATGTAATGTCTACTGCATTCGATATCGCAGGTGGAACTAAACTTAGTTAATGAACACACCAAAAATGTTCCGCCTGCCTGACTGCATTTTGTGCAGTTTATATTACATGAGGTATTGCAATTCTCTTTCCATACTCCATCTTTGCAACCCAAAGCGCACATCCCTTTGGAATCACATTCGCCTTCAAAGAAACCAGAACTTCCTACTCACAAAGTGTTCCATACCTCCCAGCAATACATTGCTCGCATTTGGGTCCTGTAAAATGTTCCCTACATGCGCACGTCCCATTGGCATCACACGAGTTGTTGGTGCATCCAAGTGAACATACTAATTGACAGGATATTCCGTACCTGCCGGGCTCACATTGGTCGCATTTAGTGCCAGTAAAGTCTGCTGTACATCTGCAGGCTCCATCTATTTGACTACATAAATTGTTATCACATCCTTGTGAACATGTCATATCACAGAACGGACCAAAATGGCCTTTTGTGCACAGACTGCAATGTGTTCCTGTGAAATTACTCAAACAAGTACAACTTCCATCAATTTGATGACATCCGTGCTCACCGCATCCACGTGAACAAACAATATCGCATGATGGTCCATATTTCCCTGTAATACATTCATCGCATTTGATCCCTGTAACATTTGCCGAGCAATAGCAGTACCAGTCTACTTTATTACATCCATTGCTAACACATCCTTGTGAAAAAGCTATGTTACAAAATGGTCCATATTTTCCAGTAATACATTCATCACATTTGGTTCCTGTAAAATATGCTGAACAAGAGCAGTGTCCATACATTTGATTACAAATACCATTATCGCATCCTTTTGAGCAGGTTAAATTACAGGATGGCCCATACTTTCCAGTCACACATTCGTCACAGCTGTACCCAGTAAAATTATCTAAACAAGAACATCTCCCATCTATGCGATTGCAATTACTGTTATAGCATCCTTGTGAACATGGTATTTCACATCATTGGCCGTAATTAACGTTTACACAATCCATACACTTAAATCCTGCGATATTGGAAGAATAATTGCATGTCCCATCAGTTCCGTTACAACCTGTGGCGTCACATACTTTTGAACACTTCACACAAAGTGCCGTATTTTCTGGTAACATAAGCATCGCACTTGCTGCCGATAAATTCTCATCACATGCGCCCATTAGTTTGATTACACGTATTTCTGGTGCATCCTATCGAACATTCACTTTGATAGTCAGGTCCATACCTTCCGGGTTGGCGGGAATCACACGTCTTACCATCTGAACAAGTTGCACACACTTGACTGCATTTGTTCAGACATTTATTTGATGTATTAAAAGTTCTCATATGTACATGGTATGATTTGTTGACAATTAGATCCAGTATATTTTGGTTTACAACTAATACAGGCTGTTGTATTGGAGCACCTCAGGCATCTATCTGGACACGGAGAGCATAAGTATTCGTTCATGAAATACCCGTCTATATATGAATAACAACTACCTGCATTACCACATGTGCATCCTGTGTAAAGGCATTGATGGCACGTGTTGATGGCACGTGTCTGTGTACATAAGGTCTTGATAAGAACCGGATGGACAGATAAGTCCAAACACTGAAACGGTAAGCGTCATAATAAAGCTTCATTTGAATTAAACATACTTTATTTTAAATTACATACCTAATTCTTTATTCGGGTCTATATACTTTTCCAAAAGAACTGCGAAAACAAAACAATTATTTGAAATGTCGAAATTATTGTATCCATGCACGATTATTTTATGTCATTCTAAAGGAAATAACCTCTTACCGTTTCAAACAGAACCATCTGATCGACACATTCCGTATTTTAATTCAATTATGAGGCTGATATTAACCTGTTATCTTGGTCTTTCTTCCAACGCAGAAAGACCTCGTACTTGGCCAATATCTTATACATCGTATTAACCTTTTCGTAACAATTTGTTACAGCATGTTAGTAATATATGCATGTTTAAAGAGAATAAGTACGAAAAATATAATAAAAACTAACAAAAACGGAAATTTTATTTCTGGATGGCGATTTCTTTAAAGAACGCGCAACACCAAGGTGAACAATTGAACATGTGTACTGAAATTAATATAGAAACATTTTATGTGAATATTGATAAATTATCGTACCATTTTCCACAATATAAATTGCGGCAAAATATATGAACGTGTGCATCTTGTTGAAGTGTCTGAAATTGAAAACAGGGAATTCAAAATAAAATGTAAGATATCATACTTTAACATTGGACATAAAATAATCTAATAAACTATATATAATGTAAAGTTATGTAGGGCACTTAAAACAAATCATGACGTTCGCTTCATTATTTGTCCCAATCAGCGGATATCATAGTAGCGTCAGTCTATAAATGAGTTTACTGAGATTAAATTCAGTGCGGTGCGGTGTCGTATTTCATAATATATAAAGACTAAACGATACGATACGATACGACACAAATTCAAATGGTATTTTATTCGACTCAGAGTTAAATGATTGTGTTACCATTCATTGGAATTTTATACTCTTGTATAATTGCAGTATTACTTATATAAGTAACCGTTTTGGGAAAGTACGATATGTTAAGTCCATATATTTCGCTTATGCAGTTAACATGCTGGGTGTTATTGTTGTTGATGATGTTTTTAATCTCTGGAAATGACAAGCATGCTTAATAATGTATTGTACAATGATAATTAATATTAGTTTCCTTTTTGTAATATGGCTAATTTCAGATATGTAGCTGAAACACAGCTAGATCTATATGTACGAGTATAGTATAAATGCTTGTCAATAAATCATTTACATTATATTAAAGTTATGGTTGCGCTTTTAGTGAATGTAAGTTTTCATGACAATGGTTAATCTCATCTGTAATCGTTCACATGCTCTTAAAAGGACAATGTTAACGAAAATTTGGTTGCCTATTGAACTATAAATGATATTAGACAATAGAAATACGATATACTAGGACAATTACATTAAATAAAGAATCGGTAAAATAATATTATACATAATAATATATTTAATATTCCAAATCAGCAAACATGTTTGAAAAATGTATGTCTTAGGAGCCATACAAAGAAATGACAGTAGACAGCGCTTTAAACCAACTGCGCTGTTCTGTTTTGTAATGAAACATGCGTAAACTATGGTTATACAAAATACTAGCAAGTCTGACGTAAAAGTGTAAACATGAAAAGGGCCAAACAAGCACGACCCGTAGTATAAAATGATTTTTATCTCAGAATGCGAAACTCTTTTTCTATTATAAATATCTTATATTACCGTTATAATATGCTAATTTAAATATCTTATTCCAGATGTGTTTAAAACATTACTTCCTTGAAGCCCTTTTCGTTGGCATAGTCCCTTTAATATCTGAACAATCTGAGCAATCTACTTGGTATTAAGAAACAAAAAAGGTAGGAGCATATGTTGCAAGAATGTTTTGTCCTTTTCCATACCTATGACACATATACCACGTTGTTGTGTTTTTACGGTATGTGTACGTAGTATTTCCAATTATAAAATGTGAGTTGTATAATATGTTTACTCTTCACACGCATTGCTATTCGCCACTTATATCTGTAAAAAGAGTTACTACAATGGTTTGATGCTTGAATGTCTGTATTATGGGGCGAATTACTTTCAGTACAAATAAACCCATTGTCATTGTCATATAAACAAAGCAACATGGTTGTACTGTGAACATTCATTCATTACTGGACAGGAACTGACCAAGTGATGTTGTATTTGTAAATTTTGTAATGAATTGCATATTTCAGACTTTATATATTGTACTACATTTTTCATAGAAGGCCATCAAAATGACTTGTCGAGTTTATGACTATTGACATTACGATCAGAAGTACAGTTATTCATGTAATAATTAAACTTTTGCAGTTACCACTGCGTTTACATGATTATATTGATATTTATCTTAAAAGAAAATTAATTTCCAAAATATGTCTATGTCGGTATAAATGCAATTTTATTGACCTGACACTCATAAATATTCCGTGCATTTTCGTAATTCTATTATAACTACTAACCCAGATAGTAGACTCAGACACAGATACACCTTACTCCGTAACTGTTGATAGTGTAGTGCACTGACAAGTACGCAAAGTTTGTAAGCGTGATGTTTTGGGTTCGAAACAGGCACTGTTAACGCCATGAAGCTTTTTAAGTCCATGAAGGAGGCTAATCGTTTTGCTGACGTCATGACAAGAAATTCATGATCAACTTCGCTTCTTACACAGAAGATAGCTGCGCCGATACTGCGAGCGAAACAGCATCTTTGTGATAGCAATTTATGTAGATACAGTGAATAAACTAATAAAACATAAAACATAAAACAAATGAAAACAGGAAACAAGACAACATACAGAAAACACATATCATGAGAATAAGTGCTATTAATGTTAAAGAAAATGATAACAAATAAAAAGGAAGATGTTGACTGAATACGAACCACAGTCATAGTAATTCAAAATCCTAAACGATTTCCTCCGCGCTTTTCTTTACTGACGCTTATTGATGGATATTTGTGTTATATGACTAGGAAATCCGTGCTGTAGTTGACGCTAAATGTTTAACCGATATAAATAGAAACATTCGAGCGCTACCGCAGATTAATACCAGCCAGGTGAAAAAAAATCGCAATATAGTATAAAACGTGCTATTTTATTAACCTGGCACTCATGAATATTCCGTTTATTTTTGTAAACATATTTTAAGCGACTAACCAAGATAGGAGACTCAGACACGAATATGTATTGATTGAATCCTAACTTTGTTACACTTGATACTGTTGTGCAATGGTAAGAGTGCAAAGTTTGTAACATGATGTATTGGGTTCGATTCCCAGAACAGGCACTTTGAATGTTTACAGAATGTCATGACACGGAGTCTCATCATCAGCCTCGATTCTGACACAGAAGACATTTGCATCGATACTGCCAGCGAGGCAGAGTCTTTGAGGTTGCATTTTATGTAAATACAATTAATAGACTAAAAAAATAAAACAAATGAAAAAAAGACAAAATAAAGAAAACTCTGTCATGGGAATAAGTATAGAAGCGTCCTAGTGCCACGGTCTATATTATGTTTGTATTCCATTATCTCATAATTAGGAGATAATAAGTCCTAATTATGAGATACTAAGTCCCAATTATGAGATTGTATTTCCTAATTATGAGATAGTTAGTCCTAATTAGAAGATACTTACTCCGAATTAGGAGATAGTATCTCATAAGTAGGAGAAAGTAAGTCCTAATTATGATGCACTAACTCCGAATTAGGAGATACTAAGTCCTAATTAGGAGATACTAATTCCTAATGACGAGATAATACTTTATAATTAGGATTTAGTATATCATAATGAGGACTTAGAATATCCTAATTAGGGATACCATAAGAGGACTTAGTATCTCGTAATTAGGACTTAGTATCTCCTAATTAGGACTTACTTTCTCCTAATTATAATATACTATCTCATTATAAGAACTAAGTATCTCCTAATTAGGACTAAGTATCACCTAATTTTGAGATGCTATCTCCTAATTAGGACTTAGTATCTCCTAATTAGGACTTATCATCTCCTCATTAAGACTTTATATCTCCAAATTAGGACTGAGTATCTCCTAATTTGGACTTACTATCTCCTAATTAGGACATATTATCTCCTACTTATGAGATACTGGAATACAAAAATAATATAGACTGTGGCACTAGGACGAAACAAAACATCTGGCGAGTTGCTATTTTCAAATATATGTCGCCTATTCTATTTCTGCATAGTAGTTATTATTTAGATGGAACCGCAGAATGTCAAAAGAGCATGAAGTATAAGTTACTTCAGTGAAGCGCTGAAAATGTGAGACATGTTTTCAAACGTAACGTACTGAAATATTACTTTGTAAATACATTGTTTCATTATAGTGTCAGCAAACATTGCCTGAGCTAAATATTATTATTGTGACATGTTATTTCGTCTATTTATGTATGATAAGACACACAGAAAACTTTATTTAACCGTACGTATTCATACTTTTAAATAAGACATTGCAATTTACAGGAGATATGTATGTGCATATTGTGAATATGTTCCAAAGAGGGAAATGGTAAGAATCGAGTATCAATCAATTAGTTTCAACGTCGCAGTTTATGTCAGTATTTCTTATATGGCACTGTGTTTTATAAATATTAGATTCCATGTGGAAATTCAACGTCAATTCACCGTTAATACCACCCTAACAAAATAACTCATAATTTAAGACTCAACAATAATTGACCCGTTGCATAAAGAACGCGTAAGATTTTCGTAAGAATTCTGCGATACTTACGCACATTCTTACAGCCGTTTCATAACACGTTTTTCAACTTAAGAATTTGTAACAGGTCATTTCAACAGAACATTTTTATGAAACGTTCGGGTTTTCTTACGAACGTCGTACGCATTCTTAGATAACACAAGAACGAACTTTATGAAACGGGCCCATCGTGTTCAACCTGAGTTAAAACATTTGCCATGTACAAACAATTGTTCCCTGTTGGTATTAATTGTTTGAAAGTGGTATTAAAACGTATGTTATCGCGAGTGTTATTAGCGTAGAAGATCGGGTTGAACCATTATATCCATTCTTAAAATTTAAATAATGGTCAAATGAAACTCGTCACAACCACGCAAATCCTTGATGTTAAAAAAAACAAAATGCGAAATTGGTGGGTGTATCTTATAAACTTATAGCTTACATTATTTATCAAAATGAAAATAAATACTATACTCTTGTATAGGAATATGAAAGCATCCTTGTGTTTGTTTGCTTTGTAGCCTCTGGTGTCTTAGTGTAGTATTGACAGTCGAAATAACAGTCATTGGTCGTTAAAAGTAACAAAGACTTTGCTCACTTTGCTATATATTAAAAGTATGCGAAACTTGCGAAATGACTTAAAAAAAGAATTTGTCTAAATACAAGTTGTCTTGATATTATCATGATTATGCTTTTACTCAATAGCTATTAATAGTAAACGTCCCGTGTTATTTAATTTCAAAGCTTAATATAAGGTAAATATTCAATCGGAATGGGAATATAGATCCCACTATGGACACGATTTACATCCAGTAAATAAAAACAGACTTACCCGACTTTATTCCACTAATTGTTCGAACCTTTTATCAGTTGCACTTGACAAAACACACAACTATGTCAATAACAACCCGTTCAACAGAAAAAAATAAATAGTGTTAACTTAACTATGGAAACGGCTAAAGGTTGTTAAATCAACAGCGGACACAATCACATTCGTCCGGAAGTGCAATTCCTTACCTAAATAAAACTTCCCTTTTCACCCGGCTGTCAACACTCCATCTGTTTCAACAGCTAGATCCAATATATATTACGCACCAATCGATGTTATGAGGAAATAAAAATTTCCTTCTTTGTTTTTAAATAATAAATGCGATAATATTGTGTTCACAAAGTTAAGAGTTAATATATAAATGAAAGGCTTGGATAACTGATGTCGCTCATTGTATGGTTTTAACTTTAAAGACCCATTCGACATGCATCGGTGGTAATTACTTTGTTATATCACAACTAATCAATATAAATATATGGAAGAAAGTTAAGCTGCATTATTACATGCAAAAGACGTATTTAAACAACACATAAGTAGTAATCATTCGAAGCACAAGGCCGCCAAGCTAGCTCGTTTCCATATATTGTTCAACTAATGAGTTATACAGCATAATAAAGAACGATGTGAAAATTCCCGCTTCCATATGGCGATCTGGATGACCACCAAAATCTAATCATGTGTTTATTCCCAAGCATATCGGAAAATTACTTGTAAATCCGTTTATCACTGTCAGCCTTAAGTTGCTTACTTATAAACAAACAAAGAAACAAATACAAAAACACTGGCAAACACCGACAAACACATAACATCTTTTTCGGAGGTAATAAAAGATATAGAAGTGTTGGTTGTCTTTATAACAGACAAGGTTTCCAAACGAACTGTGATTTTCCAACTAGTAGCGTTCGATATTTATGTTTAAAGGATACCTTAAAACAAGCAAACCGATTTGACAATATGTAGGCGAGGAAAACATTTTCGAAATACCTACCCAGTAGAAGTAAACGTGTATAGCTTTAATAAACGCCAGGGGCGTAGCTTGTGTTCAAAAAAGGTATCGGCACAATAGGTAGATTATGCAAAATGACGCTGTAAGCGATAATCTGGGCTAGGAGAGTTTATACTCATATGTGGCTAAAAACAACTAGCTTTGGCTAAACCCCGATTCTACCAAATAATTGTAAAAAAAAGCGTGTGTTTCATTACATTTGTTTCATACTGACGTCATCGACTCGTTCAACAATGAAGTATCAACACAACCAAAAAAGATCCCCTAACCCACTCACCCCTCTTGTTTTTATTGCATGTTTGCCATGTTTAATTTTTTTATTTCTGGAAAAATGTATAGGCGCGTGCCTATAGTGCCTAAAGGAAGTTACGCCCCTGAATGTAACTCATGTATCTGTCCGGAGGTGGACTATTTCTTTTCACTAACATGAGATACAGCGTCCAAAATGCATACATGTCATTCCGAAGTTCAGGTGGTGGTATGTGGTAGTTCGGATCAAATTAGCTCATACTCTTGAATGGGTCAGTGCTGTACGTAACTGGAATAATCGGATGCTGGTAAAAAACATTTCGATTTTCCGCTTATTTGTTAACACTTAACAATATTGCGTGTCTTCATTTGCATTTTATGTACTCTGTAACATGCATATTTATGAAATCGAATGTTTGTTCTTTTCCACTGCACGAAGGTTAATAAACGAATGATACCCGCAATTAACCTTGACATTCTACACGGGATCCATAACTACTAAAGTTCTAAATCTTAAACTTAGTATCAACTAAAATATTGACTACAAAGAATGCATGCTATATTTGAGCTTTGTTTTCCATTTGTTTAATGTTTACATTTAAGACTAAGACTAAACTTTAAAACTGTTTATAGTCATGGGATCATGTCTCTTAAAACGGAGTTTCTGCATACGTTCAGTATTACAGTTTTTCTAAGACAACGCATGATATCAGTGTCATCATTAGCAAAAATGTCATGCCTTTTCGAAATCGACATGAGAACAAGTTCTCTAACACGCGCCATATATTAATACCGCTATTTATGGACTATGTATCATACAGTAACCAAGCGAAAGGGTTTTAATTCAAACATGAATATATATATATATATATATATATATATATATATATATATATATATATATATATATATATATATATATATATATATATATATATATATATATATATATATATATATATATATATATATATATATATATATATATATATATATATACAATGAAACCTGTCCAAACCAAGCCCTGTGAAACCGAAGCAGTGTACAAACCGAACGGCTGTGTCGGTCCCAAATTTTGTTCTTCTTGTTTTATATATAAAAGAAAACTTAATAAACCGAACTCTGTCCAAACCGAATACCGATCGATTTTATCACAAATAAGACCTCATTCAACCTTAAAAACCCTGAATAAACCGAACGGTGTATCCTGTCAGGTGTCACTTCGCGCTACCGCAGAGGCGTGTACCTGATAATTGGTGACACAATTAAACACAAAGGGCATATCGCCATGGTGAGAGGGCAGTGGTGCAATAAGCGATAAGCTAGTACATACGACAATAGTCAACTTGTGAAAAACAGATTAGTCTGTTGTATTTTATGTTGAAATTTACGTACAGTGCAACATTTTTTCTCTGTTTGCGTAATTGTCAAAACTTTGAATGTACTCCAGAACACAGTCATGGCAGAATTGAAACTGCACCTGGAAGGAAAAAAATAATAACGTATTTAATTTATAATGCCACTGTTTAGACAGTGTCACATTTATTGGACCATTAGTTAAAATATGTATCATAGAGTCAGTAATTGTTTATGCGATATGTACCTGAGACGGAATGGCTCGCCTCCGCCTGGCCTTGACCTTTCTGACAGCGTTTGTGACGCTGACCTCGTGTTCCTCTGCCAGAGTCTCCATCAAGGTGGCCACTACACTAATCACCCGCATTTAGTCGCAGCGTCCCTATATATGGTCGTTTTATAACGATGGTATGTTAATAGGGGTGATAATTGATAATACTTATTAAATGTTATAGATAATTTTAGCGTAATGTGTATATATAACGTTGTACTTTAATGTACAAGACGTTTAATAACATTGTTAACACCATCGTGCTATGTTAGATACATATTATTGTCCTTATTGTTATGGTTTACTTAACATATATGCATCAATTTCACATCGACAGAATTATTTTGCTGTGAAACGACGTTCTATTTTATACCTAGGCAATTGTTTAAATGTACAAAAAAGCTGTTAGAATTTAAGATAAACAGTCAGAATTTGTACATATATTTTACAAAGACAGATAATAATGCATTATAAGCAAAAATTAGCTTACATTTCTTTCAATTAATTCCATTAAGTGCTATTTGGCTAGAGTAAAATTCAGTGCATTGTTTACAATTTCAACACGACGAAACTACTCGAGATTCCTCGGGGTTTATTTAGAATATCGTTCAGCTCGGTGAACATTCAATTTAGAATATCGTTCAGCTCGATGAACATTCGATTTAGAATATCGTCAAGCTCGGTGAACATTCGGTTGTTATCCGTGTCATCGGTTTGATCGACAATTAAACAAAGCTAATGTATATAAGCAGTTTACTTGAGGAATCAATGTATATTAAACAGTTTTCAAAAATAAAAACCAAATGTTTCCTGGCTTAGGACCAAACTGTTTAATGACTGTTTTAATTATTCAGATTTGTTATATTTACCATTTTCACCGTTTGTGCGTCGTGAAATAGCTTTGAGTAATGCAATATTACATCTATCAAATCATCTCTAAAACGAAAACCAGAGAAGTCATGTTCTCATAAACTACTTACAGACTAATATCGGACCTTCTCTGTTGTTTTGTCTTGCCACTGATTCAACGTCTCGGATAAAGAGCAAGAAGTTTCTCGTGGAATTCGGTATCTTCGTATTCATGTTCCATTCAGTGAACTGTAGAAGGGGTAGTGTGTTTACCTTGTTGAAACAATTAATCAACGTATGAAAACCAAGTATAGGGAGAAAGTAAAGACTCACATAAAGAAACATTATTTCTACAAAACGTTCATGTATACCCTTCTTTTCAATTTTACAAAAGCTTCAAATAACGTTTAATATTTAATGAACACACAACTGTAAATGAGATCGACATTAAATGAATTTAATTAACGGTGGATAAATATAATAAACATTTTAATTTGTCATCGCAATTTACGTACGAACAGTTTGCGATTATGATATGCTCAAACCTGGTTTTCAATTCCACGATGCTCTACTGTAATGGCTCGTTTTGTCTTATAAACGTTTCTCTCCGCGTTAGAAGAACTGACTGTGAAGAGTCCATTCTTCAAAAGCTGGTTGTCGGTTGGGTAGTAGACCCCTACCGCATGTTTATACATGTGTTCATGTAAATATTTAAAGGGATGGTTTCACAGTTTTGTGTTGGAAAAACATTTCTCTAAAACTGGAATTTTAAAACAAGAAATTGTAGAATCCATCAAAACTTTATGTCTGTTTTGAAGTTTTGGTCACACAGCATAATTATTTTGATAATTATAATGCCATCTTAAGTAAAAAGTTACTAGGGCATGTCTGGAAGAACAATATTTTCGAACAATGAGAGATATTTGTCCAAGGTTTACTTTGCACAAGCAATGTGCTTTTCAGAACTTGAAATATAAACAATAAATGTGTTACATACAGAACAAGTAAAGTCAGTTTTAGAAAAAAATATTTTTCACAGCCAAAATGTGTGAAACTGTCTCTTTAAGCGGAAATACTCTGGGAAAGGTAAGCTGACACATTCTAATAAAGTGCATTTACAGTTTAATTGTAATAAAGGGGATACAACCATGTATGTAAGAAGTGCAATACACGTATTTAAAGGTATTGAAAAACACACACATAATTATTGTATAGAGCATAATGTATTTAATAGTTCGATATACGGAAGGACACATTAATTATTCTTGCAAACA
This sequence comes from Congeria kusceri, assembly GCA_027627225.1. NCBI lineage: Eukaryota > Metazoa > Mollusca > Bivalvia > Myida > Dreissenidae > Congeria > Congeria kusceri. Next base: position 6,338,967 of record CM051037.1, on the reverse strand, counting down.
TTGGTTTCGGAAAGTATACAATTTAAAATAAATAAAATACAGATTATACTTCGTTATTCTCGGTGTTGGAGTCCATGCTGACAATACAGGAGCAGTTTTCCTGCAATGCTAGGGTGAGAAAGTTATTGATAGTTGTCAGAAGTGGTGTTTGTGAGATGATCCACTGTTTCTTCTGTTTAAAACTCTGCAATATGTGTTGTGCTCAATTATTTACATGACGCTTATAACGATATTTCTGTGAAAAGGAAACAACGATAACACTATTAACTATTATATCATTTTATGTTAACTTACGTTCGCATATACTGCATTGATATAGTCAGAGGCCCCTGGCTTCATGTTTAAATGTAACCTCGGTCGGTAGTTGTCACCTGCATTTCAAATGTCAATGAACATGATGATAAGTTTTCTTCGATCGTGTTTAAATTTCTGTAAATGGGTTCGCAATTCGCTGTTCACAAACTCCTAGTTAATACACTTTTTATATGTGTATTGTTGTAACAATAAACACTGACTATATACTCACATGGGACATCGGCATTGTTTCTGTTTTTGTCTGTTAGCTTCAGATTCTTATCCATTGCTGAGCGTTCTTCATTTGTCAGTTCGGGAATTGTTGAAATTAGATGCTATTAAAAAGGAATAACAAATAATAGTATAGTGTTACAAAAAATGCTTATGTTCCGTTATAATACAACGTGCTATTCACGAACGTAATTGTCATATTACATCTTTAAGATATAGCAATGCGTGTGTTAATTTCAATGCAGTAAGCTACCTGAAACTTTCTGGCCATCGATTTGTCTGGGGTGTATTCCATGTATTGTTGGAATTCATCTACAGCCACTGGTTAGCAGTCAAAAGTCAGAGCGTGGACAAGAGCATGGTGGAGGTACTCGTACTGCTCCTAGTAATTCATATATTACCTTGCTGGCGTATTGATATCTAAAGGGATCAATTCGACAATTTACGATTTCAGAAATATACGTAAGACCGGCCTAGTGAGTGGCGTGACAGACTTTTCTTCTCTTGGCCGTTCAAGGTTCGAGACCCCGCGGAGACATACGTTTTCCTTTTTACGCTTATCCTGATTGTATATTTTAAGTCGGTTAGTGATTATGCTTTAGTTTTTGGCATAAAACATATATATATACATTTTTTTTATTAATACAAAAAGCAGTGAACACGTCCCTACATGTGCGGTCATTTAGTTTTACTAGTATTTTGAGTTAATTTAACTTGTATATAATTTATATACAAAATATTATTACGTTCTGTTTCCGTTCGTTTACAAACAACATAATTATTTGAAAAGGTTTCAAATGTTCCACTAACCACAGTCTGCACCATGTTCGGCCTGTTCTGTCTCATGTTTATCACACATCCAGGTATGTCCACCATATGTTCTGCCTCTCCCTCTCTGGTCAGGATATCGAAAGCAATGTAGGTACCCGAACGGCCTATCCCGGTACTGAATTATTTGCGATGACAAAAATATTTAGCTATGAATAATAATAAAAAGCCCAGTTGTGTGCCGTCCAATTACGTTTAAGGTTTGTGTACATAATTAAATTATCCACATAACACTGTCAAAATATCGAGAGTTATCTAGGTGCCCGTCGGCCCTATCCCGGCACTGCTCAGTTGTATGTTCTGTACTTCTCCGCATTGAGGTGCTCACAATTTCTAGCACTGTGATTTCAAGTATTGACTATTGATTACTACACATTTGCATCAAAGAGGGACTGATGTTTATATATTTATTTAATGTATCTTTCGTTACCCACTAACGAAAATTTGTTTTATATAACATAAATAAACGTCAATATCGACGAAATATACTTCTCTTATCAAAACAATATAAATTTTCTGTCAATACAGACCCGTTTATCCTACAGCAACGGCTAGATTCGGATTTGTAGCTCTTTAAAACCGTATTATAACGCAGGGTTGTTACAACTGTACCGTTGTGGAGAGAAAGGCAGAATCTTACTCTAAATCAAACACTCTTTTGCGATACCTGCAATGGACGACAGTGGGTCCACCTAGGACAGCTGGAGCACTCAGAACTTTTTCCCGGAACTCTATGATAGATATCACATCTTATGGGATGCCTTTATCTGGCCACGCCGAGAAGTGGAGGTGGTACAAGGTCCTGTGCCCTATGCCCTGTATATTTAACAGAATATACAATATAATATATGACCAATGTGCAAACGACTTTACAAACTCCCCGATATAATGAACAAAGTCGACAACTAACCTTAATAAAATGTATAATATGTTATGCATTATGCTTTACAAATGATATGTGTATGTGTATCTCAAATACGTATTAAGGAGTCAAGTACTAAATCTATAATTTTAAAATATTTACCATGGAAACCGTTAATATTCTTCGGACAAATTCTGCATTACACATCTTCGCTGGTACATTTTACACATATTTCCCCGTACATTTGCTCCAGTCCGACACCAGGGTAATATTTTTTACATTTGTCTTTCTGTGGACAAAACCATAACGTATTTTAAAAGTTATTAAATTATTTTCTTCGCTTCATTCTTATTTCTGTGGACAATTTTTATCAAACAGAATAATAAATATGTTTATATAATTACAATTTCCTGTGGTTTCATCATTTTACAGTGTTCTGATTGGCTGAAATGCATCATGTGACAGGCTTTTATTTTTCGATGAAGCCGGTTGCCTCTATTAATATTCATGAGGAACTACTTTTTATTGTCGTTTACATGCAGTGCTGTCACACACAAAAAACACACCAATAGAAATACTGTAACAGATTTATTCACATGTATACATGGCATTATCAAAAAAAGATTTAATAATAAATAAATTAATTAATTAATAACAAAGTATAAAAATGTAAATTGTATGTTGTTTATTTCTTTTTGCCTATTTGATGAGTATTATGCATGAAAGAAAATAAATAACATAGAGAGAAAATTCAACACAAACATAAAAAAAGTACTTTTTGGATAACAATAAAGGGGGTATGTACGATTTCAAAATGAACATTTCATTTTCTCATAATTTGAACAACACAAATGAGAGGAAGTATATAATCAAGGGAAGTTAAAATAAAAAGAAATAAACAGATATTTGTACCATACTTCTTATTTATTTTTTTTTAAATGAACTTCATGATAAGGACAAATTTCTTCCTAGTGCTGTGCATATACGGCACCTTTAACCGTTTTGGTCAGAGAAACAAAAAACGTGTCCATGATGTGTCATATGAACAATCTGCACAGAACATAAGTCAACACGCAACAAATATTGGGGATTTCCCAAAATTGTACATGTCTGATACACATGAATGAGTTTTCGACTGGAAGACACAAAGTACTTTAAAGTATTCTTCTGAACTTTTATTCTGGTTTGTTATTTATCAGTCTTTTATAGGTTTTATTTTACTTTCATATTTTTCTAAGAAAATTTGATGAGATCGTACATACCCTCTTTAATATTTATATCAAAATTTATATTTATCAAAAGAGGAAAACAAATGAAATTTATCATGGACGTACCAGTTCTCGAACCTCTAAGGATGTACCCTGGCCTGTAGACTTTGTTGCAAAAGCATTCTTATAAACAACATTATAGATCACTATTTCAATCTCTGGTGCACATTTTTATGCATTACTAGTGACACAGGTTCTGTATGTTTTAGAAAATTTATACCGTATTATGTCGCCACTTTGCTATTTCAACTGTCAACGGCCTAAAAATAACTGACCTATTCTCATACCGACAGCTATCAATAACGAACACATGGTGTATCACATGATCATCACTTGTTTTTCCGATGCAGCCGAAAGGGGAACTCAAAGGGGAGTTTTTCTTTCAGAAAAATACTTTTAATTTAAGAAATATGTACATTTATTTGAAATGCATAAAAAGTCATAGTGTTAGTAATAAAATTGTTTAACAAAACTAAATTATAATAGTAAAGACAATTTTTAAATGCATAGTTCCGATAATTTTGCGACAATTGTACAGATTGTTTACCGTAGCACCGGTTCACATAATCGGATGACGTCTTACACACTTTGCTTACATGTAAATAGCCCATCAACGAAAAGTTCGAAAATAGGTGAGGTTCGAGAATAGGTACGGACACGATAACAAATACAAACATAAAAATACACCATTTTACAGATTAGGGCAAAGAACGGTTTAGAAACAAGAGGTTTCAGTCAAATAACAGACATCCAGTTGAACAAACGTCTCACATTTTTTTACAAGAAGCCACCGGAAAACAAAACGAGCATGGTATGCAGTCAAGTCATGGAGCTGGCAAAAGAATACCATAAGAACACCTAGAAATTTGTGCCAGCTCCATCCAATTGTCACCTCTGAGAGCTGAATGTCCCATTTATCATTGTAAAAATCCCATTTTCAAGTACGCAAATGACTCGCCAGCTGCGAAGCTTAAAACACTCCTCGAAGTAGGCTCATGTTGGTCAATTAAGCATAAGCCAAGGATGATTTGCACAAAATTCACCTGTTCATTTTCTCGAACACTTATCCATTCACATTGCACGACAGGGCGAAGAATATCTTGTACATCCCGTTTGTGGCGAATCGTTATAACACACAGTGGCGAATCGTTATCACCCTCTTGCAAATCGTCATTAAACTGTGGCGAATCGTAATGTGTCGAATCGTTATTGTGGTGAATCGTTTCTAATTTTATCACTCGGGGCCAGAAGTTTCATCAGCAGCTGAAACAAAAGTGTAAACAAAAATGAAAACATTGTCACTTACTAGTAATTTTCACTAAAACAATTACAATTGTCTTCTTGTTCATAGTTCTGTGCAAATAAGATGCATAACAATTGACATTTCCAATTTATGTCACACAGGTAAAGAAACTGTTCAGTAGAAATTTTCGGCCGGTGACAAACAATTCCATAGATTTTGTATTTTCATCAGTAGTAAAATGATAAAAATCGTTTACTTTTTTCTCGTCTTGATTTTATATCCACTCTGTTAGTTATATTTTGACAAATTTCATACACAAAACGTTTTAACACGACGTGCAAAAAAATGTGGTGTTGAAATATTTGCTCAACACACGGTTTTAAAATGCATGCCATAATGGGTGTAATTGACTAACATCGAGGGCCTAACGGGTCGTTTTAAGAAAGAAATAAAACATACATATGAAACATTGCTTTTCAAATGTGAAATAACCATTAATTATTTTAGATATATTTTACGCCTAGAGTACGGTTCCATCCACACATGTATACGGGCGTTTAAAAAATTGCAACTATCTGCAAAAAAACGTTCGACTCGTTTAGCTTTCAGTCGTATATCTAAACTGGAACGCGTTTCAATATTTCCGTCTACATGTATATTATGGATACAAAACACCTCATTCAAAATTGCTCTTACGAAATATCAACCAAAACAAAAGTAAATCAAAAGTAAATGTTATCACTAGAGCTACTGTATTATTTAAGATACCGCTGTGGTGCGACATGTACACAACGCTACTGCAGTGCAAGGGGAGTAGCCTACGAATCTGACTACAATGTATTGATGCGCGAATTGCAAAAAATAAATCCCAAATTAATTTACTCTTTTAAGGTAAATTTAAAGTATACACACAATTGTAATTATAATTGCAATTATAAGAATTGAAGCGCTATTTTCGGCGCTTCATCGATGTATGAAGGTCAGTTTTTTGGTATCTAATTTGTACATAAATATGTATGCATTTTGTGCTTTTAGGTTAGGAACTTCAAACCAACCAATATGTTATCTTCATATTGAAATGTTTATACCATGTTAAATCTATATACAGTGTGTATTATATCGATCAGCACAACGTTTGCATTTGAATCATAATATTACACAGACATTTATACTGTTGTATCTTAAAGTGAAAATATTACAAAATACAAATACTATTAATATAGAAACATTCAAAACAAAAAAAAACTTTAATTATATATGTACCTGCAATGTACAACAGTTGGACCTCCCAGGGCAGCGGGTGCGTTCCGAACTTTATCCCGGAACTCTACGATAGAGGCCACATCTTCTGGGATGCCTTTATCTGGCCATGCCTAGAAGAGAAGGTGGCACACGGTCCTGTGTTCTTTGCCCTGTAAACCAGAAATTACAATATTGTATAATGTGCAACCGAATTGCAAGAGCCCCAAAAATGCATTTGCTCTAAAATGCCAGCAATTAACAATTGAAATCAGGTCAGACCGGTAACTTAGTATGTGAGTTTAGTTAATAGGTAATAAACGTACTATACCACAATTAGGCGTTACAATTGGTATTATCATTTAAAATGAGTATAAATAGGAATCAATAAATAAAGTATGTCAATAATTACCATGGAAGCCGTAAATATCCCTCGGACAAACTCTACATACTCATCTTCGCTGGTACATTTGACACATATTTCCCCGTACATCTGCCTGAGACCGACATCGGGTAAATACTTTTCCCACGTGTCTGTCTGTGAACAGCATGTAAACATTGTGTATTTACAAACATTTTATTGTGTATAGTTAATGGTATGTTTTTCGTATTAAAGTAATTACCTCTTCTTCAACCAGGTTTGTTACCATCACGATTGCATCGACTTTATGTTGCCATATCATTCTCCAAAAAGGTGCAAAATCTCCCAACTGCTTTGACATAGGTCCTAAAACGGGTTTGAAAATGATTTATGAGTAAATGTATACAAAACATCTCAGTTAGCACCGGTAATAAATATGTTAATCAAACAACATTTTTTATTTCAATGATGTTTGGTAAAAGTATATTTCGTTACAATTTACAATTAACTACAACGAAGTTTTAAGCAAACTTCATACAAGGACTTTGTCCACATTGTACAACTTAAGAAAAATAACCGGAAGTATAGATGCATTACCTAAGTAGCGATATAAGCATTCCGCTGTTTATAACCCTGAAATAAAGTTACATACAATTCACAGTTAATAAATATACGTATTTGCTTAAGCCAATGTTAAACTGAACTCATGTACATCAGGCTCAACATAATCCGTTTAACCATTAAAGCAAAGATCTTCGACAAATCTGTACACATTATAAAGAAATCACTCATAATGCATTAATATAGAGCAAGGAAAATGTAATACATATTTCATTTGAATAGATAGCTTTTTATAAGCGGTACAATTCTGTTGCACTGATTAAAATTAAACTATTAAGCAATTAAATCGTGATTCAATTGGATTAATATTCTCTTTAATTACTATTTAATTTGAGTCTAGATGTTATGAGTTAAAATTTTATTTACAATTGTGTGCATTGTGATTAATTCTGGGCTAAGTGTGAGGTTCTGCATGCCTTTAAACCGGTTTGAACCCAGAATGCTTTGCATTGACCGTTCCAATGCGGTGACCCCAGTTTTAATCGTTTTTATGTTTTGTGTTTATTGTGCTGCTCATATTGCCTTGTGTTGTATAGGCAATTGGTCACTTCCCTTAAATAAAGGACCAGCGGATGTTCATAAGGGTTTCTCTCATGGTGATGTCTCTGGAGTTTCATTATTCCTAATATATGAATAGGTTCAAATTAGAATGTAGACATCATAAAAAACGTACGTCAGTGAAACTGGCGTTGATGTAATCTGTAAATCCGCCCTGAACTTTAACCCGACAATCATCGTCTGCAACAATAGAAAAAGATAATATAGCATACCATTTCCAGTATCTACTATTGTATACAACAATAGATATAGTCAGGATTAAATATATAAGGTTTATGCTTTACGATAAAAACCAACGTACATGGGTAAATCCCTTTGTATCGATTCATCTGCATATTCAGTCGCATTTGGGAGACTTCATACTTCTTTAACAGACCATTAGGGAGTGTCTGAAAATATAGGTTTGCTGCTCTAATAACGTACAGCGTTTCACTGTAAAATTATGACGAATATTTTGGTAACCAATTAGTTTACATTATTTGCCACATGGGATAACCTTTGAAAAATGTAACTATTCTTACACGCTTTGTACCGTCAGTAATTATGTATGGCATTCAAGCATGAAATTAGAACTAAGATATACGTTAGCATTCCTTGGTTGTTCCTTATCTAGATAACTCTAAAAAAACACTTTTACGAATTCAAAAACAATCTGCTAAAGTACTAATAATGTGTTTTGCAACACTGCATTGTTCTCTGAATAAATAAAGGCAATAAACTAGAAAATATATGCAAATATATTTACGACACAATAGTGCAATCCTATTCTTATGCACAGATAAGAACTTTATTATCCTTCCTCATATTCTTCCTCGAAATAGTTTATGTCCTTTGTAGCTACGAATTGCTGTAGATCACTGACCCGGATCTTTCGCTGTTCTAATTTACTAGCACAGTTGTAGTACGCGCCTCCGCGTTCTTCAAACTTTATTGTTCGGAGTCGGGCAGCTACCTCGTCTTTATCTTGAAGACACGTTAAGATAAATAATAACCAAAAACATGAATGAAGATAGTTTAGATTGAGTATTGATTCATTTTACTGATATATTAGCGTTCCTGCACATAATGTTTGTTGTTAAATTGTTAAATTTGAATGACAGTAATGTATATGTATTATTTGTCTTCTAAAAACATGTTTGCTAAAATACACATTTTTATGTGACACACATAACTTAACAATGTTACTATCTAAATAATAATAATAATAATAATAATAATAATAATAATAATAATTATAATCATCATCATCATCATCATACTTGTTTCTGTGTGTAATGTTGAACCGAGGGTTTAGAAATGCAGATATAAAATACTATTTCAATTTCTCACTATTAACTTAAAGGGGAAATAGTTATGTGCATATTATAAACAACAAATATGTAGACAGTGAACAATCTTGTCTAAAAACTCTGAGAAATTTGAAAAATATCCTTGATAACATATCGTTTACTCGCATATTTTTGTCGTAAAATAGTTGTATGATGGCTTCAATATATAGTCTACTATACCAAACTGTGTGGACAAATAAATATTTGTAAAATAGTTGTATGATGGCTTCAATATATAGTCTACTATACCAAACTGTGTGGACAAATAAATATTTGTAAAATAGTTTTATGATGGCTTCAATATATAGTCTACTATACCAAACTGTGTGGACAAATAAATATTTGTAAAATAGTTTTATGATGGCTTCATTATATAGTCTACTATACCAAACTGTGTGACAAATATTCAGCTTCAAATGAGTTCGTGACATTTTCAAAACATGTGTAGCACTTGTCAAGGGTTCTAACATTTTTTTCCACTATATAATGTAACCAGTCAGTTAATTGCTGACTTTACAGTTAAATTCTTTTAGCTATGCTTTATATGCACTTTTATTAAAAACATTTCTTTGGTGAATTTTGTTTCCAGTGGCTATATGATAAAATATATTTTACAAGAGAATGAGACAGTTCATTTGGCGGGGTTACAAACGAAATACAATACAGTATATAATATGCAATTACTACAGTAAGGGAGCCCATATAATGCATATGTAAATCTATTTCACAGCTTATACAACGTTTGGTTTTCTATCAGTGCGACATATCCATTTCCAGGCCATCTTCGTCTTTCATAAAAGAAGATTCCCGTATAGAATGCACGTCCACGTTGGCATTTACTGTTGCATTAGTGTCAGATACATAGACGTGAACCACGTGCCTCTCACCATTATCTTAAATCATTGAAATCCATCGACGCATGATATAATTCACAACATTATAATGTACTACTAGGACACTATATTGACAGAGGTTTAACAAATGTGTCCATGCATTCGTCAACAAAAATTGGCACGTTTGCTGAAGCAAGCAGAGCGAAATTAGAAATGTAAAATTACGGATTATTAACAAGACACATAACGAACTTACTTTTCTTTTGTACAGTAGCGTATATAGGAGAATTCAGTTCGAGTGGAGAGACATCATTTTCAGTTGACTCCGTTGACTTTCTCTGACTAATTAATGAATGAAGTATCATAAATAAAAATATTTATAATGAATATTACATGTTTGCATGTCCCGTTAGTTGAACAACAGTTGAGAGAAAAACGTTAATTCTTGGACACAAGGGTAAAACTAGTATGTGTATACAAGGTGTCAACTAACGACTGTACAATTATATGTTCAGTGATTATAAAATGTAAGAAAAACTCCATCAAAGACGTAAAAACATCTGTCAGCTGTATGTTCACTGTCATTATTTGTCATGTTTTTGCATTGAATCATAATGTTTCATCATATCGGACCTTATGCGACAGTGAGCGAGAAGACCCACTTCTAAGACGAGAGCCACAACGCCTCCACCAGCACCACCTTCTGTGCCTTCTGTAATAGCAATAGTAAGACCTTCTTCAGATTTTGGTTTGCTGTCTACAGCTGTACTATTCATATTACTAACTCAATTTATTTCCTGAATCAAATTGTTTGGAACATAGTCTTACCTGCATATTCGGTAGTTCGAACGAAGAAACTAAACATACCCGTTTCGCATCTGTTCCCAGTGAATCCATTTTTGCATCCAAATTTGCATATTCCTGTCACATGTTCACAACGCGATGCACTTTCAATTCCGTCCTTGCAATTTGCAGGACATTACTTATTACAGATAACACCGAAGTAATTTCTGATGCATCCATCCGTACATTCCCCATGTGGGTTACACGTTTTTTTCTGACACATCGTAGGACAATTCAATTTACAATCTACTCCATACTTTCCAGGAACACAACGGTCGCATTTGAATCCAATTATATTTTCTAAACACGAACAGGACCCGTCAGTTTCACTGCATCCACTTTTGCACCTGTGGGAGCACGCATTGCTGCATGTGGCTCCATAATATCCTTCGATACATTCATCGTACGTGCTTCCTAAATAATTTGTCGAACATGTACAGTTTCCATCCATTCGATTACATCCAATATCACATCCTTTTCAGCACGGTACATCACACGCTGGTCCATATTTGCCGATGACACATTCATCGCATGTATTCCCTGTAAAATTAACTGAACATGAACAGTTTCCGTCTATTCGATTACAATCACCATTGTCACAGCCGGGCGAACATGGTATTTTACAAAATGATCCATATTTCCCGTCAATACATTTATCGCATAAGTTCCCGCTAAAAGTTTCTGAATATGCAGTTCCCTTCTATGCGATTGCATACACTAGTGTTACATCCCTTAGCATATTGGTCACACTTGTTCCCTGTAAAATTTCCCAAACATGAACAGTCTTTATGCACTCGGTTACAAATACCGTTATCACATCCTTGAGGGCAGGTTATATTACAGAATTGTCCATATTTCCCTGCAATACATTTATCGCACATGTTCCTTGTAAAGTTTCCTGAACATGAGCAGATCCCATCAAAGCGATTACATTCATTGGTATCACATCCGTTTGAACAGGGTAGGCCACATAAAGACCCATAGTTTCCGGTGACACATTTATCGCAGTGGATGCCTGTGACATTTGCTAAACATGAACAGTTACCATCTATGCGAGTACATCCATTGTTCCTCATTCTGATGAACACGTTATTTCACATAATGGTCCGTATTTGCCGGTAACACAATCTTCACACTTGCTTCCGATACAATTCTCATCACATGCACAAGTCCCCTAAGTTCGATTACACGTTTTATCGGCGCATCCTACTGAACATACATTTGTACAATCAGATCCATACTTTCCAGACTGGCAGGAATTACACGTGTTACCATCTAAACATGAAGCACACACAGACCTGCAGTTATTTAGACACTCATTTAATGTATTATACAAGCCATCTTTACACGCAACGCATTTATCTGTGTTATCACAGTAACAATTATCATATACACATGCCAATACACCTTGTGTTGGAGGAGCATGTCAGACAATTGTGTGGACACAAAGAGCCAGTTTATGTAAAATACCCGTCCTTACATAAATAACAGCTATGGGAATTTCCACATGTGCAGCCTGTGTATATTCATTTGCGGCACGTGTCTGTGTAGATTATGTCAGAATAAGAACCATCTGGGCAGATAAATACGAACACTGAAATAGTAAGTGTCTTACGTTAGCTACACTTGAACATTAGTTCATATTTCTTTAAGGAACCATATGCTTACAGTGTACAAGTACTCGAGCAAATATACGAATTATTCTTATTTAAACTTAAACCAAATCGATAACATTTCTTACCATTTTCTAAGCTTAAAACTGCTACAGATGCAAATTAAATAACGTGTGCATCTCGTTGCAGTTTCTGAAGTGGAAATAACATACTTGTATCATAATATCGTTTATCATATATAACAGTTCCGAATAAATTGATTTGAGTTCAACAGTTTTCTCTTCAATTACTCATTTTACAATAGAATGCAAAGAAATGTGATTTACTAGTTATAATGAAAATTATTTTATGAACATAATCTTGCATTAGGTATTGATACTTCATTTCAATTTTTTTTATAAACGTCACGGTAACTAGAGGTGTGTATTAATACTTAGATTACATCCGGCACACAGCATTTCCTATTCATTGGTAGAATATGGAATCAAGCATAAGAAATCGTCTATAGGCATACATGTATTACTAAATGTGATAATGAAAAAGTATCATGTATATACTATTTTGTTATGCCACTAGTGCACAATTACGTTGAAGACGCTGACCCAATATTTTGAAGCGTTATTATACCACTGACCGATAACACAAATTAACTCCGCCCACGTTCTGTGATATCATGTCACTGACTGATTACACACTTTGCCGGGCCCGACTAGCTCAGTTGGTAGAGCGCTGGACTGTCAATCCGGGGATCGCGAGTTCGAACCACAGCTTGGCTACATAACTTGTGGTAATGGTTAACCGCTTAGATCAGCTAAGCTTGCGCAAGAAAAGTGTGAGTAGGTTAACTGACATGACTGAAATACTGTTAAAACGGCGAAACATCCAAACAAAAAAGAAATAAATCACAATTTAACCCCCCAACACAAACACACACACACACACATATAGAGAATATCATGCTATCGCATCACGTTCAAATATTCTTTGGTCCCGCCCAGTGGTCGGAAATACTTTTTGTAGGCGTGGAATGTCCCTTACGTCGCTAAAATGTAAACAAAGAACATATCTTGGCCAGACGTTATAAAACTCTTGAGATCAACCAAGATCAAATCTTAATTCTTAGCACAGCCTGAGATTGTACCCTGAACATCATACATATCTAGATTTAGAAAAATACCTTTGATCTCAAACTCAGTCTGATCAAGAAAACCTTAGATTGGTTTCTACCTGTTACTGTCGCAGCATATAGATCTACCCCAACAGGAAATGCATGTAACCAAATGAGGTTAACAGTGATGATCTCGACAGTTTTCATGAGAAAATAAACATTTTACAGACACGGTATGACTAAATACCGAAAGCGCACGGAAACCATCGACAACCCATGGATACCTACTTAAAACGAAACCGCACAAAAACGTAGCAAAGTAAACATACTTCAAATAAAGAAAACCCGCGAAAGTTTTCGCGATTTTTCGTTCGTTTAAGTAGGTTTCCTTGGGTTTTCTCGGATTTTCACAAGTTTAAGTAGGTCTATGAAAGTTTTCGTTGGTTTTCGCTGATAAGTTTCATTTCTTCCGTTGGGTTTTTGCAGTTTTCTGTTAATCAAGTAGGTTTCCGTGGGTTTTGTGGATTTTCGATGTTTAGTCATACCCGGCGATTAACAAAGTTACTGCTATATTCTAAAGAATTATGACCTTACACCATTCAGTTTCCGCGAAAGTCCCATATACATTACTGGCCACAATTTCTTGTAATCTCTTAACTAGTACTGGCCCAAACACCATTTATCCGGCCATTCAAAAACAAGGAGATTACATTACCAATACGACAATGAAACAGCTTAACATAAACTTGTATGATTAAATGCATTTATATAAGATCGTACCTTTTTATGCAAATAAAATATCCATTCCAATAATTTTAGTGTCACACACATGATCATTAAAACAATTGCGTTTACGATGTTGCAGCCATTTAATTGCAGCTAATTAATTGCACACAATTTGAATAATGACGCAATATAAATTGTATACGTCATAACAGCGAACTCGTCATACAGCTTATCGATTTCGTAATTGTTATTGTCCTTTTCAACAGTGTAAATTACTAGCTACAATGGCAATGGATCCGTTTTTTCCCCTACACTTCCAAAATTCAAGACACCATACGAGCCCACGTCATAAAAATAGCAAGCTGCATCTCTGAACCCTGCAGTAGAACTACTTTTCTATCCCTACCCAGTTTGGCGTGACCCAAGATTGAGAAACAATCGTCAATATTTCAACCTTGAACGCATAATGCACGGTTGGAAAATTCGAGTAAAGACTAACTTGATAATACATCCACTGATTATGTTAATTGCAAATCTGCTGTTGGTTCTGTTTTTGCTATTTTGTTTCCTTGTTGAATGTTCACATTTCACGCATTAACGTTTGAAACGTAGGCTGATTGTTCATGTGGACTGCAGTCTACTTATTATGTGTGTTAATAGATATGATGTAAAATGATGTAAATGTATTCATAATATGTTCAATCTGACAAGTGCTCGCTTCAATTGTGTTTTAATGATTAAATGTGTGTTGAAATGTTATTGTTGGTGATTTTATGCGTATCTATGAATCGACCCAAGTAGACGTCATTAGGCTTTTTCATTTGCATATTGTGTTGTACTGTAAATTGCCATATGTTTGCGATTTTTATCTATTTTATTTGTTTAGTATTAAACATCATTTGTAAAATGTGGCATAATAAATAGACTAAATGGTAGCTGACTTTTGATATCATGTGATATCAGACTCGTCCGATATGGCGAAAAAGGCTCGGCAAGCCTCGCCTTTTCCTACGCCATATAAGTCTCGTCAGATATTAAATGATATCAAAAGTCACCATCCATATATTCTCTATATATGTGTTTTTGTTGTTTCCATTGTATTGTGTTGAACAATTTGTTAAACACATTTAATTGAAGTTATCATCGCGTCATCTCGTACTCTGTTCTTAAAATTCGAATCACATTTAGGTTGTATTCTAGTTAAGCTTCTTATCACAAGTTGAAAGGAAATCAAATAATATAAAATAACATGTACGTGTGCATGAGATATGGAATGTATAAAAATCGGTATTTTACATTAATGTGAAATGATTTATAATAATGTTATTTGATGTATCGTTTGGGTTAATAGACCAATATACTAACATCATGCATTTTAAAGTGTTATCACTTGGTAAATCGTAACGACGCACAGATTTAAACCATAACATGATGTTGTAAATTAAATAATCTTACCTAAAATATCGCAACTTTTCCGTTGTTAAAAATCATGAAGTGCTTAATTGACTGGGTTGTAAACGAATGAAATTGCCAATGTACTTTCTTCACCGGATAAAAACTTCCTTTATCGCACGACCCACACATACCACATTGTTTTATCGCTGCGTACGTATAGAAAAAATAGGGGCATTTCAATGTAATAAGGACATTTACAGTAAAACTATAGTTGCGCCTGCGTGTGTTTTGTATTTGGTTGTTGTTTGTGCAAAAAGAAAGAAGAGGGCCACGATGGCCCTAGGTCGCTCACCTGAGTTTAAGGCATTCAAGTTTTTACCACAGGGGCATCATTTGAACCATCTTTGTAGAAGACCACTTTGCAATGTTACATACCAAATATAAAACATCTGGGCCTTGCGGTTTCAAAGGAGGCGATTTTTGCAGTAATTTTGCTAATTAAGTCTATATAATCGATTTGACCCCAGGGGTATGATTTGAACAATCTTTGTAGAGGACCACTATACAATGTTACCAACCCAATACCAAACATCTGGGCCTTGCGGTTTCGGAGAAGAAGATTTTCAAAGTCATTTAGCTATTTAAGTCTATATAAACCATGTGATCACCGGGGCGTGGCCAGTTTTAACACCAAGGGCATCATTTGAATTATCTTTGTAGATGGCCACTATGCAATGTTACATACCAAATGTGAAACATCTGGGCCTTGCTATTTCAGAGAAGAACAATTTTAAATTCATTTTACTATTTAAGTCTATATAAACAATGTGACCCCCGGAGCGTGGCCAGTTTTGACCCCAGGGGCATCATTTGAACAATCTTCGCAGAGGACAACTAGAGGATGCAACATACCAAATGTGATATTACTATGCTTTACCGTTTCAGAGGAGAAGGTTGTTGCAGTAATTTTGCTATTTAAGTCGATATAAAGAATGTGACCTCGTGGCGTAGCCAGTTTTGACCCCAGGTGGAGCATTTGAACAATCTTTGTAGAGGACCACTATACATTGTTACCAACCAAATACCAAACATCTGGGCCTTGCGGTTTCAGAGAAAAACATTTTCAAAGTCATTTAGCTATTTAAGTTTATATAAACCATGTGACCACCGGGGCGTTGCCAGTTTTAACCCAAGGGGCATCATTTGAACAATCTTTGTAGAGGACTACTATGCAATGTTGCATACCAAATATGAAACCTCTGGGCCTTGCGGTTTCATACAAGAAGATTTTTCAAGTAATTTTGATATTAAGGTCGATATAAACAATGTGACCCCCGGGGCATGGCCAGTTTTGACCCCATGGGCATCATTTAAACAATCTTTGTAGAAAACCCCTATACAATTTTACCAACCGAATACCAAACCTCTAGGCCTTGAAGTTTCAGAGAAGAATATTTTTAAAGTCATTTAGCTATTTAAGTCTTTATAAATCATGTGATCCCCGGGGCGCGGCCATTTTTGACCACAGGGCACCATGTGAACAATCTTTGTAGAAGACCACTATGCAATTTTACATACCAAATATGAAACCTCTGGGCTTTGCTGTATCAGAGGAGAAGATTTTTAAAATTATTTTGTTATTTAAGTCTATATAAAAAATTTGACCATGCGGAACGTGGCCAGTTTTAACCCAAGGGCATCATTTGAACAATCTTTGTAGAGGACTCAAGAGGATGCCACATACAAAATACAAAACCACTGGGCCTTGCCGTTTAAGAGGCAAAGATTTTTGAAGTAATTTAGCTATTTAGGTCTATATAAACAATGTGACCCAAGGTATGGTTTAGACCCAGGGACATCATTTGAACAATATTTGTAGAGGACCACTATACAATTTTACCAACCAAATACCAAACCTCTAGGCCTTGCGGTTTCAGAGAAGAATAATTTTGAAGTCATTTTGCTATGCAAGTCTATATAAACCATGTGACCCCCAGCGTATGGCCAGAGTTAACCCAGGGTCATCATTTGATTTTTTTTTGTGGACCACTATTCAATGTTACGTACCAAATATGAAGACTCTAGGCCTTACGGTTTCAGCGAAGATGTTTAAAATCATATTGCTATTCAAGTCTATATAAATCATGTGATCCCCAGGTTGTGGCCAGTTTTGACCCCATGGGGGATCATTTGAACAATCTTTGTAGAGGACCACATACAATGTTACGTACCAAATATGAAACCTCTGGGCCTTGCGTTGTCAGAGGATAACATTGTTAAAGTCATTTTGCTATTCAAGTCCATATAAAACATGTGAACCCCGGGTAGTGGCCAGTTATGACCCCAGAGGCATCATTTGAACAATCTTTGCAGAGGACCACTATACAATGATACATGCCAAACATGAAACCTCTGGGCCTTGCGGTTTCAGAGGAGAAGATTTGTAAAATCACTTTGCTATACAGGTCTATACAGGCCATGTGACCCACGGGGCGTGGTCAGTTTTGACTCTAGGGTATAAGATAAACATTCTTTGTAGAGGACCACTAGAGGATGCCAAATACCAAATACGAAAGTTTTCACTTTTTAAATCTATTTTTAGTTGGTTACCTACATATGCAGCGGACCAAAACGATTTGAACAATTTTTGAAAGAGGGACACCAAAGAATCATTCCTGTGAAGTTTGGTGAAAATCTGCCCAGCGGTTCAGGGGAGATGTTGTTTGAATGAAAATGTTGACGCAAGACGGACGACTGACGACGGACGACGCACGACGGACAAAAGGCGATCACAAAACCGTATTAGGAAATATCACCTCCCAGGGTGACCATAATTTAAACGATTTGAAATGTTTTAAAAGATTTTGGTTGAACACAAAGGTCCGGTAATACTACGAAATATAGCTTCAGCGTAGCCAACTGCACGATTCTGATTTGTAAAAATTTCATGTGCATACTATGGTAAAATAAGATAGCATAAATATGACGCCAAAGTGTAAACATGAAAAAGGCCAAACAAACCCGACCATTATTATAAAATGATTTTTTTTTCTCAGAATGCATAAACTCTTTTTCCAGTATATGAACATAACTTGTATTTAAAACCTTTATTATATGCCAATATTAATATTTCAATTTCAGATTTTTTACTGCAGTTCACTTTTTGGGACCCTTTTCGTTGTACTAGACCATTCAAACTTTATTGTTATTGTTATTGTTATTACGATATGTTGTTTGTTTTATTGTAAAAGTTCAATAAATGTGTGTATATTATGTATATTATGCATATACATTTTTTTTTAACAAACGACAATGATTATTGATTTTATTAAATTCCATCGCTGCTACAATATCATTTTTTAATGTTTCTGTAATTAAACTTCCTTAATAATTATTATTAATACCAAAAATGTAACATTGAGAATTGCATATACGCAACAATATGCATTGAAACTGTCATTCCGTACGCACTTCAAAAACATTATTATATTGGTAACATATAATTGACATTACATCTCGAGCACACATACAATATGAGGGCAATCATAAGGAATAATAATGTCTAATTTAATGCATCCCTTAATTACACGTAAATCGTATGTTTTTGTATAGAAAAAACAACTCTATTGTACATGTAGCACAAAACATTGAAGTTCAATATTATTAAGCACATATTATATAACAAAATCGTTTTTATTAAGTGAATACACACATTAAATAACAGTAAAATATTAAGAAAACACAAATTATATGAATAGGTTAACATTAACATTAACATTCGTTCAGTCTAATAAGTACAGAACTATCACCAGGTAAACTGTAAAATAACATGAAATGAACCTGCAAACAAAGTATTGTTAAAATGTTAGATTGGCGAGCCTTTAATAATGTTGTATACTATGCTTTAATAGGATGCTTTTTGTCACCAATTTTGTGCTGTCATTGTCTAATTATAATTTTATTATATCATTCATCGCAGCTCATGGTGGTGCCTTTAATACGAAATCAACCTTCCGGTTAACTAAACGATAGTTCCAACCCCGCTCACGAAAACGTTAACGTAACAAAACTTACTATTAGTAGTCTACGTTGCAGCGAAGGCAAACCGGTGGCTCATCAAATATGAAAATATGAAAACCGGTTGCTCATCAGATATACTGATAGCGACGAGCGGAATCACCGGTGAAATATTTCATTGAAGTTGAGAAGTTGCTTATTTAAGAGACTGCATCTTACAGATCTAAACTGTTCTCAAAACGATAACAATAAAATAAAGTAACATGAAATAAAATGTTCCTGTTAAAACTGGTGGATTTAGACGAATGCTTATCAGGGCATTGTATAGTAAAAAGTGTCACAATAAAAACAGTGCCAATATTTCCCAACAAAACAAATAATTACATTATTAATAGAAAAGTTAAAGTCATCGCCAATTAAAAGCCGCATAAAATATCATTTACATAAAGAACATATATGTATTAGTATATAAAACGGTATTATTAAATGCACCATTCATACAACACACTAGAAATCCAAATGAATTGAACATCGTAACAATTAAAGGTGGATGAATGCATTTAAATATAGTTCTAATAAATATAGCATTGAGATGCAACACAGTGGTATGGTTCTCCGAAAGCATGCACATTATAACTGAAAATACTAGCATGCGTTGATTATATACATTCATAAATGGCGGCTTTCACTTTGAGTTGATGCTGCTCTTGTTGCATGATATTCTAATAGCGCTGTTCTTATATTCGTGGGTACAGATTGTTTCACAAGAGAAGCGTTCTCAGTCGAATTTGAATTTACTATAAATCGCAGTATGACGTTAACAAATAAATCAAATAAAAACATTACAAATAAACT
Organism: Congeria kusceri; assembly: GCA_027627225.1. Lineage (NCBI taxonomy): Eukaryota > Metazoa > Mollusca > Bivalvia > Myida > Dreissenidae > Congeria > Congeria kusceri. The sequence continues at coordinate 6,318,744 of CM051037.1, read as the reverse complement.
AGGTTGTGAATACAATAACAACTAAAATAAAACATACGTTCTGTTAATTTTGAATAGACGTGTAAATCTGTTCCATCATTGCTTGGTAAATGTGTCTTATAATCTGATAGTGGTTGTCTTATTGTGCACCTTTTAATAATACATAAGTCGAAATAAAATATTAATTATAATCAGGTGTATACGAATTTGTTTTATATTGAAAATGTTTCATAATATTTAACCGTTTGCGGCAGTAAACAACGACAACCACTGCTAAGACGAGAGCAACAACGCCTCCCCCAGCACCACCTGCTATGGCACCGATAGTGAAACCATCGTCAGAATTTGGTTTGCTGGCTATAGCAGCTAAAAAATATTCCAAAATAATGCCATTAAATGTGAAAACTTGACAAGGATGTATTGTTATTCATACTACTTTTTAATCTACTAACTAAATTTATTTCTCTTGTGTTTGGAACAAACTTGAATACAGCAGCTTAGGTTATTCGAACGAACCAAAGAGACATACCCGCCTCGCATGTGTTCCCAGTTAATCCATCATTGCATCCAAATGTGCAATATCCTGTAATATGTTCGCAACGCGGATACTTTTCTGCTCCTACACTGTAATTTTCAGGACATCGTTTTTCACATGTAGGACCGAAGTAAAGGTCGATGCATCCGTCCGTACATTCTCCGATACGGTTGCAAGTATTCATCTGACATGTTGTTATCATCACTATAATAAGTTGGTCTAACAATCCTCACGGGCAATTATTTTAACCTAACCATGAGCAATACAAGACACCACCGCCACCATCATCATTATTATTGTCAATAAGTTGGTCTTACAATACTCACAGGCAATTATTATAACCTAACCATGAGAAATATAAGACACCACCATCACCATCATCAATATTATAGTCAATTAGTAGGTATTACCATTCTCACGGCAACTATTATAACCAAACCATGAGATATATAAGACAGCACCACCACCATCAACAATATTATAGTCAATAAGTTGATCTTACAATCCTCAACGGCAATTATAATAACATAACAATGAGAAATATAAGACACCACCACCACCATTATTATCATTACAGTAAAAAAGTTATTCATACCATTCTCACTAGTAATTATTATACCCCAACCATGAGAAATATAGGACACCACCTCCATCATCATCATTATAGTCATTAAGTTGGTCTTTAAATCCTCACTGGTTATAATTATAACCTATAAACCATGAGAAATATTGAACACCACCACCATCATTAATATTTTAGTCAATAGGTCTTACCATTCTCACGGCAATAATTATAACCTAACACAGAGAAATATAAGACACACCCACCACCATCATCATTATTGCAGTTAATATGTTGGTCTTACCATACTCACAGGCAATAATTATAAACAAACCATGAGAAATTTAAGACACCACTACTACCATCATCATTATAGTCAATAAGTTGGTTCTACCATTAACACGGCTAATAATTATAACCAAACCATGAGAAATATAAGACACCATCACCAACATCATCATTATTATAGTCAATATGTTGGTCTTACAATCCTCACGGGCAATTATTATAACCTAACCATGAGAAATATAAGACACAACCACCAACATCATCATCATTATTATTGTCAATAAGTTGGCTTTTAATCCTCATGGGCAATTATTATAACCTAACAATGAGAAATACAAGACACCACAACCACCGTCATCATTATTATAGTCATTAAGATGGTCTTACCATTGTCACGGGCAATTATTATAACCTAATCATGAGGAATATAAAAACCACCTTCATCATAATTGTAGTCAATAAATTGGTCTTACAATTCTCATCGGCAATAATTATTCCAAAACCATGAGAAATACAAGACACCACCACCACCACCACCATCATTATTATTGTCAATAAGTTGGTCTTACTATTTTCACGGGCAATAATCATAACCTGACCATGAGAAATATAAGACACCAACACCACCATCATCATTATTGTAGTCAATAAGTTGGGGTTACCCTTCTCCCGGGGAATAATTATAACCAAACCATGAGAAATATAAGACACCACCACTACCATCATCATTATTGTAGTCAATATGTTGGTCTTAAGGCAATACTTATAACGAAACCATGAGAAATATAAGACATCACCACCACCATCATCATTATTGCATTGAATAAGTTGGTCTTACCATTCTCACGGCAATTATTATAACCTAACCATGAGAAAATTTAAGACATCACCACCATTATCATTATTGTAGTCAATACGTTGGTCTTGCCATTCTCCCGGGCAATATTTATAACCAAACAACGAAAAAATAAGACACCACCACTACCATCAGCATTATTGTAGTCAATAAGTTTGTCTTGCCATTCTCACGTGCTAGAACCAAAAAATGAAAAATATAAGATACCCCTACCAATACAACCTTCATCATTATTCTAGTCAAAAAGTTTATCCTATAATCCTCACAGGCAGTTATTATATCCTATGAGAAATATAAGACACCACTACCACCACAACCTATATCATTATTCAAATCATAGACATTGTCTTACAATCCTGACAGGCAATTATAATTACCTAACAATGAGAACTGTTAGGTTCTACCACCACCAGCATAATAATTCTAGTCACAAATTTGGTTTGACAATCTTCACAGGAAATATTTATAACCAGTAGTTATGAGAAACACTACCACCCCCTGACCACCACCATAATCATTATTCAAGTCATAAATAATTCGGCATCCCTAATTTTTATAAAATAAATCATGTTTTGGGGACCCATTCGATATTTGTTTGTGTCCTGAAATATTAAGACTAAAAAATATCACTTTATGTTTTTACGTCATAAACTGGTCACACCCTGCAAATATGCAGGTTGCATATGACTTATGACAGTCCATTGTGATTACTTATCTATACACCATACTTGACACCACCATGATGCAAATTGTGCTGTCCACTGCAGCATGGTTTTCTCAGACAAGACTCTTAATGAATTACCATTTAGTCCCCAGCAACAAAACAATCTTATCATAACATAGCATAATATTTATTTGGCATAAAACAGTATACATGTTGCATATTCATAGCCAATACAGAAAATCAGCATGTTGCATATTCATAGCCGATACAGGAAATCAGCATGTTGCATATTCATAGCCAATACAGAAAATCAGCATGTTGAATATTCATAGCCAATACAGGAAATCAGCATGTTGTATATTCATAGCCAATACAGGAAATCAGCATGTTGTATATTCATAGCCAATACAAAATATCAGAATCAGAAATTTTACCTATAACAATGTCTTCTAATTTCTAATTATATTTAATTAAATATTTTAATATATTACATTTTGAAAAGTCAGCGATACTATCCAAACTAAATAAAATGTATTAAGTAGCACAATACATGCATAGAAATCAATATGAAGAATAGACTGTATCAAAATATTTCCCCGTATTTTGGGACACAATATGGGGAATTATTTTGTATGTCTAAATATTGGGACAAGAGTGGTGGTGTCTTATATTTATCATGGTTTGGTTATAATAATTGCCCGTAAAGATTGTACGACCAACTTATTCAATACAATAATGATGATGATGATGGTGGTGATGTCTAATATTTATCATGGTTTGGTTATAACTATTGCCCGTGAGAATGGTAAGACCAACTTATTGACTATAATGATGATGCTGGTTGTGGTGTCTTATATTTTTCATGATTTGGTTCAAATTGTTGCCCCTGAAGATTGTAAGACGCACTTATTGACTGCAAGAATGATGATGATGGTGGTGTTGTCTTATATTTCTGATGGTTACGTTATAATTATTGCCCGTGAGAATGGTAAAACCAACTTATTGACTATAATAATGATGAGGGTGGTGGTTGTATCAATATTTCTCATGGTTTGGTTTTAATAATTGCCTGTGAGGATTGTAAGACCATCTTATTGACTATAATAATGCTGATGGTGGTGTTGGTGTCTTATATTTCTCATGGTTTGGTTAATATTATTGCCCATTAGAATGGTAAGACCAACTTATTGACTTCAATAATGATGATGATGGTTGTGGTGTCTTAAATTTCTCATGGTTTGGTTATAATAATTGCCCGTGAGGATTGTAGGACCAACTTTTTTACAACAATAATGATGATGGTGGTGGTGTCTTATATTTCTCATGGTTTGGTTACAATTGTTGCCCGTGAGAATGGTAACACCAACTTTTAGACTATAATAATGATTATGGTGGTGGTAGTGTCTTATATTTCTCATGGTTTGCTAAAAATTATTACGCGTGAGTATGGTTAGATTTACAAATTCACTATAATAATGTTGACGGTGTTGGTGGTCTCTCATATATCACATGGTTAGGTCATAATAATTTCCTGTGAGAATGGTAAAAGCAACTTATTGACTATAATAATGATGATGGTGGTGGTGTTTTTGTCTCATATTTTTCATGGTTTTGTTATAATTATTGCCCGTGCGGATTGTAAGACCAACTTATTGACTGTAATAATGATAATGGTGGTGGTGGTGTCTTATATTTCTCATGGTTAGGTTATAATAATTGCCTGTGAGGATTGTAATACCAACTAAACGACTATAATAATGATGAAGATAGTGGTGGTGTCCTATATTTCTCATGGTTTGGTTAAAATTATTGCCCATGAGAGTGGAAAGAAAACATATTGACTACAATAATGATGATGATGGTGGTTGTTTCTTATATTTCTCATGGTTTGGTTATAATAATTGCCCGTGTGGATTGTAAGACCAACTTACTGACTATAATTATGATGATGGTAGTGTCTTATATTTCTCATGGTTTGGTTATCATTATTGCCTGTGAAAATGGCAACACCAATTTATTGACTACAATAATGATGATGGTGGTGGTGGTGTCTAATATATCTCATGGTTAGGTCATAATTATTGCCCGTGAGTATGGTGAGACCAGCTTATTGACTACAATAATAATGATGGTGGTGGTTGTGTCTTATAGCACTCATTTTAGGTTATTATAATTACCAGTGAGGATTGTAAGACCAACTTATTGACTAAAATAATGATGATGGTGGTGGTTGTGTCTTATAGCACTCATTTTAAGGATATAATAATTGCCTGTGAAGATTGAAATACCAATTTATTGGCTACAATAATGATGATTGCTGTGGTGTCTTATATTGGTAAGGTTCCTTTCATTGTGTGTGAGAATTGTAAAACCAATTCTATGAATAGAATAATGATGATGGTGGTGGAAGTGTATTATATATCATGGTGTGGTTATGATGGTGCCTGTGAGAAATGCAACATCAATTCTTAGACCAGAATAATGATGACTGTGGTATACTGTCAAAATATTCCTTAGAGACATATAAACTATTACAGAAACCATTTCATATGTACTTTGAAAGTCAGGTATGTATGAATGTGCAATGTTAGGATTGTTAAAATCGTTGCTTTAATCTCAACTTATTTTTTTTTTTTATTTGATAATGTGATTCATGGTATGAATAAATGATACTAAACCACAATATTATGTTTGGTTATAATACATTGAATGTATTAATAACTAACTTATTCTATTGTAATATGTGACTAACATTGGTTAATTTAAATATCAATACACACCTGATGGTATTCAGCCCTTCACAAATTATATCATATATTTTAAGAGAGTTCTTGAACTGTTTGATCATGCCTGACACGCTTTTCTGATTGACACAGTTTTGTGTTGTTGTTTTTTATTAAGTACACATTTAAATATCTTTGTTATGTAGTTGATTTTTTTTATCGAATGTTCATTGATATTGTTTTGTGACCATACAGCCTACACAATACTTTTAAACTCAACATTATTTCAGTCATAAAAACACCTATTTATTGACATGTGTACACGTTTACTATTGTACACACCTAGTATCAGGTGGCGTTTATCACACCTATGTAAGGTTTGAACTATCTAATTTTTGTAAAAACAGATATATTAAGCGTTATTATTGGTGGTAGACTTCATCCTACGCTTCGGCAATTTTACGCTCCATCCTCCAATTAACCAATTCAAAACACCCAAACAACGATATAGATTATTTGAAGGATAAAATGAACGAGCGAAGACATATGAATTTTATTAGTGTCTTTTATTCGGTATTTTGCAATTAAAACATTAAGTTAATAACATTCATAAATGAATACTCGATACTCAAGCCGAAAGCAGTCTTAGGTTTCTCACGGCAGTGTTTACATTACACCTCGAATGCGCACATTCCCATGTTTTACGGTATATCTTAATGTTTTCACGGTCTTGCAAAATTCACGCTAGACCGGTCGATATCAAGTGTGTGTCTATCCTGCCTCAAAGGCAGACATTTTCAATTCAGGTCATGTTATAAATAACACGTTACAACTAACGTTATTATAAATACGTGTATTATAAAGATAACTAGTACTTATAAAGGTGAGAGTGGATACTCAAAAGAATGTGAACTCTTTAATTTTAGAGCTTTATGATAGTTATTTCAAAAAACGTGTTGAAACCTGTTTATGGATAATAATACTCAATACGAAGTTTAAATATTTTGAATATTTACATTTGTGTTCATAGATTTAAACCGGTAGTTAACACGGTTGTGTTTAAAAGCATTCTTATGTTGAAAATTTAACTCATTTACTTACTGCTATATATATTTAGCGATATTTGATTCCGAAATTAGACTTTAAATGATCTCTTTGTTAGAGAATGAAAAAACAATTATTTAAACATTGTCGTCAAAGGGTGAAAAAGACCACGATGGTTTCATCGTGGGTCGAGTTAAATGATAACTTTTGCAAATGTTACTACGTGTTGTTTTCTTATACTTTAAAATAATTTATCGACGTCTATATGGACGATTGTTCTGTAAAATTATGATAAATCATTCTGCCACATAAATGAATTAATGAATTAGAAATTCCATCGAGTTAATTCTTAGTTGATTTGTATTTTTATGGAATTTGCACCTCAAATATGAGGGCGCTTACTATAACTCGTTTGCACATTAGGAAAGCCTCTTATTTGCATGTGCATGTGTGTAAGTACCTGTTTTAGATTTTAATCTTTGAAATCGTGGTAATTGTTCATACATTGTTACAGGGCGGCATATACAGAAACTGTGTATCAAACATATAGTGTATACACACTGATCATCCATGTATAAATCATAAGCAGAAACATGCCATGACTGATATAGTGATGATGGAATGACCATTAATTACTCATTATTTAAATTTCAATTTTTACCAATATGCGCCTACGCCTACAATCTGATGTATTTGTATTCTGTTTTCGCAGATGGATTTGGAAATGTCGACAAAGAAGAGAAGTTACGATTACAGGAAGAAAATTCAGCGTTGCTGCTTGAAATTGCACAGCTATGTACCCGGTATAATCAATATTTATTTTATACTTGATCTATTTGCACAGTTTGTGTTTATATAAACCGAATTATTGCGAGTTTGCGTGAAACAAAACATAAATGATACGTGAATTATTGTATAACAATTCAAGTAAAAACGGCATTTATGACTCGTTTGGGAAACCCTTATAAAAATAGACTACCACTGTTTGGTGTGTTATATTAATTAAAGATGCGATGTTCATTCTGCGGCAAGTGGTTATTGTAATGTCGGGCGGTTAATTAACATGTCATATGCGTTTAAATTAGTGGATTTATTGGTACGATTATACACAATTTTAAAATGATTTTATTTATTTCCGTCCAATGATAGATTTCTTTTTAAACTTATAGCCTGAAATATATCAGAAAACGGTCGTGCAGTCATAGTTTAATAATGAAACTAATTAAGTGCATAGTCCTGAAAACCATCTTGGCGTAATTTGAAACTCGATCCTCAGCGTGAGAGACGGACACTCTAACCGCGTGGCTTAAGTCTTAGCATTTGGAAAGTTCTTTGCGATAGGTGTCGTTTCGGACGTTTGCTTTGTACAACACGGAACTTGGGAAGTGAAATTGATATGTTATATGGCCCACGTGGAAATTTCACAACAACAACCGAAGAATTATAAATAGTTGAACAGCCCTTTGAGACGCTTTTGAAATCAGGTTGATATAATGCGGTGTACTGATTAAACTAGTGTGTTTTGAACTTCTGTAACAACGTCGTCGACAATGCAATTCTAGCCAGATTTATCTAATAATATATTAATTTACTAGATTTAAACCATATTTCAATTTTTGTATATTTTTCTGTCTGGGACGAAACAGTGTTGAACGCGAGATAAAAGAAAACACAAAAAACAACAGAAAATAACCAGCAAACACTGCATACATATTATTTAATTTCTATTCAGAAAATATTATACTGCAGTGGTATTGAAATTGTGATCAATGCTGATTCAGTAGCTTTACATTGAACAGCTATTCAATTTTTACTTTGAAACATTCTTTCAAAGTCAGATAGTGTTTACCATACGGCAATATTTTTGTTGTATGAATTTAATTTTAATAATACTATGTATATTTATATAGCCCGGACAGAAACAAACCAGAGGTTCTTCTTTTGTTTGGAAAAGCCGGTGTGGGGAAAAGTGCCATGGTGAATACAATCATTAAGGCCTTGTGTGGAAAATACTTCTATAAAGCTAAATGTGGCAATGGTATTGATGATGGGAAAACGAAAGTATTTGAATGGTAAATAGTAAAGTTTATTTTGTTAACTTCTTATGTGTATTACAGTTGTGCATTGCTATATGCATCTCCTGATAGACAATCTTTCAAAAACATAAATCCTATTCATATAACCTAAACTCTTTTGACAAGAAATAATAATACTTTGGTAATACTTATTTCAGGAAAAAATCACAACGGACACACGCTTTAATGTACACTGGAGCTAAAGACAATGAAATTATAATAACACTTTAAAGGACTTCTAATATTCTAATACGCTAGTTGATATACATGTACAAACATGACCTTTTTTAGGTTTGAGCACTGTGGCATAGAGAGTTTTGAACTGCAGGGTTTACAACCAGAAGTATTAAGCAAGCGTGTGCATATGTTGCCAAATATTATAGACGCACCAGGACTAGGAATGGAAATTTCGCCAGATGTTCGAGAAATATTAGAGCTGGTTTTCAAAGGTATGTGTTCATGTTGATATATGTTGATGCGACTTAAACGTAATGTATAAACATATATGTATTTTTTATAGTTGCTTATAAGATAAGGCAACATTTAAATATTTTAGGTTTCATACCACCTGGAACATCCGTAAAATTTTTAAAAGACCAGCAGACAAAAAGTGGCGTTGGTTGTCTCAAAACATTTTACCGCCATAGTCACAAGGAATGGGAGGTAACAAAGGTTGTGTTTGTTACGAGTTGCATTGAAACGCTTTCAACTGATCTGATCAACGGTCTACTCAGTATCGTAGAAACCTACGATCAAAGCAGTGGATTGAACAAATGTAAGTTCTGTCATCTTGTGTTTCTACATATTAAATTAAATATAGGCAATATTATTCCATGTTGAGTAGCATGAATACCTTAAAGTAGTTCGTGCAGTTGTAGCTTTAAAATATGACATGTCATATTAAAAGTTAATACCAACTTAAACTCTGTATACTATTCGCAGATGTATAAAACGTTAAAATACGGCTACACAGTTATTACAACGCTAAGTCTAAATATGTGATATTGTTCCAATTGCTGTTGCACAAAATCATGAAATATTTGGTTCTAAGGCCGTATACATGTTAAAATATCAATTATGTCTTCAAAAAAAATACTTAGAGCTTAAACTACATAAGTCGTGTTTTGATTGTAGACGATATTGATGTATTCGTTGTCATCACGAAATGCGATTTGGTTGGAGGACTTTATAATAGGTTTTCTTATGGTTACCATATTACTGTCGACACCCTCATCAAAAACGAAAATACACTTGCTAAGCAATTTAGTATAGATGGATTTAAAGAGCAAAACAGCATTCGATGGATGAGCTATGTTAACGGCACAAGCAAGGATAACCCGTTAATTGACAACATCGCTCTCAGGTTTGTGAGACAAATGTTGCAACCTAGACGAAGAAAGCACCCCGTGGAATATGATCAATCAGCGGTGCTTACCCTACGGGTGAAGATAAAACTTAATGTAATGAATTATATTAAGGAACCGAATATGGATATGATACGAACAATTGTCATTGTTTTTATGGCACTCGTCGTTTATTTTATTTTTATAAACCTGTTCTAGTCTGTTAAGACTGCTGTCTTGTCTGTCTGGTCATTGTAAGGATTCTAGGATGCCATTTTTTCTTAATTTACAAGTTCCACTGTGATACAATTAAACACAGTGACAACGAAATCTATGCGAGTCTATAAAGATTTATGTTGGACATTAACTCATCATAATATTTGTTTCTACCTTAATCAACATAGAGAAAGATCTGTTTTTACCAATCATAACTGTGAAAAGACAATGGAAACATGTGTACACTTTTAATTGAATGTAGTCTAATTATAGTTCATTAACTATCACTGAAAGAACTATATATCAAAATGCATATGTCACTAATATTGCAAGTTTATTTATCATTTTTCGGAACTATAGAATGCTTTCAATTTTTTTTTTTTTTTTGTTCACATGTGGCTTCACAATTATCGAAAGCTCATCAATTAATATGTGTTCATTGTTATGCCTCATCTAAATGTTATGTATAAAAATAGGACATATATACAAGAGAGTTAAAAAAGTGTCATTACACAACGATACAAAGATGTAATATCAATATCTTTACACGACTGTTGTTTATCTTTTTATCTTTACTCTTAAGAGCGGTGCATGAATGTCATATTTTAATAAAAATAGATACAATACACCTACTAAAGATAAATCGGGTTTAAGTGGATTAATGGATTCGTATTTGCTTAAGATTGTTCAGTTCTTTATGTGAATATATACAAAGCGAAACACCAGCTGCGACAGCAGGAGAGAACTCTTATTTGCAGCCCGAGGTCTTTTTTATGGCAACTGACCAATTGCCAAAAACAATACACAGGACATTACAAAAACACATAACCAACACAAAACACACAAGAATAAAACTGGGGTCACCGCCTTGGAACGGTCAATGCAAAGCATTGGGGGTTTAAACCGGTTTATGTGCGCACGAACCTCACATATGGCCCAGAATTATTCACAAAACATGTAAGTGTAGATAAAAATTAACCTCATAGCATCGCAATTCAAATTAAACAGCAATAAAAGAGAATATTATTCAATCGAATTACCATTTAATTTCTCAATGGCTAGATGCAAACCACAGCAGAAGAATTGCAACTTTCTGAGTCATCTTGCTTTCGCCTTCTTGTTTTATTTCACTTTGCATATTTGCACTCATTGTAATATAAAGACAGGTTTGAACAATGTGCTAAACAAAACGACAATGTCACTTACCAAAATAAGGCAACGAGGAGCAGTGTTATACCTTTGTATTTTAACATTATAAGATAGTACATAGTAATATTGATTCTAAAACATTCTTGTGATGTATTATCTTACATAAGGGTATTTAGATTATCAATTTCATAGTAATTAATTTATATTCGAACTGCATTTTAATTCTTATATTGTAATTTTTATAACTGCATTATTTTTTTTCACGTTTTATTTTTTAAAGTTTAAAGTTCAACGTTTAATGTTAATGTTTTAATTTAATCTTTAACGTCCAGATGACAAATAATATTTACAAAATGCTAATTATAATTTTAATTTATTTTTAATTTCATTAACATTATGTCTAAACTAATAAATTATTTTTTATTATAAATAATAACTTTATTTATGCATGCACCAAGTTATTACAATCAGAAAATCATAATTTTAATACATTATACACTCATTGCGATAAAGTAATAATTTCATAGTAATTTCAACTGTGATGTTTTCGAGCATTATGTCAAGGGAAAATGTATTACAAGATTTGTGAATGTTCAGCTTCTTATTTTATAACTGTTTTTCTGAACTTTCACTGGAAACAAGTTAACGTTATATGTGTTGTAACCATGTACAAGGCAATTGCGGCCTGCGATTCTGGATATTATTGTTAGGTAAAAATAGTTTATGCTTATGTTTGAGTAATAGAAATATATGATGAGTGTTATGCTGATTTGAAATCTGTGATTTTAAATACTTTTTTGGCAGAATAAAAACTAGACTAGCTTATATTTTAAGTCAGATTTTTTACCTCTGTCTGTTTACAGATCATACCGGAAATAAGTATAGAGGAGTCGGTATATGTAACTGTAAACTGGAAGACGATATTGTTATTGCAACTGACGGTTTATAAAGCTGAATATGAGATATCGTACGAATCTGTAGCCAGTTAAACTACACCGAAATGCATTCAGTGTAGATAATAATGGTCTACTGTATGACAGATGTAAAATACTTAACATTAAAATAACATAGAGGTACATTAAAAAATAAACGAATTAAAGAAATTCATGCAATAATAATATTGAATTTACCTGCGTCCATCCAAGATACAAATGAACATCGTCGACTGGTTGTTTTGTCTCATAATTATAATGTTATATGGAACGTTTCGTTGTCATTGTTTATGAATACCAATACACATTTGTTAGAATATTGACATTACCATCTACAGACAGCAAACTAAAAGTTCCTGTATTGACAGAAGCATGTGCTGCTACTGAACCTCCTGTTACCAATGCGGAGTCAACATCAAACTGATTGCTGTCACGTTTCAGTGTACTGCTATGTATGTGAAAACAATAGAAATTATTTCATTTCATAATTGTTCTATTATATTTTATAAATTTCAGTACATCACATAACATTATTCCACAACTTCATGGTGTAATATATCACAAGGTACATACAAACAATGAAATAAGTGAGATGTGCAATACATGTCTTACAAGCGACAAGAAACCTTATGTAATTTGGTCATTTTAATTGTTCCTGTGTGTTGTTTGTCGTCGCAGTCAAAACTATATCGACTTTAAAAATATAATAAATGCAATACAAATAAGAAAACATTAAAGCTACAAAACATTTTGAAATAAGAATATTTCAAGTTATAGAAACGTTACACCAATATTAAATACGCATAACATATATATTTACTGTGTGGTTTCTTTTATACAAATTGCATGACATGTACTCGTGTACGTATGTGGTCGTCAGTACATTCCTATTGATACTGTTTAACCTCAATGGGCTGATACTTTGTTTCGTATTCTTGTCCAAAACTGTCCCCTATTTCGTTTGCAATTTCGTCATTGTCTTGCTGGTCACTGTTTAATAAGTGCTGCATTTTGAAATCGAATTTTCTGTTCTCATTTAGGAAATTATTAGATGCTTGATACCCGGTATCGAGGGTATTGTGGTCCATGAGACTCCGCGTTTTGATCCGATATTGCGCATGTCTTTTTAAAAAACGGATGAATGGCTTGACTTTACATTTGAGCAAGTTCCTCTGCATTTTCCGCGGAGTTGCTAAGCAGTTGGAGTCTGCTATTTTGAAAAATCCTTCTACACATTCAACGGTCTTTCGTGGTTCGACATTGTCAAATCCTCCGACCGCCTGATATTCAGCCACCTCGGCGCTCGACTCCATCACGCTGGTAGTAGCCCGTCTCAATTGCTTAAAATTACACGTACCATGCAAATGAAGAGTACACAAGAATCACTTGCACTTGTATGAAAAAGTCCTAGCAAAATTGTTTAGCTTCATTCTTCAGAATTGCATAGCGTTTGTATTTATGTTGACATTACCACTTCTTTACTCACACATATAGAAACAGCGTTTGCACGATATACGTGAAAATGTTTGATAAAGAAAGACCACCCGCACTTTGGAAGCTAAAATCACTTGGCAGAATCCGACTTAAACACTATTTAAGTGTTGCAAAACCTCATAAATATCCTCTTTCCAATATTTAATCCACACCATTTACTACACGCGTTGTCGCTCCAGTTCTTATTCTGAGGTAATGGATTTTGTTTCAACTTGAGATGGTATTGGAAATTGATACAGACTCCTCAGCAAAGATTATTAATTTGAGCATTTGTACCACGTGCCCTATTGGAGATTTCACATTGAATTGGTAGCTTTCGCGAGATCTTTGTTCTGCACGATTATCGGTTGTTTTAACAAGTTGTTTAAACTGCCAGTATATGCACATTCATACTGAATTTTCCGGCTTTTTAATTTTTTAAATTTCTTCAATTGTGTGTATCATTGTGGTCAACATTTAAAATACATTAATCATGAACAACATACTAATACAAAAAAACAACCAAAGTAATTACCTTGTTTTGTGTCTGCGGCAATTAACAATATATATATATTTACAAATACGATGTGAACAAGACAAAGTAAACGGAATGCAAAGTAAGTATATCAATATCTACAACGTATGAACATTTTATTATTTAGAAGCAGTAAAACCTGTTTGTTTTTCGTCACAAAGATTATACAATGTTAAGTAAATCTAGATATATTGTTAATTGCTGAAACATAATTACATGACATAGTTGTAAAATTCATACGTTTAGGCCAGTTGAAATACAATGTTTTTTGTCTGTGTAATTCTCAAGGAAGTAAGCGGTGGTCTGATTCAACAGTAATTAAGTTAAACAATGTACATTGACGAACAACTCTAACAATATTATTATATCTACCTCTCTCTATTTCTAAGCTATGTGAATACAATCAAACTCTTGATAACTGTAGCTTTAATTTGATATTGTGTACAACATGTCAATACCTTTCAAATTTGAGTTCACGCTAAAATAAAATGTAATAATCTAATTTTGGATGATTCTTCATTGATTCAAACCATTGCTGAACATACTCATCGTTTAACCTTTGTTTTATCATAGAACGGAAGTTATTTACAAAATAAATTTTAAAAATACATGTCCATATCCTAGCATATCTATATTTTCTTTTATGATAAACACCAAACATTTAAACAATTATTTGTATCGACATTTGCAATATTGCCAATATTACATAGTTCAATATAAATGCTATACATAAGTGGATAATGACGCCCTCTGTTGACATATGATTGATACAGGAAATCTTTAAAATTCTCTAACTGGATTTAAACGTATAAATTCACATAATGAAGAAAACAATAAAACGCGCATTGCCCACCAAAACGTAACCACAAAACACGGATTAATGAATGTATCAAATAATCAGTATAAATAAACCGTCGATCTAGCAAACTCTATCGGTATACATGAACATATATTGTATTGTCTGCAACATTGCGTGATTTATGATGGAAGTAAAAAACGATTACATTTTAAGCTTGACTGCTGTTTGTGATTGTTGACATTACATAAACACCTAATTTACATGATGGTGTCTAAGAAGTTATCATTAATACAGATACAAAACGAAATATATTAATATGCAAATAGTTAATATAATCAGGCAGTCGCAACACTATTGCGCAAATATTTAAAGGACCAAGTGCGTCACCAGATGGTCCACCATTGGAGCACAGACGGCAGGCAATATGGCGATATGCAAATTGGCAATTAATTTCAAATGGCTATAATATAATTAATGAAATGCGGGAACGGCGGGTTGTGTATTTTTATAATTTGAAGTGAATTTATTAGTTAATATTTTTTTGGAAACCCAAACACACAAAAATTGGATTTGTTCCATATACATGTAGTTGGGATATAATTTAGAAATAAAATGAACATTTGTTATTACTTACACTAATAATATCCACATACAATTGTGTTAGTTATTGGATAGTGAAACAGAATAAAAGATCGATTGTTAGTACACATAACGAAGAAAACAATATACTTTCATAAGCCACTATGTTACAGAAAGATATACTTATCTGAAAATGAAGGATTTACTTACCATGAGAACGAAACCATGCAATGTCCGTTCTTCTTTTTTTCCCTTTAAAATAGAATATTTCATTCCATACTTCGTGATATTAATAACGGTTGATAACGTCTTATTGTATAAATTACTCTGGTAAGTCAATACAATCTGTCTATGTATATCTGAAAAAAATGTGTCGTTTTAGCCTTTACTTATAGCATTCGCCGTTTTGAATCTTCTCGCATATATGCATTCTTGCATTCAAATATTCACAGCTTGTAATGTTACAAATACTTTCATTTTCAAAATATGTCACGTATTTATGGAAGTAAAGTAGGTTACACAAACTAACTAAAGTTTACAGATGGTCTTTCCAGGTGATATGCTTCAGAAAAACGCTGATACATTTGTGATTTCATGGCCAGAAAAGAAAAATGAACAAGCGAAATTTAAACTTCAATATATATGGGCTATTTTGCTGATCATTGTTTCTGTTCAGTGTTGGTGAATCCTGCATTCGGATTCACACAGTATTGCTGCATAGAACCATACCATATGATCACCCAGTTAGCGTGTGCGTCCAAGTATAGGCTATGAAATATCAACGGATGAGAGTAATTGAATGTTACTGTAACCAGGGAGACGATGTTGATGAAGCTGCCGGTTAAAGCAACTGCGGAAAACGAGTTATTGTTCGGATCTGTAAAATATACCAGATAACGTTTCTTTATAAGGTGTTTCTTTCATTTTTACACAAGAGAACAATCTGACAGAAATGCACTACCTTATTTGGGTACCTATTAATTTAGGATATGATCAGATTGCACAACTTAAATACTGCACAGATGAAACATAAATAATATAAAGGGGGAGAATGTATTAAAACTAAACATGAAGTTAATGCATTTATATCATTTAACGTACCTGCGTCGAGTCCAGCATACACGTGTAAATCTGTTGCATCGCCGGAGGGTAGGTTAGTTTCAAATACTGGTGACTGCTGTTTCCCTCGGCTACAAAAAAAAACGCTAGAACTTGTTTAACGTTTTTTATACAACTTTCGATTGAATTAATGAATGTAATTAATAGTATAAATGGATATGTAAATAAACACTTCCCGTGAATATACCTTTTCATGGCGTAACGCACTAAAATCCCAGTTCCGGTGACGGCTAAAACAAATGCTGCTAATACACCACCACCAACAAATATGGCGCCAACATCAAATTCATTATTGTAAAGGTTCAGTTCTATAGTTAAGTTAAACTTATATCATAACTTATAAAAAAACATTGCCGGTTTTATTCCTTACACTGACTTTTCGATCTTCACTCAACGTATAATTTTGATCATTAAGAAAGCTCATCAAATATCAAAGAAAGAAATGTAGGGTAATCATACTGCACATTGTACCATAACACTAGTATGCATGTACCTTCTTCGCATGTTGCTCCTCTGTGTAGCCATCCTTGCGAACTACAAAGGACAGGGACCTTAAATAAACTACAGTCGTTCAGCAATACATGTATTAAACGAACACTATTTATATCTTGTTTGATTCATTATTATGTTAAATTTTAGTTTTAGATTTCAGTTAGGTAACTTGGCGCCATGCTTTGAAGTGATAGTTTACAATAAAACGCCAACTGACGTGTACTTCTACCTCGGAACAGATCAGCATCGTTGATGCTAGACTACAAACAATGGGCTCCTCTAGTTGTTACCATTTACGCTTGACCATGATATTCTGCACGTACAAATTCAACTCTTTGACAGAAGATATGCGTAACATACAGCATAACATACTGATCATATTTCAAACACACTTTATACATCGTGTGTCGTTACACATATATATTAGAAAAATGGTTTTGTGTACGACAGAGTGCCTTGGGCCTGATATTTTAAATATCAGTTTCTGGGACAATTTTGCAAAAACTGTCCAGTTCGAGGCGGAAATAAAATACAAATATTCTAATATAAACATGTTTTCGCCATAAACATGACAATTACAGTAATAATACAAAGTAGCGTGTTTATATACTTCGAATCAGAGCTGTTTATTGATAGACCTTTGTTTTCAATGTGTTTTTTGGTCCAATCTGCATCCATTGTGAAATATATTCAAATCGCGGATATTAATTATTCCGAATTGTACATGTAACGATGATTAAGAGCTGATATTAACACTGACCACCATGTGCACAGGTACACAGATAATTCATATGTAAACACGTACATCGATATGCATGCATACACTGATAAATGCTACTACACGTTCTTCTATTATATTAATAATATGATAAATTAGTCCGTATCAATGGAATGAATACACAGATAAATACCATTACATAATAAAACATATCTTACCTTATGACTGTTAACAGTTAAATAACACTTTACCTCCTTAATCGAATATCTGTACACACACGAGACGATCATCCGGAAGTTAACTTTCCTATGCAGTTAAAATACATCACACATGTTAAACTCATGTACACCAATACACCAGATCTCTACATTACTTTATACTTGTGTTACTACTGCAAAGAAGGTAATGTTTTTGCGTGTGTTTGTCTGTTTATTGGTCAGAAACTATAAGCAAACTGTCATGAACGGATGTTCGTGAATTTTGGATGGTTAAAAAGGGATAATTGAATTGATGATTATATTTTGCTGATGATTCAGATCACCGTCTGGACCCATGTTTTTCTTGAAAGGAGTCTCGTCAGATTCTCGTCTGTTTAAATATTCGAATGTTCACGCTTTACGATAACGTTACAGATATGTCTTTCATGTTTTTAGAATTTTGGAATCCGACAACAAAAGACGCTCAAGAGTCCTGTGATGTACTTTTCGTTAGACACTTGATTCCTTGTTACTGTTTTTATACTTGCAGAAAATGATAATACAAATATGATGTTTTTGTTTAGATTTCTGAAACTAAAACTATAACGTGCTTAACTAATCAGATAGTATTCAGCCTTTTTTTTCTGTGGTCGGCCTCAACGGCCATGTAACGCAGCATATGCACGTCGTAGACGTGACCGGTTTCGTTTATGCGGTGAATTTCAACACATGTTTATGCGTCAAAATGGCACAAACATCGCATAAACAAAACTGATATACAAGCTCTTACGCTTGTGCGTCAATGTTATTGTAACCCTGCACAACAATGTTAAGGATGGAGGATAATGTCGCAAACAGCACCATTCTATGTTCGTCCGTTTGTCCTTCCGTCAACCTTAGTTTTCTTTCTCTACTTTTCTTCAACACAAATTTAATATTCAGTTTGAAAGATATGTAACTGTGCATACTCCAAGCGGATTCCGTTTTGAAAAACCTTTTTTATGGGGGGGGGGGGGGGTCTTTAATTAGAGTATTTGATCATATGTACAGATTCTGCACTGAGAGTCTTCTTCGAAAACACTGAGCTCAAAACCAATGAACATTCAAACACGAGGAGTAAATACAGTCTATACATCATCATTATCATCATCGTGATCGTCAGCGTCATCGTCGTTGTTTTGTTGTTGTTACACGTCTTGATGTTTTCAATCAATAAAACATTATTTATTTTAGTTCTTTTTATTCGTTACAAGGGCGCAGTTGGACCACATATAAGCAATAATTGCTTTATATGTTGCGCGTCGCCGCATAAAGCCTAAAACCGACAACTACATTTTGCGGCGATTACCTCGGCGATTGCGACAACCTCTGGCGACCAAAACCCAGAAAAAGCAATGGATTTTTTGACAGAGACTGGTCGGCGGTTGGTAGGCGATTAATCGGAAACAAGTCAGCGATCGTCTCCCGACCATCAACACCCATTTAAAACTGGCTGGCGAATAGTTGGCGACCATTTGGCGATGTTTGGTGGTATTTGGATTATTCGATAACAATTCAGTCAGATCTATGATGTTTCTCATTGTTCAAAAAGCGTTTGCCTATATATAAATATATATATATTGTCAAAATGTATTTTATTTATTCCTGAACAGCTTTAATGTATACGTTAAAGATGCAACTTATGAAAAAGTATAACAAACATAATTACTAAAGTTGATGAACAATACTTATGACTTCAAATATTGCTAAGCATACGGTAAAAAACAACAGATTTCATTACAGTTAAAATACGCCTTACACCAATTTTTGTATTTTTTTAAACTTTTATTTCACATTATGTAAAAATCAGTAATACCAAAATATAATATAACCTTATCTGAGAGTAAAAAGGTATACATTGACATAGGTTCACCACAAAAATCTCAAGGTATAACATTTGGAGTGAAGCAATCCTATGTTATTTAAAAAAAAAATGAAAATTATGAAAAATAAGACAAGTAAAAAGGCAAATATTGTTCTTCTATGTTAAAATATTTGTTTCTCTTCTAATTATAATCTATTAGCAGTATCGATATTAAATGAATTATTTTTGCATTAATGTTAAAGTAATAGTGTTTTGTGTAAACATTTTAAATGTGACTTGATGATGTTCACATGTCCTTGGTTACCAAATTCAGAAAAATAATAAACTTTTTTATAAGTGTGTGTTTTAAAAAATTCAATTGAAATTTTCATTACATTGGGTTATCAAGAGCTTCAAAGCTTGCACATTTTTGTGATAACTTCACCAAGACTCTTCTTTGAGCTTGTAACTATTGGTAAAATGTCACTGTTTTGGGATAAAAAGGTGTCTTTTAGACCATTCTTATCATTTCGCCGATATATCAGTTTCATATGTTTTTTACAGCGGTAGATCTCGTCAATTCCTCAGTGGAACAGCAGGTCAAGTTTACACAATGAACAGTATTTTAAATTATCCAAAAGAACGACAAACTCGATCACCCGACGTTCCGCTCTCCACCCATCTCGACTGACTATTTTCCCAAATTTTTGGTGTGAATGAATGTTATTTCACAGCAAGGAGCACATATCTCCTTCACTCAGATATGTTTTTTATATACGATTAATTATGTTCAATAATACTAATACTCCTTGGACGTTTATTCATAACTATTTTAACTTTAGTGTAATGAAATACACCAGACATATCGCGAAAATGTCATGATTAAATATAAACAGAAATTCCCAACAATAACATCATTTGAAGGTATTTCCCATGCCAGAGTACCTTGTTTTTCTTCTAACTACATTTTTACTTTCATCTTTAAACACAAATAAGCATTTATTTCACAAGTTATTTATTGAAAATGACTCAACATTCGAAAAGTAATATATATTTCGCAAAAAAAAAATACTGTTTCAGATCAGATCGATTAGATTTACGGTTAGTGGCGAATGGGCCGAAGTTAACCGATATTTCGCGAGTATTTCAGAAGTCATTAGGATCTTCTTACCTTAAGTCTCTTGTCAGGTAAAATAATTATGTAAAATTGTGTGTTCTTATTTGAAATGTTATTTGGTGACGAAAGCAATTCGGCGAGCGGTCGTAAGATGGTCTGCGACTAGTCGCCGACCAGTCGGTGATCAATTGCGGACCAATCGGCGATCACAAATTGGCCTGCGAAAAGTCGGAGACCAGTCAGCAATTGAGCATCGACCGAATAAAGACCAACGAAAACCTTCTCATGACCTGTTTGGTCGGCAAAAGGTCTTCAATGCAACATCAAAGACCATATGCGACCAAAATGAGTCTAAAGACCAGTTATCGACCATCGACAACCAGTCGCCGACTTCCAACAACTTGTTTAAGGTTAAAGACCTTTTAAAGACCATCAGCAACCACTGGTTGTCGGTGGTCGGTAGTTGGTCTTAAGTTGGTCTCAGTCTATGTGTGACCGGCACTGGAACGAAGCCGTTACGTATATGCGTTGCAAATCACCGTTTTCGTTTCCTCGCGTTTTTTTCTACGACGCGCATATGCGGCGTTACAAGGCCATCATATATATGAAGCAAATCTTCAATTTTAATTATTGATAAGAAATCATCATGAAACAATCATGACAGGAGGTTGTTTCAGCTTCTTACCCTTGTACTGTTAGCACAATATTATGATTGATTACAAATCTAAATGAACTCCTATGATAAGTAAGAATAGCTTCACTAATTTATACATATTCAATTTAAATAATGTTTTCATAAAATTGTGAGTGTCCTTAAGAAATACCCTTTGAATGTTCATATTAATGAATTATTTTCTAAATTTCATTCAGTTGGATTTCTCCGAATATATATTCTGATTAATTGTAATCACTAGAACACATATTAACAATGACAAACAATTGCCAAACAAGAGTATTTAATGTTTGCATAATTCTTCGTTTACCTTGTTGGCTCCTTTACAGCTGGTAACACACATAAATATTTCAAGATTGCCTGTTTTAAGTAATAGCGGTATATATTTCCTGTCTGCCGGTACACATACATTCATCAACAGTAAAATAAAGCAATCATTAGGAGCATCGAATATCGTGTCCTTCTAATAGTTCATTTGTCTCAGCGAAGATATGCGTCTATTCCTTGTATAAACGTAACCGTTTGTTGCCGTTATTTGACTACCGTGTGGACATGTTATGAAATTGCATAGCAATTGCTTCATAATATCATATTCTATTTGCATAATATTTGTGTATGCAACTAAGTTTAAATGATACTGTTGACAAAGTTGAATACTGAAATAACTCGCACCACATATCACGCATAAAATTGTATTACAATTAAGTACAGAGTGCAAATAAGTCTAAGCTAGTTAATATCCTGGCCCATATTAATGTCGATCTTTTGCTATAGCTTTTAAACGCACTGAAACATTGAATGGCCCTAGCGACCCCACGTCTGGCCCATGTTCGCTGGCTTCTAGTTTAAAGTGTTAAATGTTAATTCAAAAGCCGGTTATCGGTTTTGGACGTATATAAAGCTAACCTTATTTGCGCATGTTATAATTCAACCAGGAAATAATTGAATGTTTAAACAGAACATTTTTCCTGAGGAAATTATTTTAAAGTGTTGACAAAATGCACTCCTGTCCTAATATAATGCAATATTTATTTTAGTATACCGAAACTAAGGTCGTCTAGGTAAACAATGCGCTTTCGTAACAAGGAGTAATTTACTCATTGTTACATAAGCGCCTATTAACACCCATCGATCTGTCTATAGCTTCGACATCTTTATTATTATATATTAATACTAAATGCATCAGTATATATTAGCATATTGTTCATTACCTCAAACAATATATAATGTTTGTGTCAAGGTCGATGTGTGTCTGTCTGTCAGCAATCGTTTTGGCAAATTAATTTGCCATATAATGTTCTGTCCTGCTAATGCATCTGCAGTTTCGTATATTTTGTATTCACATGAATAATATAACTAAATTGTACTGACATTGCCAAATATTCACATGATGGTTAGAGAAAGTGGCGGTTTTCGGGAACAAAACAGCATTTTTTGGATGAGCTATGTTGACGGCCACAGCAAGGACAACCCATATATTGACAATGACAATGCCGCTTTCAGGTTTGCGGCCTTGAAGGAGAACACATAAAATAGAAAATAAACCTATGCCAGTGCTTACACAAGATGATGCAGCTAAAGGCCATGGTATATATAAAGACATTGAATGTTAACATGAGACTGCATATGTTGTAGTCATGTCAGCATTCATTGTATTATTGTACATGGAACTCCTCTCCAACTATGCTAAGATTGCTAACTAGACAGATTGAACTTTGACTGCTGTGGCAACAATTGTCATTATGCTAGCTCGGCAGCGATAGAACAGAAATTGACATTACAATGTTGTTTTGTGTTGCAACAAGCTGATAATTCTTGTCAAATACATTTGTATTGCAAACGCCTTAAAATATCATTCATTCAGTCGATGATCAGTTATTAAGTGCATTCTATTTTTGTATAAAGAACGTTATTGGGCTTCACTATTTTATGTAGTCTATGTTGTTGTTTTTATATTTATGAAAACAAAATGACAATTTGCCAATAAGAATATGTGAATTACATTTGTAAAATACACAATTTTTACGTTGACTTCAACATTTGAATGACATGAAATCCATTAAACATGTATGTACAGTTTTGGACGTATGTCCTTGTTATCAATGTAGATTACGATTGTTCATGCAGTAACGTATGAATGTTAAACAATTTCATAATATGTTATGAATACGTGCGTAATATATCAGGTAATGCTTAGAACAATATAACAGCGAGACATTAACCTACCAATTATGTTTATCATACTTTTATATCATGTTTTCCTAGCATTGCACCAAACGAGCTATTTCATGTTACGAAAATGATGTGTGATTATACCACAAAGATTGCACATACGTGTTAATTTCTATATTATTGAAACAACATATAGATAATTACCAAAGCATATGCATGACACCCGAAAAGATTTGAGGACTCATTTTAAGTATGCATTACAAATTACGTGTTCCATGTCTTGTCGATATTGTATATGCTTAAATCAGCATTTTGGTTAATGTTTGTAAATACTTCATACTCATAAATTGTCCCAGATTTGTAATATTGTGTATATATATTTTTAATTTGAGTGATTGAGTGAATGATTGTTCATAAAAGTAGCAAAATACGTGTGCATGTAATTATTCAATTTATATCGATACGGCATATTATAATACGTCTATTCTTGGTATGAAATTGTTTGTATCGATGAATCGGATTCAGCTTTAACATCAACTTTATACATTTCAATTGATGTCGACTAAATCGAAGTACATCCATACATAAATGGAAGGACCCGATATGGAGTCCGAATTACGCTTTGTTTAAGTGTTTGCGGTAAATCATTTGCGAAGAGATTCCACATGAAGTACCAGATAACTTTGATCATGTTTTAATGCTGAACAGCCTCCAGTCAACAGGAAATGGATATGTTTAAGGACAACATCACGTTACTACACGCCGGTTTATTCTGGAGAATAGTCTTTCTTTGGTCAAGCGAAACAGACCATGTTCACGCAATAAAGCCGTAATACCCTAACCTTTACACAGAATTACAATTGCCAAAACATCATCATTCACCAGCAGAATAGACCTATAAACATAGCGAAACGTATATTTCGGCCACACTGTTTTCCACCTACATAAGGGCACAACCGTCGGAGAAAATTCAAAAGAAAAATTCAACGATTCATTTGCCTTCATTAACATGATACCCATACACATTTTAATACAAAATGAAAATACTTGTAACACAAGCAGTCTTAGTCACAATAACATTATTGCATTAATAATATTGTTACATTGCAACACACATGCGTTCAAGTTGTTTTAGTGAGAATAGGTTTTATTGAACAAATAATCATAACTGACATTTAAAGCTGAATGTCTTATAAATAAAGAAAATATACACTGTCCATTTGGTGCGTTATAAATTTGGTTGAGAATTGAATATAAAAATATCAAAAAAATAAAATATAACATATACTGAAGTGCTTACTTGTTTATAATCAGTTGTATTGTTCCCTTGTTCCACCTCAAAGTTAAAAAACCAACACCTAATTACAATACAATTGATAAATAGTTGTATATGCGCATAAAATTGGTAAAAACACTGATGATAAATGGTCGCAAGACACAAAAATATTTAAATATAATTGTTAAAACGATTAGAATATCTATGAGTTACATTATTTTGTAATTTACTACACATTAGAAATTGGCGTGAATCTACGGACATGAATAGTTGCATTTTCCAACACGTGCTGCATGATCTTCACGTTTGTCTCAAATGAAACATCTTGTGTTCACGTACTTACTCAACAATGAACAATAACACATTAAAGTCGTTATCCGTGCTTTCATTGTCACTCATGGTACTTTGTTTAAAATAAAATAAAAAGTGTGCTTAATCAAACCAAGATTATGCAACTATTTTATTAAAACACTGATGTATAATATAATATTAAGTTAAAACATTAAGCAAAAGGATAGCAAATAAAATGTTAGAAACGATATTACAAACATCGTAAACATAACATACCATTCCTGAACATAAAATACAGTTCTCGCTATAAATAAACATCTAAATGTTAGTCTTTGTAAAAACAAAACACACCTAGACATTGGTTCACTTTAGTAATTCTTCCAAACTATGTGACCATTCCACTAAACTAATTGAGTCATAAGTCATGGATCATGGATGTGTTTATTTCAAACATATCATGTCGAATATAATGTCACACGTCCAGAACACGCGTTCCAGACTTTAGGCATTAAATTAATAAAAATACAAGCAGAAAATGTCTTTTAAAAATACAATCGGCGTTGAAATAAATATTGAGGTGTCATTTTTTGCACAACTGCAGAAAATATAAAACAAGAGGACCAAGTTGATCGGTTAAGTGACTTCTCGGATACCAGTTTTTTCGGTACCTACTAAGGAGACTTCTCGAACTCCAAATTTGTCGGTCCCTACTAAGGAGACTTCTCAAACACTAGATTTTTCGGACACCATAAAGAAGTATCGGGCCCAAAATTAACGTTAGACAAAGTCATTCATTATTAATATCTGCACCGTGAATAAACCGATCATATACTGCCCCTTCTTTTCACCAGTAATACATGAATAACCTAAATACTAGTAATATACGTAAAATAATTGATGCATGAATTTGCCACGCAAATTTAACCAATTAACATTGTCATGAAATAATAGCGGGAACGAATGAAAATTATTACACATATATATATCAGACAAGTGTACATAGTTATGTTAAATAATATACCATACGTATCATTAGTATTGCAAATAGTGTATTAATGCTACGCAAATGAAGTTCAAGTAATATGAATAACATTTCGACATATCTACGAGACTTTATTCACCACATTTTACTCATAGAAAGATGTTGAACATCTTTATAACTTGAATAACATCTACTTGAGAAGTTGAAAGAAAGGTGCAATTATAAATAATTTTTAATAAAACGCAACCACAATTCAAATAAAATTCAAATATAAAAACATGCTCAGTAAGTTTATAAATATAAATTCCCCATTTATTGAAATTCTCGAATTTAGGATTCTCCGGACACTAATTGATGCGTGTGTGTTAACACAGCTTTACCGCGCGCTATTTACAGAATGATTCACTCTCCTGCTGGAGTGTGTTGCTATAATTAATTAATTCACGGGCACGACAGTCGGTCACAACGTACAATAATATTTTTAAACAATGATAAGATAATAGGAAATATAAGCTCCATCAAGTTTGCTAATATTTTTTGCTTATTTATCAGACAAATACCAGAAATTTACCACTTTATATGTTGTGCTTGTCACAAGAAACCTTAACACTAGACGGCATGCGAGCTCGATGGGCAACATTGTACGTTATTTCATTATGCGAATGAATATAACATTCTGATCATTACATACAATAAGTAAAAGTGTTCATAGTTATGTTCAGTTCTAGAGTCGAAGATGTCGAAGATATGTTTATAACTTAATTTTAACCGCTTATGTAAACAATTATGTAAATTTTAATCCTCGAAGGTATGCAACAGTTATTGCTATACTCTGAACCATTGTTGTAAGTTTGCATTCCTTAAATTATAAAATTTGCTCAATTCTATTGACGTTAAATTTTTCCGCTGCATAATTATCGCAAGATATCTAGGTCAAAAGTGATCTTAGACAGCTACTCCGAAAAAAACTAAACAAATCTTCGATCAAGCGATGCTTTCCAATGGCGTTTTTCCACCTTCACCTTTCTTCAACAATGCGTAATTGTCAAAACTTTGAATGTACTCCAGAACACAGTCGTGACAGAATTGAAACTGCTCCTGAAATAAGTTCAAAGACGTATAATAAAATTATAGTTTAGACTTAAACATGTACAATATATAGTAAAACTATCATGTTGATGCTACATGTACCTGGTTTGGAATGGCTCCCTTTCGCCGGGCCTTGACTTTTCTGACAACGTTGGAGACGCTGATCTCTTGTTCTTCTTCCATCGTCTCAATCAAGGTGGCTACCACACTGACCAGCCCGCATTTACTCGCAGCGTCGCTATTGTCGTTTATACAATATGATTATTTAGACATTGACATAAGTACAAATGATTTTATATGATTTTATTCTACTATTTTATAGTAAAAATGACGTTTATATTATGCATGTATTTTAAAAACAAACACTGTAAACAGAAGTATACGTTTCGTTCCAAATGCCTGTAACAAAATGTTTACAGATATATTTTATGTCTGATAAATAATTATATTTGCTATAATGTATTTACATATAATTTACTAGCAACCTCTGGTATGTATAAACTCGCTTGATTAACTGAGTATATTCGGCTTTGTATTGCATGATGGTAATAATCAACAGGCCATAGCCTTAATTTTGGTAACTATTTCAACTACCGCTTCTTTTCTGAAACTGAATGTGCTTCAGTTGATTTTTTGTTCACATGTTATTATTATACATGACGTTGTGCTTTAATGAAAAAGACATGTTATAACAGTGTTAACAACTTCATTTCTATCTTGATACATATAATTGTCCTTATGTTTTGGCTACATACATTTGTCATAATATGTTGGTTTACTTAAATATTTGAATAAAGGACAATTCAATTCAGCATATTTACTTTGTTTGTGCTATTTTAAATGTTTAATACGTACAAGATCAAATAGCCCCTAATAACGTCCATATTACCACTATCAACTCTAAAAAATAAGACAGTAGGCAGTATTTCCACATTTAATACTTACAGACAATGTACAAATATGGGTCCTCCACATTTATTTTGTCTGGTAACAGATTCAACGTCTCGTATGAAGAGCAAGAAATTTCTCGTGGAATTAGGTATATTTATGTCCCAGTCAGTGAAGTGTAGAAGGGGTATGGTCTTCACCTCAATTAATTGAATTAACGTATGGACCGCAAGTTTAGGGGAAAGGTAATAAGACACGCATTAACCAAATATAAAATATATGAAACTCCAGATACATCACAAGGAAGAAAACAATTCTAAACATGATGTGACTCTTTTATTTTAAAATGTGAACGATTTTCTATACAACAAAGCACAATACCCACAACACAAAACAAACATTAAACATAAACATCTTTTTAAACTAGGGTCGACGCCTTGGAACGGTCAAAGCAAAGCATTGAAGATTTACATCGGTTTAAAGGCGTACTGAACCTCATACATGGCACATTATAAATCACCATATACATATGTGTAAAATATGTAATCTCAGAGAAATGCAAATATAATTTGCTGCATTGAGGCAACAACTGTATCTAAGATACACGGTGTAAATGATAAACTTAAATGAATGGCAATCATAATAAACTTTAAAAAAGTTTAAAAAGTTGCAACACATATTACGTGTATTACGTTTACGATTATGGTATGCTCAAACCTAGTTCTGAATTCCACGATGCTCTATTGTAATCGAGCGTTTCGTCATATACACGTGCCTCTCTTCCTCAGAACAACTGACAGTGAAGAGACCATTCTTCAGAAGCTGGTTGCCGACCGGGAAGTAGACACCTAACGTCTATATAAATGTATTCGTGTAAATAATTAGGCGGACATACTCTGGCAAAGTTACAGTTGAATTGTGACATTAGGATAATAAAAATGTATGGGGAAGTACAATATATACGATAACTTATTTAATTCAAACATAAATACGATCATATAGCACATAACGTTTAGTAGTGAGCCATTATATTTCGAAATATGGAAGAGCAAATTGATAAAGTCAATTGTTTGGAAAAACTTGTATTACAAATAATACAAAATAAAGACTATACTTTATTCGTCTCGGTGTAAGTGTCCATGCTGACAATACAGGAGCTGTTTTCCTGCATTGCCAGGGCGAGAAAATTGTTGACAGTTTCCGGAAGTGGAGTTTGTGCGACGATCCATTTTTTCTTCTGTTTAAAACTCTACAATACGAGTTTTGTTCAATTATAATTGATGCTAATAACGATTTTTCCTTGGTAATGAAACAATAACAATACAAATAATTACGTCATATTATAACTGTGAAGGAACGCTGACCAATCAGTTCACTTACATTCACATATACTGCGTTGATATAGTCAGAGGTCCCTGGCTTCATGTTTAAATGTAACCTTGGTCGGTAGTCGTCACCTGCATTTTAAATGTCAATAAACATGCACATACGTTTCTGTAATAATATGATTGACATTCAGAAAATGGGTTCGAACAACGTTGTTCACATAATCTACCTATCAATACGTTTGATGCTTTGCTATTACAATCACCTGGGATATCCGCATAATGTCTGTTTTTCTCTTTTAGTTTCCGATTCCTATCAATTGCTGCTCGTTCTTCATATGTCGGTTGAGGAATTGTTGACAGAAGATGCTGTAACAAAGGATCACAAAAAATATTATTACTTTGAACATTGTTCAACTAAACCCAACCAGTAATATAGTATTCTAGTGTTACAAAGCATTCTAATGTATTGCGTATAGTGATATCAACGTACGTATAATCGTCTTGTTTAAATCTATTAACATAGCATTTTGTGAATTTATTTATATGCAGTAAGCATACCTGAAACTTTCTGGTCATCGTATCGTGTTCACATCTATAAACACAGCATTATGTGTATTAATTTCAATGCAATTCATACCTGAAACATTCTGACCATCGTATCTTCCGGTGTGTCTGCCATGTATTGTTGGAATTCATCTACAGCCACAGGTTTGCAGTCGAATGTGAGAGAGTGCACCAGGGCATGGTGAAGGTACCCATACTGCTCCTAGTAATTCATATATTATATTGCTGGTGTATTTCTGCTTAAAGGGACATGTACACAAATAGCAGTTAGACCAAGTCCAATATCCGAAATCGGAATGTACGTCAGTCCGCCCTAGACTTCAGAATGACATACTTTTGATTGAGTACCTGTAGGTTGTTTTGTTCATTATATTATTTTCATGATATTTCTTTTTTAAGCTGGTAAGTGCTTTTGTTTTAGTTTTTTTTTCAGATAACACGTAATTGGACAGTTATTTAACAAAAACAAAAATCTGTGAATAAGTGCCTTCAAGCCGTGTCTTTTTTTTAACTATCATATTCGATTTCTATACATAAATGGTTTATATAAAATAAAAGAATTACTGTTTAACATATTTATGTAGGTTCCCGAACGGCCTATCCCGGCACTACATGTATGAGACACATAGCATTATTTCCAATGCAAATACTATATAGTTATGAATAATAATATAAAGCCTAGTTGTGTGCTCTGCATTCCGGATTAAATACATTTTAGTTGCAATAGTAAAAGAAGTGAACACAAATATTCCGCAGATGCTAAAATGGTACACAGGGTATGAGTGCATACATCTAGAAGCGCTTAAATATTTAAATGCTAAAATTAAACATATCAACAGCCAATCAATATAATGGACTACTTACGTCAATGTAACTGGCGTTGATATAGTCTGTAACTCCTCCCTGGACTTTAACCCGACAATCATCGTCTGTGACATTGAAATAAGAGTATATGTTATACTTCAGGAATGTTCAGTATCTGTTAGTATTTATTTTTATATCTAGAGTCATATTGCCAGGATTTAGCAAAACATGCAAATGATTTATACATCTGTACCAACGTACATGGATAAATGCCTTTGTATCGGTTCATCTGCATGTTTGTTTTCATTTGGGAAACCTCATACTTCTTTAACAGCCCATTCGGGAGTTTCTGGAATAAATGTTTGTGAGTTTTAAATTTTACGTATGTGCATTGTACGGGTACCTCTAATTCCATTCCAATTGTTCACTATATATTTATATTTTGCATAGCGGTACATAAAGAAGTTGTAAATAAACAGTAAACAATTTAGCTTTTGTTATTAACATTTATTTAATCAAACTATTTAGTCAAATTAGTTACACATTGTTAATCAATGGTTTATTTTTTCTAGAGATCTGAATGAAAACCAATTACTCCAAAAGACGCCTTGTTTTGTTTTCTTCTGTTTTGTTTAATATTCTGCAACTCATGTCATCTGACAATGACTAGAAGATTTTTCTGAATAAAACATATCCATATAAGGTAAAAAATTGCAATCGCCAAGATAATAAACAAATAAGTAGATATTGTTTTACCTCAAATTCTTCTTCGAAATATTGCATGTCCTCTGTATCAACGAATTTCTGTAGATCACTGACCCGAATCTTTCTCTGTTCTAATTTACTGGTACAGTTATAATATATGCCTCCGCTTTCTTCAAACCTGATAGCGCGGAGTCGAGCCATGGCTTCATCTTCATCTTAAACACAGGTAAATATAAGTAATAACAAATAGTGAGGTATTAACGACATGAGCCCTTATTGTGTATTTATTACTTTTTACTTACAGGCAAGCGTTCCTGCGCAGAGTGTTTGTTGTTAAATAGTCTATTGAATGATAACTTGGAAATTTCATGAATGTATATTTATTATTTTTCTCTTTGTATAACTTTGTTTCCAAAATAAGCATTCTTAAATTCATATTCCTTAAAAATGACGCATTAATAATAATAATAATAATAATAATAAGAAGAAGAAGAAGAAGAAGAAACAGAATTGTTAATAATAATAATAATTATTATTATTATTATTATTATTATTATTATATTATTATTATTATTATTATTACTATTATTATTATTATTATTATTATTATTCAGTATTTAATATTCACCATTTCGGGAAGTTATGCTGGACAATTAACTATACAAATGTTCTGAAAAAGACAATACTAATATCCATTAATATTTTCCCTTTGATATGTAAATGGTAGGGGTAATGTGCATATTATAAAAAAAATAAGAACAGTGAACAACCTTGTCAAACGACTCTGGAGAAATCTGAAAAATATTCATTATAACTTTGTTTACTGGCATATTTTTTTCAGTCGTAAAAAAAGTCGTAAGTAATCCACTCTGTGTAGACATGTACCTTTTCAGCTATAAAATAATTTCCTGAAATCTAAAACACATGCGTCATTTTGTACACGACGTGTAGTATTTATGTCAGGGATTTTAACATTTTCTCATGTACGTATCATGAAACCAGTCAGCTCATTACTTACAATATTGTTCAGTTCTATTAACAGCACTTATACACACTTTTATATTGAACACTTCAAAGGTGAACGTCGTCTGTAGTGGTTTAATGATACAGTATATGTAACACGAGTCCGATATTATTCTTCTTTGCTCAATACGTTAGACTATTAAGTTGATCTACCTTAATATTCTAACATATTAAGGCAATTAATATGTTATACTATTAACATTTTCCTGACAATTCCTTTGGCGGGGTTACAAACCAACTTAAATACAGAATGTAATATGCATTTACTGAAGTAAGGGAGACCCTAGGGTGCATGTGTAAATATATAAACAAGCTTATGCCAATTGTGGCTGTCTATCAATGCGACATACCTATTTCCAGACCATCTTCGTCGTTCATAAAAGAAGATTCCCGTATAGAATGCACGTCCACATTGGCATTAGTACGCTAGGCATGTTCATTTACTGCTGTATCAGAGTCAGATACATCGACGTGAACCAAGTGCTTCTCGCCAATACTAGAATCTTAAATTATTGAAATTATGACATTAACTCATTATACAATTTACAAAATTATAGTGTAATACCAAGACATATATACTGAAACAGGTTTAAAACATTTGTCAATTTATTAATCAAACACATGCCGATATAATATATGCAGTTGTCACGTTAATAAATGACACGTCTGTTTGAAGGGGCAGAGTGACATTTGAAATGTAAAATTATAACCAGGACACATTACGAACTTACTTTGCCTTTGTACAGTCGCATATATAGGAACATTCAGTTCGTGTGAAGAGACCTCATTTTCAGATGACTCTGATAGCTTTCTTTGCCTAATTGATGAATGAAATGTCATAAAAATTAACAATGAATACTACTACATTGTTACATATGTATTTGTCCTGTTAATTGACCAACAGATTAGACAAACACTGTTATTCGTGGACCCGAGAATATAACTTGTATGTTTATACAAGGTCTACGAAAGAATGGACAATAATATGTTCAGTGGTTATAAAATATATGAAAAAATCCGTCACAGACGTAAAAACCTCAGATAGCTGTATGTTTACTGGCATTATTTGTCATGTTTTGCATT
The DNA here is from genome assembly GCA_027627225.1 of Congeria kusceri. Taxonomy (NCBI): domain Eukaryota; kingdom Metazoa; phylum Mollusca; class Bivalvia; order Myida; family Dreissenidae; genus Congeria; species Congeria kusceri. The sequence goes on along the minus strand of CM051037.1, from coordinate 6,284,628 downwards.
TAAAATGTTTAAGCATGTCTGACCTTTTGCGACAGTAAGCGAAAAGACACACTGCCAAGACGAGAGCAACAACTCCTCCTCCAGCACCCACTGCTATTGCAGCGATAGGGAAACCATCTTCTGTGGTAGTTGCGCTTCCTACAATATGTGTACATGGGAAAAACAGAAACAGCAATTCCAAAAACGATGCCATTTTGAGGAAAGTTTATAGGCATTTAAATTGGGACAACTTAATTGCGCTTCTAGTAACTTAATTGATAAGCTTTCAATTTGTTCTAAACGACATGTACATTGTTGCTCAGTTGTTATTGTTTATTTGTTGTCGTTGTTTTTCTTGTCTTTTTTAAGAAAACAAAGCAAACATACCCGCCTCGCAGGTCTTCCATGTAAATATATCTTCGCATCCGAATTTGCAATATCCAGTTAAATGTTCGCAACACGATATACTTTCATTTACGGCATTGCAATTTTCAGGACACTGCTTGTTACATTTTACACCAAACGTATGACTGATGCATCGGTCTGAACATTCCCCTATACGGCTACAAGTATTATTTTGACACTTTGTTGGGCAACTCAAAGTACAATTGTCTCCATACTTTCCAGGAACACAATGGTCGCATTTGATTCCAACGAAATTTGCTAAACAAGAACAGGACCCGTCAGTTTCATTGCATCCACTTGCACACCCGTGAGAGCACGCATTATTGCATGTGACTCCATAAAATCCTTTGATACATTCATTCCACATGCTGCCCGAATAATTTCCCGGACATGTACAGTTCCTATACATTCGATTACACCCATTATCACATCCTTGTGAACACGGTATAGCACACGCTGGCCCATATTTCCCGATGATACATTCATTGCATGTGTTACCTGTAAAATTAATAGAACACGAACAGTTCCCGTCTATTCGATTACAAACGCCATTGTCACAGCCGGGCGAACATGGTATTTCACAAAATGATCCATATTTGCCCGCAATACATGTATCGCATATGTTCCCAGTAAACGTTTCTGAACATGTGCAGTTGCCATCTATTCGATTGCATCCACTACTATTACATCCGTCTGAACAGTGTTTATCACATACTATTCCGTATTTTCCGTCCACACATTTATCACATGTGTTCCCAGTGAAATTTCCCAAGCATGTGCAGTTTTCATATGTTCGATTACATCCATTTTCATCACATCCATTTTAACAATTTATATCACATACGGATCCGTATTTTCCAATAACACATTGGTCACAATTGTCGCCTGTATAATTAGCCGAACATGAGCAGTCTCCATAAATTCGGTTAAAAATACCGTTATCGCACCCTTGTGAACAGGTTTTATTACAGAATGGCCCACATTTCCCTGCAATACATTCATCGCATTTGTTTCCTACAAAATTTGCTAAACAAGCGCAGCTCCCATTAAATCGATTGCAAACACTGCTATCGCATCTTTGTGAACACGGTATTTCACAGGTTTGTCCGTATTATCCGAATGTACAATCAGCACATGCGTTGCCTGTATAATTTGCAATGCACGAGCAGCTTCCATTAAATTGATTACACCCATTTTTATCACATCCTGGTGAACATTCAATTTCACAAGACCGCCCATAGTTACCGGTTATGCATACATCGCATTGAGTGCCTGTAAAATGTGTCGTACAAGAACATGTTCCATCTATTCGATTACAACCATTTGCACTACATCCTCGTGTACAGTCATTTTCCGGCAATACACTGATCACACATGTTCCCTGTAAAGTTTTCTGAACATGAGCAATTCCCATCAATGCGATTACATCCATCGGTATCACATCCATTTGAACACGGTGGGTCACATAATGACCCATAGTTGCCAGTAACACACTCATTGCAATTAAAGCCTGTGAAATTTTCCAAACAAAAACAGTTGCCATCTATTCGATTACATCCATTGTTTCCACATTTTTGTGAACACGGTATTTCACACGATGGCCCGTGTTTGCCGGTAACACATTCGTCACACTTTAATCCTTTAAAGTTAGTTGTACGTGTGCAACTCCCACTATGTCGGTCACATACATTGTGGTCACATCCTTGGGAACATTTCATGTCACACGAAATACCATATTCGCCTGTAACACAAGAATTGCACTTGCTTCCAATATAATTTTCATTACATGCACATGTCCCATTAATGTGACTACAAGTACTTCCGCTGCATCCTTCTGAACATTCACTTTTGCAATCAGGCCCATACTTTACAGGCTTACAGGAAGTACACGTGTTACCATCTGAACATGCAGCACACATTGAACTGCAGTTGTTCAAACATCCATTTGATGTATTATAAAAGCCATCCTTACACGCAACGCATTTTTCGGTGGAATTACAGTAACAGTTATTATGTGCACATTCTATTATCTTTTCATAATTAGATCCATTGTATCCTGGCTTACAACTAGTTGTATTAAAGCAGGTCATGCAGGCATTCAGACACGGATCACATACGTATTTCATGACGTTCATAAAATAACCATCCATACATGAATAACAGCTATTGGCATTGCCACATGTGCACCCTGCAAACATGCATTTGCGGCACGTGTCTGTGAACGTTGTGTCTGTATAAGAACAGGGTGGACAGGAAAGTCCAAACACTGACAGGTATGAGTCATAAATAATTACCATTTTGTTTAAACATATTGTATTTCAAACTAGCATGTATATAATTATATAGTATTGAAACAGACCGTGTGACGTATGACTAGTTAAGAAACGTTTATTTTTATTAAGGTTAGTAGTATAAGTACAGTCAGTTAGAGTTAGTAGAAGAATACTCAACGACAGGCAAATAAGTTATTGAAAAGATAAGGAAAGACAAACACTACATGCACGTTATGCTTTGTAGCACACCCGTTCTGTAAAATGGTTCGTGTACTGTTAATAATATGTGAACGGCAACAAATATTTTGGTATAAGTTCAAATCAAAATAATTGTCTATATATAAAGCCGTTTAAATGAATAAGACAATGTAGATTGATAGAAAGTTCAAGAGTTCATAGCGAATATTAACATATCTCTACATTCAATAAAATGTAATGAATTTCATTATTCCACAGAGATCCAATTGGGACGTAATGATGTTGCTTTTAATATTCTGCATATGTTAATTTAACGCACTACAATATTTTCTTATACGTGTACGTTACATTTTGGGGCTTTTTTTCCATACGATATTGCTTGATTTCGAATTGGTTAGTAACAATTGATTCCTATTTTTAAAATGTCGATTCTGCATTGGAAATTTGATAAATGTTGGTCCTCTCACGTCGAGTGGTATTGTAAAATATACATACACTTGTATATTTAAATATACTTACACTTTTAAAACCAAACACGAAAAACAATTAAACACTTGAAATCGGTATTGTAATTTTGACCTATCTATTTTGCCTGGAGTACGTAGTTTTTGAACAGTGTCCTCTGTTGTCTAACCCATTTCGCCATTGACACGTATTTCAAATAATTCAACATATATGATTATTGGCAAACCGATGCCGTGTCTACATGTTTATGCCCCCCTTCGAAGAAGTGAGGGTATATTGCTTTGCACCTGTCCGTCGGTCGGTCGGTCGGATGGTCGGTCGAACTGTCCGTAGACCATTTCGTTTCCGCACGATATCTAGAGACCGCTTTGACCTATAATCATTTAAGTTGGTATGCTGGTTACTGGAGAGGAAAGGAAGACGCCTATTGATTTTGAGGTCAACAGGTCAAAGGTCAAGGTCACAGGAGCTTGTAACATGAAATTCGTTTCCGCACGATATCTAGAGAAAGCTTTGACCTACGATCATTTATATGGGTATGCTGGTTACTTGGAAGGAAATGAAGACGCCTATCACTTTTGAGGTCAACAGGTCAAAGGTCAAGGTGATAGAGGCTTGTAACATGAAAACTGTTTCCTCTGTAGACCATTTCGTTACCGCATGATATGTAGAATACGCTTTGACCTACGATCATTCAAGTTGGGATGCTGGTTACTCTGAAGGAAAAGAAGACGTCTATCAATTTTGAGGTCAACAGGTCAAAGGTGAAGGTCACAGGGGCTTGTAACATGAAAACTGTTTTCTCCGTAGACCATTTCCGCAGGATATCTAGCGATGCTTTGGCCTATTTGATGCTTAAATCAAACATAAAACAGGTATCTTATATAATAGACTTTCTTTCAGCTTTATATTTACTTTCTAAAGCCTCAACTTTAATTTCCTCCACATGTGTTAATGTGCACATACAATATTTTTAAAAAATCTTTTAACAATTGCACATCTTGACGACTTGGCTGCAAGTCGGGGGGGGGGCATATATGTTTTAAACAAACATCTCTTGTTTATTTTCAGCTGCATGACCATCAGCCAACTCAGCACCACCGGACCAACTCAGCACCACCGAACTACCTCATTTCAAGAAATTCTTAGAAAACTAACCAAAATAACAGATGATTTCAAAATAAATGTAATGCATGTATGAAGACAGTAATGTCATCGACAGTCGTTGCACACTCCATAATGGGTAGTAGTAAGAATTCAGATCGGTAGCACATATCAGTGCCAATTCATATTTACGATAATATCAATTTATACATGTCCTAGAGCCGTTTATAATAAATATTTAATGAAACTTCGACTGAGTGTTCTTTTATCGTTCCTACTGGTAATGGCATTCTCAGATTTCTGAACAATTACCGTTAAAAAGAAAAAGCAATACAAAATTGCAAAACATGCTTACATTTTACTCCACCGGAAAGTCTTCACCGGATATTTTCTTACCAAGGAAGTGGTCCGGTGAGTCACCTAACCGTGTAAAATTACAATCGAGGAAAGTTCTTACCTTTTTCACAAACACATACTGCTAGAGTTGCCAAATATAATAACGTTTGCATCTTGTTGCAGCTTCTGAAGTTGAAAGTAACATGCACGTTAATCATCATACTGTTCATTAGAGATAACAGTTCAAAATTAAACGGCTTGAGTAACACATATTATAGAACGCTGATGTATTTGGAAATCATATGCAGATAAGCTGTTTAAATAGTAACAATTATATTAGAAACAGAACCAAGCAATAACTATCAATAAAAAAAGGACCATTACTTGTTATATTGTGTCTTTTTATTATCAACCATTACGGTAACTAGAGGTGTCAATTAGTAAATTAAATATTTGGATCAAGGTACACACACACCATTCCGTATACATGAGTATCTGTAGTTTTTGTTCACTGATTGTTTGTTTTCATTTTTGCTCTAAATTGTGTTAATAATGTAAAAGTTAAACTTAATTAAAGTCTTAATTTGATCTGTTTCTTGGCACTTTAAATTTACATAATAATATTGTATTTTATATTCAAGACTGTTAATACAACCATGGGCAATGGACTAATATAAATAAATTTTAACAGTTTCATCACTCAATAATAAGTGATGACACACAGTGCCAAACCATTACACGCTCAGATAAATTGAATAATCTTGCCTGAAATATAAAAACGTTTCCTTTGTTAATAGAATTTGCGAAATAAATACCAAGTGCTCAATAGATTGCGTTGTAGATGAATGACATAGCAAATACATTCTACACCCGATTTAAACTTCCTTCTTCGCACGACGCACAAAAACTACATTGTTTTATCGCCGCATACGTATTAGGAATGGATCGAGTATTTCAACGGAATAAGGAAATATAAAGTAAATAGATAGTATCTTCATTGTTTTTAAACAACAGGATACGGCAAAAGAAGGACGGATATTGCAAAATGACCACTGAACAACACATTATTTACCTTTATTACCTGTATCATTTTCAAAACACAAGTATGGTGTGTTTTTTTAATTGAATTTGGTAGTTGTTTTGTATAAACAAATAAAACCAAACTTCTTCTTCCTAGTTTGCACCACGAAAATATAAGATTCAAACTGTGCTTTCCATTTCATGTCATGTATGCCAGTCATATACTAATTCTTATCTTTCTTATCTTACTGTTAAGTTACATAAAATGCAAAACACAAAATATATGCAAAAAGTCAGCTGTGTTGTTGAAACAGTAAACATACGAACAATTCAAATCTCAACAACACATTAAAGTATCTTCACATTCAGTCGATTGATAGGTGGCGCAATGTTATTATTATTTTGTCTGTTGTTTCAACATTTTATTACCACAGTTGACCTATTGCAACTATTCCGTGTTGTGTAAACGACATGCAAAACACGATATTCATTTGCAAAACACGATACACATAATATATTATATTATCATCTGGTACTCTAGAACAACTAAAAATCAGCATACATCAAGAGAGAACAATCTAACATCAGATAACCTAAACTAATCTAATCCAAGCGATACTTTAGAGATTATTGATAATTTATGAGACCAATGTAAACAAAATAGAGCCAAAATGATCACCTTAGATTTTTTATAGCAACAATTGTGTACATGTTAAACTAGGGAACACCTCTGTAAAATATGTTTGAAACATCATATTCTCAATATTTCAATGCAGCCATTTAAGAGCAACTGACTCGCTCTGCAGCGACCATGCATTTTACCAGAAAATACGGTCTGAAGAAATAAATTGATATGTGGTCACCTCTGCTTTAAAGTAGTTTTGTTGTTTCAATATAGCCATCGATGGAGAAGACGGCCATTTTTAACGACGCAGAATGATGACAAGGAACATACGTTTTATTACTTTCATTCATTCATTTTTGTTCTTTTAAAATGAGATATCCAATTGTTCAGTATTACCATATAAGGAAATATCACCGTTCCATTGTGACCATAATTTGAACGACTCAAAATGTTTTGAACGATTTTGGTTCAGCACAAATGTCCGGTAATACTACAAAATATAGATTCAGCGTACCCTAGCTTACGAGAAATATGTCATGCACACTGGCGTATGTCAAATAAGTTAGGGATACTTTTTACACAAGTTACGAACACGCCGAAATACGCTGACAAAGGTTGTCGTATGCCGATGGCGGCACAACTTTTATGCATGCTTCTGTTTTATGCATAATGTGTAGTGTATGCCGACGGGTTATTTATAAACTAAGCATAAGTTAGAGGTATGTGACAGGTTAGTTATGAGCATCTTTACATACGCTAACAGTAAGTTACACATCAGATGGTATTAGTTGGAATACGTTGACAATCAGCGTTGAAATTGCGAAGCGTTTGGGAATATTTTTTTCACCTATGACTGATTGTGAACCTTTTTTCCAACCTATGAGCAACGTTCTGTAAACTTATCAACTTAACTTATATTTGACCTTTCCACAACTTATATTGACGTATTAAACGTATGCATGCCGATCCTATAAATACGTGTTAGATGCGTCTTTAAAACTTACGGAACGTGTTCAGAACCTTCTGGTAGCGATTTGGGTTTAGCCATAGCATTTGGTGTACCTACAAGCAACTCATCATTCCTCCAGATGTATAAGGTGCAGATGCCAACCATTATTATGCGAATGAATATAAGAATAATTAAAGCTCCAGAGACATCACCAGGAGAGAAACCCTAATTAACATCCACTGGTCATTTATTTGAGGCAATTGACCAATTGCGAAGATAGATTTTATCTTGTCCGTCCGTTTGTTGTTGTGTTGTTTTTTGCGGATGTATACTGGTTGATCCACTGCAACCATGACACGTGTTGTATAGACTCGCCAATTTCTGACGCAATGTAATCGTCACAATAAGTTACAACGAGCTATGCATACGTCATAAGTTCGTAACTATGAGCATAAGTTTCTTCATAAGTAATAAATAATATTACATTAAACATTGCCGACACGCAACAACATGCATTGAAACTGTCATTCCGTTTCGACTTCAAAAAAAATATGTTATTGGCAAATGATTAGTGTTTAATTAAATGTACGCAAATCATATGTTATAGATACAGAAGAAACAAATCTCAATCGTAGATGTGGCAAAACATATTTAAGTTTAATTTTATTAAGCACATATTTATGTAACAAGATCTTTTTCAATCCAAACACACACTCAACTTAAAATATATATTTATATAACAACACGAATTACATGAATTGGTAACAATAACAATATTATTATTTCAGTCAAAGAAAATACAAAGCTTTCAGCAGGTAAACTGTAATAGAATATGAAATGAACCTGAAACAAAAGAATTGTTACAAACATTTAAAAATAGGCGACCCTTTTCGCAGGGTACGACCTTAACGCGTGTCTGACCAGTGTTTTTTTCGCTCGGACCGGTTGTCTTCAAAGGACGACAGGTTCGGTGACCAGCTGTTTTTAGACTGGTTTTTACTGTGTAAATCGTCAATTATTATTTGTTATTAAGTATACATGGAACCGTCCGAAATGATTTCTTTTTGCATTTTACCGTAAGCCTCATTGTGTATAAGTTACACCTTTTTCGATTATTCAACTTTACAATCATTCTGTATACGTCATAAAATCATGTACACACCTGTCCATTGTACTTAGATCTGACTGGCATTGTAATATCATTTCAAAATAATTTACGAAATGCATACCGGCAGATTTAATTACTTGCTATTATTATTTTAATACAAATTTAATTAAACAGCTTATGTTTTATAAAATAATGAGTTAATAATTGCATACATTAAAACTATAGCGTGCAACATCAGCAGCGTCAATTTGTTCAAATGTTTCTTACGGCCAAAGCCGAAATGCCGAAAATTGGCTAAATGCTTTGTAATTTGCTTTTGTTAACATTACTCCTGGCTCAATAACAGTTTGCCCGAACAAGGTATGATGTCACAGCAAAAATGATTTATTTTTTGCAATCGACAGTGTTCCATCGAAGTAAACAGTATTCAAGTAAACGTTTCGGCATTATGGTAATTATTGCAAAAGGTTAAGGAAAGGATAGCCTAATGAAATACATGTAACAATTATTGTTTCAATTATTTATATTTGCATTTTCATTCTTCAGCACACGATAACGCCTGAAGTTCAATAAATTGATATCTGATCTTATTTTAGCAGCATTGTGCATACAACGTTTTAGGTGTTATATTATATAATGAATCATAGATTTCCATGTGTGCTTAATATATTTTCCGATTTCAATTATTAAATTCATTTCTTTTTCAACATTGCACTATGCAGTTTGATGTGTTTTGATCAGCGGGACCAGTACGTACAGTATCGGACCAGAAGGTTTTAAAAGTAGACGGTCCTATGGACCAACATCTCCCAAAGGCCAAGGTTGCGATGGCGTAGTGGATATGGTGTCCGCCTAGCGATCGGGAGGTCCCGTGTTCGGTCCCCACTCTGGGACCATACTCAAAATATTCCCCAAAACCACCAAATACTGGTTCTACCCAGGAAACGGACACGAGATAGTCCTAATAACCCTTAGGCTTTCGATGCAATCGAGCTAAAATAAATAGGTTTAAACTAAAGGTTAAGGTCAACCCCCACTTTTAAATATGCTGTATATTATGCTTTAATATGGTTTCTTTTAGTCACCAATTTTGTGCTGTCAGTGTCTAATTATAATTTTATCATATCGATCATCGCAGCTCATGGTAGTGCCTTTAATACGAAATCAACCTCCCGGTCCGCTAATAGCTAGTTCAACCCTGCTCACGAAAACGTTAACGTAACAAAACTTTCTATTTAGTCTACGTTGCAGCTAAGGCAAACCAGTGGCTCATCAAATATACAGATAGCGACGAGTGGAATCACCGGTGAACCATTTTAGTGAAGTTGTGACGTTGCTTATTTATGAGACTGCATATTATTGATATAAACTGTTTTCAAAACGATAACAATAAAATAAAGTTAAATAAAATAAAATGTTCCTGCTAGAACTGGTAAATTAAGACGAATGCTTATCAGGGCATTGTATAGTACATAGTGTAACAATAAAAACAGTGCCAATATTTCCCAACAAAACAAATGCTTAAATTATAAATAGAAAGGTTGTAGTCATCGCCAACTAAAAGCTGCATCAAATATCATTTACATATAGAACATCTATGTATTATTATATAAAACGGTATTTTTAAATGCACCATTCATACAACACACTAAAAATCCAAATGAATTGTGCATCTAAACAATTGTATCAAGTGGATGAATGCATTTACATATAGTTCGAATACATACAGCATTGAGATGCAACACAGTTGTATGGTACTCCGAAATCATGCACATTATAACTGAAAATAGTATCATGCGTTGATTATATACATTCATAAATGGCGGCTTTCACTTTGAGTTGATGCTGCTCTTGTTGGATGATATTCTAATAGCGATGTTCTCATATTCGTGGGTATAGACTGTTTCACGAAGAGAAGCGTTTTCAGTCGATTCTGAATTTTAATATAAATAGCATTATGACGTTAACAAATACTTTCAATAAAAACATTTAAAATAAACTAGGTTGTGAATACAATAATAACTAAAATAAAACATACGTTCTTTTAATCTAGAATAGACGTGTAAACATGTTACATCATTGCTAGGTACATGTGTCTTATAATCGGATAGTAGTTGTCTTGTTGTGCGCCTTCAACAATACAGAAGTCGAAATCAATTATAAGTTAAAGTAAGGTGTATACAAATTTGTTTGACATTGAAAATGTTTCATAATATCTAACCGTTGGCGGCAGTAAGCAAGAAGACCCACTGCTAAGACGAGAGCAACAACGCCTCCACCAGCACCAACTGCTACGGCAGCGATAGGAAGTCCTTCTTCAGATGTTTGTTCGCTGGCTACATCAACTGAAAAAGCAAATCCAAAACAATGCCATTTTTCGAGAACTCGACAAGCATTTATTGTTGTTCATACTACTATTTATATTACTATCTCAGTTTATTTCCTTAATCAATTAGTTTGGAACATACTTTTACCTGCATATTCGGTAGTTCGAACGAATAAAATAAACATACCCGTTTCGCATGTGTTCCCAGTGAATCCATCTTCGCATCCAAATTTGTATTTTCCTGTCACATGTTCACAACGCGATGCATTTTCAATTCCGTCCATGCAATGTGCAGGACATGAGTTGTTACAGATAACACCGAAGTAATTGCCGATGCATCCATCCGTGCATTCCCCGTACGTGTTACACGTATTGTTCTGACACATCGTAGGACAACTCAATTTACAATCGACTCCATACTTTCCAGGAGAACAATGGTCGCATTTGGGTCCAACGAACTTTTCTAAACACGAACAGGACCCGTCAATTTCACTGCATCCACTTTCACACCCGTGGGAGCACACATTACTGAATGTGACTCCATAAAATCCTTCGATACATTCATCGCACTTGCTTCCTAAATAATTTGCCGAACATGTTCAGTACCCATCCATTCGATTACACCCATTATCACACCCTTGTGAACACGGTATATCACACACTGGTCCATATTCCCCGATAATACATTCTTCGCATGTGTTCCCTGTAAAATAACTGAACAAGTACAGTTCCCGTCTATTCGATTACAAACACGATTGTCACAGCCGGACGAACAAGGTATTTCATAAAATGATCCGTATTTCTCGGCGATACATTTATCGCATAAGTTCCCGCTAAACGTATCTGAACATGTGCAGTTCCCATCTATTCGATTACATCCACTTCTGTTACATCCGTTTGAACAGTTTTTATCACATACTATTCCGTATTTTCTGTCGATACATTTATCGCATGTGTTCCCAATAAAATTTTCCCTACATGTACAGTTTCCATGTATTCGATTACATCCATTGCCATCACACCCATTAGAGCAATTTATATCACAAAATGGTCCGTATATTCCAGTAGCACATTGGTCACAATTGTTCCCTGTAAAATTTTCCGAACATGAACAGTTTCCGTACACTCAGTTACACATACCGTTATCACATCCGTGAGTGAAGGTTATTACAAAATGGTCCATATTTCCCTGCAATACATTCATCGCACATGTTCCCTGTAAAGTTTTCTGAACATGAGCAGTTCCCAGCAATGCGATTACATCCATGGGTATCACATCCATTTGAACACGGAAGGTCACATAATGACCCATAGTAGTTGGTAACACATTTATCGCAGTGGATGCCTGTGAAATTTGCTAAACATGAACAATTACCATATATGCGATTACATTCATTGTTTCCACATTCTGGTGAACACAGTATTTCACATAATGGTCCGTATTGGCCGGTAACACAATCTCCACACTTCAATCCTGCATAATTGGAAGAAGTTCGATTACACGTATTTCCGGTACATCCTACTGAGCATACACTTTTACAATCAGATCCATACTTTCCAGGCTGGCAGGAATTACAAGTGTTACCATCTGAAGCACAAGAAGCACACATTGGGCTGCAGTTGTTCAGACATTTATTTGATGTATTGTAAAAGCCATCTTTGCACGCAATGCATTTACCTGTAGAATCACAAATGTAGTTCTGATGTGTACATGCTATAATTTGTTCACAATTAAATCCAGCATATCCTGGTTTACAACTAGTGCACGTTGCTGTATTGGAACATGTCAAGCATTTGCCTAGACAAGAATAACATAAGACTCCGTTCATGAAATACCCGTCTACACATGAATTACAGCTATGGAAATTAACACATGTGCAGCCTGCAAACATGCATTACGGCACGTGTCTGTGTACGTTGTGTCTGTAAAAGTACCGGGTGGACAGGAAAGTCCAAACACTCAACAAATGAGCGTCACACGTTTGCTCTTTTTGAACATGATGCATATTTCTTTAAAGAAACACGTGAATATAAAATTTAAATACTCGCATATGTGTATTAATAATGTACATTGAAATAAGAAATGTTCCTACCATTTTCTGCAATAAAAACTGCCATAGCTGCAAAATATAACAACTTGTGCATCTTGCTGTACTGTCTGAAATTGAAATTAGGATATAATGTAATGTAATGTAATGTAATATATTTACATTGCATATGCATTTTAATAGGGAAGGGGTATGCATTAATAATCGTATGAACGCAATGCCTTATCACCGGCGTAGTAATATCTGTGTGTCCTATTTTTATGCAAATTATATTTCGACAATAATATTTACATGAACTTAGATGTCTTATACTGTTAAATGTTACTCTTTTTGCATTTATTGTTAACGTTTGATTAGATGGTTTTATAATTAATCTACATTAACATTTCGTTCCAGTTCTTCTTCTTCAAAAATCATTTTGACATTTTTTTCACTTTTGCTGGATATGATTATATCATGCAAGGTCTACAAGTGGTATTATTAAACAAAGCCATTTCACTAGCATGTAATGTGTAAATGTTATGGTATTTTAGGTAAACATTACCTTTCTAAGAAGCGACCACAGAAAATCTATTAATTTATTGTGCATTTATATCACAGTTAATAATGATGAATTGTTTAACATGTACAATAAGAAAAAAATGCACTTTGAGATTTATATTAAAATGTTATCCTTTCTAAGACAGGTTATGCCTAGGCAAAGCAAATAGCTTAGATATGCCCGTGTGGAATCTATGGATCGATGACATAGCTTACACGTCATCACTTGTTTAGTGATGTCATTTGTGGATTGTTTTTGCTTTTTTCTCGCCGAGTGAAAATGTGGATACTATGTCTATGGTGTGGATTTACAGCATTTAAAAGCATTTAAGTCTCCATCTGTTGTGTTAATAATTAAACAGGATTATCAAGGATCTGTTAAACTCTCAGCCTAGGAATTGATTGATATTAAAGTGTCAGAACTCAACTGTGGTATAGAAGTATTCATGATTTGGATTTACTGTAGTCGTACTAACAAAACACCTCTTATGTTATACTAAACTTTCTAAAGCATTAATAATGTTTTGTGCTTGTTGGCTATACCGGCCGAAATAGCAGTTCTTCTTGATGTCAAAGGTATTTCTGCACCTGTTTAAATTACTTTTTTAGTTTTGTAGCGATACGATTTATACAATGAATATAAAAATATTAAATTTCATTTGTCTCAGCAACTTGAATGTAAAATAAGGATAAAATGACATTTTTGTAGAGAACTATTTTATTAAACCAAGTTTGCAATCTATTTTGTGTAGTTCGGTTACAAGGGGCGGTACTTCGCTGTTCCGAAAAGAAAATTGCTGTGCGTGATATTTCTCTTTGAATGGCAATACAATCCATGTTAAACGAAAAACAATATAAAGGAATGCATTGAAATCATCCCAAATATAATGTAAATATAAGGATTGAAATTAATTGTGGTTACGTCCATTCGATTATGAACGCAATTGTCAAACCGGCAAGTTATCCACGAAGCGCTAGTGCGCATCGTGGATTTGCCAGTTTGACCATTGCGTTCATAATCGCACGAACGCAACCAAAATGTTATTCAATCCTATGTAATGTAGCGTGATATAGTGTTTTCGGAAACTTTGTCTTGGTAAATATATTCTAACTCTGAATAAATAGATACTGTTCAAAATATTGATATTTAAAATAGATGATTGGGCGTTGAATTATGTTAACAGTGAACGATGTTACGACGTAAATATTAGTCAATTAATTATGCATTATATTAATGAGTCTCGCATGGCAACGGTTAGTCTCGCCTGTAATAGAGCACATAATATTAAAATCTGACAATAACAAGGTCCTTGTTATTTAGAAACAATGTGGACCAACGACGTTCAATTCCGTCAGATTGTTACTCATCAGCTGGCAAACAGTATTAAGTATGCTACTATTTATAATACGATTAGCTGTGTATAAGTCTAAAATATTCAGTTTTGTTATTAACTATACATCAAGATGAAACAATTCGAGAATTAACATTAAGCGTATTGTCATAATCGCATATCTGTCGCCCATTCATAGGAATTATCATTTAGAAGGAACAACAGCTAACGGAGATACTATGGAGAAAGGTTACATCAGTGAGGCGCTCAAAATCTGAGACGTGTTTGCAAACTCGAAATTCTAAAATATGACCTTTTTAATACTTTGTTTTAATTACACTACAATTGAGTGCCAGGCAACATTGTCTGAGCCATATCTATTTTCCTGTATATGACATTGTTACACATGTTTCATATATAAATTTAAGACATGGCCCACACGCACACTATTAACATTTCACCTAAAATTGTATATGCATACTTTTCAAATCAAACATTGCAATTTACAGGAGATTTGTATGTCCATTTTTTTTATATATTCCAAAGAATCGAGTATAAACCAAATAGTTTCAACGTCGCAGTTTATATCAGTATTCTGTATATGGCATTGCGTTTTATAAACATTATATTCCATGTGGACAGTCAACGTCGATTCACCATTCATACCGACCGTTCCGATGAAACACTTGGATTTTCTTACGAACGTCGTACGAATTTTTAAGTAAGACAACCGTTCGTACGAATTTTATGAAACGAGCCCATTGTGTTCAACCTGTGTTAATACATTTTCCATGTACTAACACATGTTCCCAGTTGGTATTAATTATGTATGAAAGTGTTATTAAAACTTATGTTATCGCGAGTGTTATCTGTCGGAACCATTATATCGATTCTTAAAATTTAAATAATGGTCAAATGAAACCGAAATAAAAATGTTGTAAAACCACTTGTCAAAACCACGCACATCCTTGAAGTTAAAAAGAACGAAATGCGAAATGTGCACTTCTAAAGTTTAATCAGAAGCCTTATTAAATCAATGTCAACTTCATTTACCAATATATTTAAAAACAAACTTCTACCAAAGATTTCAAAAAAATATATATTTAAAAGTTGAGTGTTAATTATAAACTTGTAGTTTGCATTTATTTTTTGTCGGAATGACAATAATTCAATACTATACTGTTTATAGGAATATGAAATCCTATCGTTTGTTTCCTTTGTTGCCTCTGGTGTCTTCGTGTAGTATGCATAGTCTTAATAACAGTCACTTTTTGTTAAAGGTTGTTTGGCAATATACAAGTGTATTTTGATAATAAAAAACGCTCTACCTACATTTACTGTTAAAATAAAGAATTTTACTGGACATTTATGTAGGTCAAACGGGTGCTAATAATGTTTTCTGAAACGTCGTTTTTTATCAAATACATCAATATATTTTGTTCCAAACGACAGAAATTTTCTTAACATATCGCACATACATGCATCAATGTATACTTACACCAAATCATTAATAAAAGGAATGGGTCACCGAACTTGTTTGGGAAATATTGGACTTGAAATAGGGTACTTGCGTAGCCTTTTTCATGTTTCTTTTAAACACTGTTTACGTTAACAACGAGTTCCTGAAATGATTTGTTTGGAAATATAATTGTTTTTTTTAATTATTATATAATGCTTTGTGAACGTTTACTATTAAAACAATTTATTTGAATGGACATTAGTGATGGTCGAATAGGATAATGAACCAAACATACCTGTTGAAACACCAAAATATACAAAGGACCAAATGTATGAATACATTAAGTTCCAAATCCATATTTTCTTCAAACCTGGCTTAGACATGTGTCAATGTATACCAAAACTAAAAAAACTATGGGCCACCGTGCTAGTTTGGGAAAAAATTGACTCTTAATATGTTAGCTGGTGAACCTTTTCATCATTCATGCTACGACTTCAATGTGTTACCTTTCAAAAGGAGAAATTAACCCAATTATGTTATTTTTGTTGCGAACGTATTTAATCAATAGCTATTAATAGTTGCGCTTTGCGTTATGTAATTTCACAACTATATATAAGGTAAATATTCAATCGGAATGGAAATGTGAGTCCTAACATTAACACGATTTACAGTAAATGTAAACAGACTTACCCGACTTTATCCCACTGTTTGTTCAAACCTTAGCTCAGTTCCACTTGGCAAAGCACACACCAGGTCAATAAAAACCCGTTCAACTGAGAAATTAAATAGTGTCAACTGAACTATGGAAACGTTTCCGTCGTTATAGCTCGCGAAATGGCTAAAATGTGTTAAATCAACAGCGGACAAAAATCACATTCGTCCGGAAGTGCAATTCCTTACCTAAAATAAAACTTCCTTTTTCACCCGGTGTCAACAATAAATTTGTTAAAACAGGTAGATAAATATTTATAGTACGTACAAATCGATGTAATGAGGAAAAGAACATGTACACAAAAGGGAATATTTTATTTAATAGCAAAGGTTTGGATAACTGGTGTCGGTATTTTTATGGTTTAACCGAAAAGAACCTTTCAACATGAATTGATGTTTATTACTTGGTTATATCACAACTAGTTAATGTAAATGTATATTTAAATTTGACCCAAAATTTAGTTGCATTATTACATGAAACACCCGTATTTCAACAACAAATACATAGTAATGTTAGTTGTTTTCCGCTGCACGAAGGTTAATAAACGAATGATATTGCATTACCCGCAATTACCCATACAATTCGACATGGGTCCAATAACTGCTAAAGTTATGAATCTCAATTACTTAGTATCAGCTAAAATATCGACCAATGAGATGTATGCTACCTTTGAGCTTTGTTTTCCATTGGTTTAATATTTAAACTGAAGACTAAGTTAAGACTTTATGTTAATTGTCTGCAGACTTTCAAAAGGTTTCCTATGAAACGCATTATATCTGTGCAATCATTACTTAACAACGCATGCCGTTTCGAAATCGACATGAGAACAAGTTCTCTATAAACAAACACGCAAACTACAATGATACCGCTATTTATTAACTATATAATTTATAGGAAAAGTGACTTAATCCACACATTTCTATTTAGATCTACATGTACCCTAATGACCGCATCATTAAATTGCTTATTCCATTTGGTGAGTTGTCGTTAGGCTCGTTTTAATGGTCAACTGTTTCAATTGTATGTGCCCCACAGTTCTTAATTGTAACCAACACTACGGGAGATGAATGCATCGGCTTTTGAACTGAATTGAATACAATTACCCCATTAAACATGTATATATCTACACAAAAGATTTACGTATTACCATACTAGTAAATAGTACATAAACATGTATCTATTATAAATTGTGTATGTAAACAAAATTAACCTATACTAACCGATGAGGTATAGATTCTCCATTCAAACAACGTCTTATTGTTGTGAAATGTTAAGAAACTCAAAACATAGCTAGCCTGTCGTTTAGTCTTCGTTAACTACTGCATCATATACATAGCTAGCCCGTCGTTTAGTCTTCGTTAACTACTGCATCATATACACAGCTAGCCCGTCCTTTAGCCTTCGTTAACTACTGCATCATATACATAGCTAGCCCGTCCTTTAGCCTTCGTTAACTACTGCATCATATACATAGCTAGCCCGTCGTTTAGTCTTCGTTAACTACTGCATCATATACATAGCTAGCCCGTCGTTTAGTCTTCGTTAACTACTGCATCATATACATAGCTAGCCCGTCGTTTAGTCTTCGTTAACTACTGCATCATATACACAGCTAGCCCGTCCTTTAGTCTTCGGTAACTACTGCATCATATACATAGCTAGCCCGTCGTTTAGTCTTCGGTAACTACTGCATCATATACATAGCTAGCCCGTCGTTTAGTCTTCGTTAACTACTGCATCATATACATAGCTAGCCCGTCGTTTAGTCTTCGGTAACTCTACTGCATCATATACATAGCTAGCCCGTCGTTTAGTCTTCGTTAACTACTGCATCATATACATAGCTAGCCCGTCGTTTAGTCTTCGTTAACTACTGCATCATATACATAGCTAGCCCGTCGTTTAGTCTTCGTTAACTACTGCATCATATACATAGCTAGCCCGTCGTTTAGTCTTCGTTAACTACTGCATCATATACATAGCTAGCCCATCGTTTAGTCTTCGTTAACTACTGCATCATATACATAGCTAGCCCGTCGTTTAGTCTTCGTTAACTACTGCATCATATACATAGCTAGCCCGTCGTTTAGTCTTCGTTAACTACTGCATCATATACATAGCTAGCCCGTCGTTTAGTCTTCGTTAACTACTGCATCATATTAATAGCAGCCCGTCGTTTAGTCTTCGTTAACTACTGCATCATATTATCGTATTTATTTGCGAGTGTAGTAGTGTAGTGTTCGGAATGCATGGTTATTGTACGACATTAACAAAGTTTGCTGGTCTGCATGGGCCTTAGTTTTCACGACATACTGTTCTTTCCAATTTAGTAAATATGTAATGGCGTGGTTAAAATACTTTTATAAATATTCGAATGTGATTATTGTAACAAAAATGTCATATTAATCATTTTATAACGCTCAACATACACAACACAAAATATTATTATTGTTTTCGACCGATATATGATACCTTAAATCAACCAGCTGAGGCCAGAGCACGAACCTATATTATTTTTTATGCACGTCATTAGGCCACCCCAAGTTGAAGTATTGGTCATCGGAAATACCGCACCGATATTTTGTATATTCAAAAGAAAGTATTATTTTTTGCAAAAAGCTCTGCGCTAGCTCCATGAAAAAAAAGTAAAAAAAAAACAACGAAATAATAGTCAACATTTTAGTTTATTGTTTGATATAGTATATTAATTTTTTAATTGATGACGAAAATGAGTAAATTACACATGCATACATGAAAAGTGGCATCCTCCAGCCTCTGTGTACAAATTTACTATGAATAAAAATCTCATCAAACATTAAATAAACGTGTTGCATGGATGTATACATAAATGAGCATAACATCGATTTTATCATATAATGTGTTTGAATGTTATTAAATGCTAAAAAATACAAAGTATTAACAGGGGGGTGGGGAGATCGTTAAGTGAACTCTGGCTACATTAAAGTGAGGCCAATAACAGCTGGTGATAAAATGGCTGACTTTTGCTACAAATGAAGGATATTTTTCCTTAGTTAGTAAACTTTGTTTATGCTTTTCATATAAAGATTATTCGCATGTTGCAGCTAAATATTCCATGTAATTACGTATTTTAATTTAAGACCATTGCCTTTGATATAAAAATGTTGTTGAAGGTACAGTATGTGCAGGTGTGTTGTCATGTAAATCTCCCATCATTATTTGTGCATTTTAAACAGTTTGAAGACATTATCAGACCATTTAATTACACAAAAGCCAAGTTTGACAATTCTGGAGCAAATACTCGTTCTTTAGGACCGTAAAAGCTTACTTTAAGCTCAAACATATTTCTGGTGATGACTTTAAGGAGGAAATACAAACTGGTAATCAGCCTTACACAGCACAATGCATCATATACATTTCTTCATTATCCATGGTTTTTATTATTGGTTAATGATGTTAATGTCTCATGGAGTTAAGGTATACCGGACTTACAATGTAGATAAAACTAATTGGAGTATGTATATAAAGTACGTTTATTTCAATATGTTGATCCTTTCTTTTCCCGAGTTATCCAGTTTTCTGATACAGCAAGAAATAACAGCTTCCATGGAAAGGAGACTTTATAATATAAATTGGATTTTTACACTTGCACTTTAAATTTATATATAAAAATTACTTGAAAATTTCTGGACGTAGTTTGATCCATATTCAAATTAATGTAAAAAAGAATAATGACAGAGTAGTGACTACCCCTTTTAGCTGGGATATTATTATGCATTCCCGTAATTACTGATGATTAGAATGTTACATTTTTTATTCAAGAAGTTTATTGCAAATTACAAATGACAACTTTGAAAAAAAATACAACAACAAGCTTTTATTCAATTGTTCGTTTATATTTTCACATTAAATTAAACTATATAATACAACATACAAACGGATGATACAATACTACTGCAATACTAGATAATAAATATTGAAAATAGTTATTATTAGCAAATGTTATGAACTGATACTACAAAACACCACAGAACATGGTTAATTACACTAACTTGTTGGACTGCTTAAGCTAGTATACAGCGTTCTGGGTCAACCGTAATGCTAGTTTCCCACTATCGTGCAATCCGTCATAACGCCGCGATTGACCACTCGTAGCTGATCGTGGTATTTCTCTGAGATTTCAGGCTTGGATACGATGTGATGCGAGTCCATACGTTTTGATACGATGTTTGCGCTCTGTTGCGATCTGGTCACAATTTGTCAACCACAGGTGTCACGATCTGTCAGGGTATGATCACCAGTTCAGATACGATTACATACGTTCCGTTGGGATTGTTCCGGTCGAGGCAAGATTTGGGTCTCGAGCAGACACGATCAGCACGATCGGGTTCCCCGATTTAGGACGTTCTAGTACGTACACATAAGTTCCGATACGCATATCACGAATACATGCGCTCCGTTACAATTGAATACCACTGTGTTCGCGATGTCTTTCACGATCGTGATCGATGGAGATCACGATTGGAGCTACAACTGGACCCAAATAATATAAATACAGCCCGACTGACTATTGACTTCATTATTTCTTGAGATCGCAACGCATCTTAACAGAGCGTATTGTTTTTTCTCGTCTACGATCGATCCTGGTCACCACGATTTGATGCGCGATTACATACGATTTGTCGAACTTTGTTCGATGCAATAAGATCTGATACGATGATACCGATGGACAATTTATCGCAGTTGATCCTGTTAATCGTAGATAATTTTCGAACCGTTCTAAATTTTTCTACGATTAACGCGATTACCATGACTGACATCAAAATCTGTTAAGATCTGATAAGATCTAATACGATAACCACGAATCATCCACGATAAAGACCACGATTTCAATCGTGACGCGAATCGTGATAGTGGGAACCTAGCATTAATGAACAGAAGGTAGTCATCTGATCATTGCCTTTGGAGATTCACTAGCTGAAACGCGAAATAAGATTACAATTTAATCATTTATATGCAAATCATTCAAATGTATAAATCATTATTTAATATCCACATATTGTAAAAGAACTAATTTAATAACTGTTACTATACAATATCATTAAAACGATTGCAAATAATTATGTGATTTTGATAATTCATTATATTAGTTAATTAATAGTTTTGCTCATGTTATTTTAATTAAATTAGGTAATTATTTACTACTCCAACGTTCAAGTGCACTGGTTTTATCAACGTATATACAAAAAAATTGATAATGTCGATAAATGGATGGATGGACGAACTGATTGAGCTCCATATCTGCAAATCCAATAGTTTCCTTTGTAAAATGTTAATTCCTGATTACCAGTTGTTAGTTTGTACTTAAAGTCATCACCACAAATATGTTTCTGCTTAAAGTATTTTATTACAGCCTGGATTACGGACGTTTGCTGCAGAATGGTTCAACTTAGGGTTATTGAGTTAAATGAAGGTTATTCTGCACATCGGTAGTCATACAAGTGCCTTAGTTTGTCCTCAGACTAATACAAAAAAACGTATAAATGACACAAGTTCTACATTACAACATCACACCTGCACACATTGTACCTTCAATTACTTTTTTAATTCAAAGGCTATGATCCTGATATTAAAAACGGTATTACATGGAATATTGGGCCACAGCATGGGCCTATTCTTTTAATGAAAAACAGAAAAAAATGTACTAACCAAGGCAAAACATCCATCATTTGTCGAAAGTCAGCCATTTTATTCACCTCATATTTGCCTCACTTAAAGGTAGCCAGAGTTCACTTTAAGATCTTCCCCCTGTATTAAAGACTCAGTAAAATTTAAAGGTATAAGCTTTATATTAATTTAAGAAATGTTGGTTATTTACATAATGCATGTTAGGTTTGAACATGTTGAGCAATAAAAATCTAACGAATACAAATCATCAAAAGATATATGTAATAAATTAAGTGTTTTAAATTAAACATGCCTAGTATATGATTCTATTTCACTATATGTATCAGTTGATTCTATTTCACGTCATGTATCAGTAAACAATGATCGATAAAAGGGCGAATATGATAAATTACTTTCTCACCGTGATCCGCATTAAAAATAACATGTGGTCCAAATTTTAGGAATATAAACCAAAAGCTATGGCAAAAAATACACGATTATTTAATCCTAAGGATAAAACAATCTATACCAGACAAGACTTATAACAATAAACTGCAATATAATTGTTTTATCTTGAAACAATTTTTAATTTCAAAATGGTTAAATTTCTCTTTTCCTAAACATGACAACTGGACATTGTATAAGTGCTTTCAGTTTGCATTTAAATGTTGAACAAGTTCATAAATGAATACTTTCAAGAATGAACTGTTCATTGATATGTGTTACACTTTAAACACTTTCGTTATTTAGAGATATCTTAGGTTAGGTCAGTTGATTACATTGTTCATTATTTTATACATTTATTACTTAAAAATCTCATGCTCAAAGAAAAAGTACTTATTTTTATATCTATAAATTCCAGAAAATTATGCGCTTGCATCAAGATAAAAAAAAATGAATTTTGTTTTGCGCTCGATCGCTCCACAATGTTTCGAAAAAAAACAATCCGATGACCAAGTATTTTATTTGGTGTGGCATAAGTAAAATATTAATAAGGCAATGAACTTATATTTCACAACATGCCCGACTTAATTACATGTAATGTGTATCAATCAGTAATCAGCATGCTGCCTAAATTAAATTCAATCTTTGTCATAATATATTTCCCTTAAAAGTATTGTAATTATCATGTCGACAATTTATAAAATGTATTCATAACATAAGTTAATACAAGCTAGTGGTTAGTTTAACGCATTATCTTAACACTACCACCATTTAAAATATCGGTAATTAATATATTATTTAACAAATAAATTGTATGCAAGTATGATACGACATCACCTATCAATTGTACATACAATTTTATATGTACATAATTGTACATGTATATTAGTTCTCTTTCCCTAAAATGTAGCCTTTGCAAATGTTATCATGTCAAGCGGCATACAGTGAATGATCCCGTTATCTCTTCATTATGTCAAGCGGCATACAGTGAATGATCACGTTATCTCTACATTCTTTGTTGAAATATAATTGCATGTCATAAATGCATACTCATTTAACTTTCGATTTTATGAGGTTTAATCATCCCAAAAAACTGTATCGTTATTCAAATGTTTGTCATTTCTATTCCCGACTTTTTTGAACGCTTACTTGGATAATATTAAAATATATGGCCACCGGTTCATAATGATATAATGACTGTTTGAAATACACAAAGCTACTTAGCGGCGTTTTCAAACACAATCTCTGTTTGCATAGTTGTCAAAACTTCGAACGTATTCCAACACGCAATTGTGGCAGAATTGAAACTGCTCCTGAAAGGAAAAATCAAAAAGATTTAATTTGTAATGCCACTGTTTAGGCGGTGTCACATGTATCGGACCAATACTTAAAGTATGTATCATAGAGAATATAATTTTTTATGCGATATGTACCTGAGATGGAATGGCTCGCCTCCGCCTGGCCTTGACCTTTCTGACAGCGTTTGTGACGCTGACCTCGTGTTCCTCTGCCATAGTCTCCATCAAGGTGGCCATCACAGTGACCAACCCGCATTTAGTCGCCGCGTCCCTTGGGTCGTATATCGATGGTATTTTAATAGGGATGATAATTAATGATAACACGTTTTAAATAATATGGATAATGTTTATAAATAACGTTGTGCTTTAATGTACAAGACATTTAATAACATTGTTAACAACAGCATTTTATTTTTGATACATATAATTTACTTTAAAGTGTGGTGTACTTTACATACATGCATCAATTTCAATTCAGCAAAATTACTTTGCTGTGAAAAGACGTTTTGTTTTATACCCGCAATTGATTAAATAGCCTTGAGTAATGCAATATTACATCTATCAATTCACCTCTAAAACGAAAACAAGAGGAGGTGTTTCCTCATACACTACTTACAGACAATGTACTAATATCGGACCTCCTCTGTTGTTTTGTCTCGCCACTGATTCAACGTCTCTGATGAAGAGTAAGAAGTTTCTCGTAGACTTTGGTAGATTTGTATTAATGTTCCAGTCAGTGAACTGTAGAAGGGGTAGTGTCTTCACCTTGTTGAAACAATTAATCAATGTATGAAACCCAAATTAATGCAGAAAGTAAAAAGACTCACATAAAAGAAACCTTATTTCTACAAAACATTCATGTATATCATTATTTTCATTTTTACAAAAGCTTCAAATAACGGTTATTATAAAAAAATGAACACACAACTGTACATGAGATCCACATTAAATGATTTTAATTAACCGTTGGTAAATATAATAAACATTTTAATGGTTCCAACGCATATTACGTATATAGAGTTTACAATTATGATATGCTCAAACCTGGTTTTGAATTCCACGATGCTCTATTGTAATGGCGCGGTTCGTTATATACACGTTTCTCTCCACGTTAGAAGAACTGACAGTGAAGAGTCCGTTCTTCAAAAGCTGGTTATCGGCTGGGTAGTAGACACCTACCGTCTGTTTATACATGTGTTAGTGTACATATTTAAGCGTATATGCTCTGTTAAAGTAATGCTGACACATTCTAATAAATTGCATTAACAGTTGACTTATAATATTAGGGATAGAACCATGTATGTACAAATTGTAATACATGTATGAAATTATTGAAAAGCAAATATAGAATTATTGTATAGAGCATATTGTATAAATATTTCGATATATGGAACCACAAATTATCCTGGCAAAGATTGATTTGGAAAGTATACAAGTGGAAATAATTATAATACAGATTATACTTCATTATTCTCGATGTTGGAGTCCATGCTGACAATACAGGAGCAGTTTTCCTGCAATGCTAGGGTGAGAAAGTTGTTGATAGTTCCCAGAAGTGGCGTTTGTGCTAGGATCCACTTTTTCTTCAGTTTAAAACTCTGCAAAACGTGTTTTGTTCAGTTACATACTTGGCGCTTATAACGATTTTTCTATTAAACGGAAACAACGATAACACTATCCACTATTATATCATTTTAAGTTTTCGACGGAACACTCAGTTTACTTACATTTACATATACTGCATTGATATAGTCAGAGGCCCCTGGCTTCATGTTTAAATGTAACCTCGGTCGGTAGTCGTCACCTGCATTTCAAATGTCAATGAATATGATAATGATTTTCTTCGATCGTGTTTAAATTTCTGTAAATGGGTTCGCAATTCGATTTTCACAAACTCCTAGTTAAAACACAGTTGATATGTGTATTGTTGCAACAATAAAGAACGACTATATACTAACCTGGGACATCCGCATTCTGTCTGTTTTTGTCTGTTAGCTTCAGATTCCTATCCATTGCTGAGCGTTCTTCATTTGTCAGTTCGGGCATTGTTGACATCAGATGCTTTTACAAAGGAATAAACAATAGTAGTATAGTGTTACAATACATGCTCCGTTATAATACAAAGTGCTATTGACGTACGTAATGGTCATGTTTACATCTTTAAAAATAGCACTGAATGTGTAATTTCAATGCAGTAAGCTACCTCAAACTTTCTGGCCATTGTATGTTCTGGTGTGTCTTCCATGTATTGCTGGAATTCATCTACAGCCACAGGTTTGCAGTTGACAGTTAGAGCGTGAACGAGGGCATGGTGAAGGTATTCGTACTGCTCCTAGTGATTCATATATAATATTGCTGGCATATTGATACCTAAAGGGATTAATTCAAAAATTGAATTTCAGATATATACGTAAGACCGGTCTAGTGCTTGGCGTGACTGACTTTTCTTCTCTTGGCCGTTCAAGGTTCGAGCCCCCGCGGAGGCATCCGTTTTACTTTTAATTCTTTCCCTGAATGTATATTTTAAGTTGGTTAGTGATTACGCTTTAACTTTCTGCAGAAAACATATATTTAGACATTTTTCAAATTAACACTAACAACAGTGAAATGTCCCTTCAGGTCCGGTCATTTATTTTTACTAGTATTTTGAGTTAATTCAATGTATTTACATATATTATTTATATACACAATATTATTACATTTTGTTTCCGTTCGTTTAGAAACAAAACATACATTTGAAAAGGTTTTTATGTTCCACTAACCACAGTCTGCACCATGTTCGGCCTGTTCTGTCTCATGTTTATAACACATCCAGCTATGTCCAGCATGTGTACTGCCTCTCCCTCTCTGGTCAGGATATCGAGAGCAATATAGGTACCCGAACGGCCAATCCCGGCACTGCATGTATCAAACATACAACATTATTTACGATTACAAAAATATTTAGTGATGAATAATAGTACCAAGCTGTTGTGTGTTGTGTGCCGTCCAATTACGTCCAACATGTGTGTACATTATTAAAATATCCACATAACAATATCAAAATATCGAGTTATGTAGGTGCCCGTTACCCACTAACAAAAAATTGTTTTACATAACATAAATAAACGCCAACATCGACAAAATCTTATTCTCTTATCGAAAATGCTAATATGTATTTTCTGTCAAAACAGACCGGTTTATCCTACAGCAACGGCCAATTTCGCAATTGAGGCTCTTTTAAACCGTATTTTTTTTTTTTTTTTGTTACCTCTGTACGCTTGTGGAGAGAACGTCAGAAACTATCTAACTCTAAATCGAACTATTTTTGCGATACCTGCAATGGACGACAGTGGGTCCACCTAGGATAGCTGGAGCACTCAGAACTTTTTCCCGGAACTCTATGATAGATGTCACATCTTCTGGGATGCCTTTATCTGGCCATGCCGAGAAGTGAAGGTGGTACAAGGTCCTGTGCTCTTTGCCCTGTATATTCAACAGAATATACAATATAATATATAACCAATGCGCAAACGAATTTACTAACTCCCCGAAATAATGAACAAAGTCGACAATTAACCTTAATATATCATAATATTTTAATTTAATACAGTATGTTAATATTATTCTTTACAAATGGAATGCGTATTTCAAATAAGTACCAAGGAGTCAAGTAATAAAACTATAATTTTAAAATATTTACCATGGAAATCGTGAATATTCTTCGGGCAAATTCTGCATACACATCTTCGCTGGTACATTTAACACGTATTTCCCCGTAGGTTTGCTCCAGTCCGACATCGGGGTAATACTTTTCACATTTGTCTTTCTGTATGCAAAGCCATAACGTATTTAAACATTTAAAATTATGTCATTTGTTCTCAGTTTTATTTATGTGGACACTTTTTATCACACAGAATAATAAATAAAAAATTTGCTCGATCGTTGTTGGCTTTCTGTGAGTATAGTTACACACTCTGAACTGTTTATTCATCATTCCACGATAATACCGTTTAATAGTTTAGCAGTTTTAAAAAAGATATTTTATATGTTTATGTAAGTGTTGTATAAATGTGTTACCCCATCTTCAACGAGGTTTGTGACCATGACGATTTTATCAACTTTCTGTTGCCATATCATTCTCCAAAAAGGTGCAAAATCGCCCAACTGCTTTGACATTGGTCCTATCAGAACATTTAAACAATGATTTATTGAAGTAAATCAATTCATAAAATAAATCTAAATAATGCAATGGTGATTATTCCGCAAATAATAACTGCTTGTTTTATTTAAATGTGTGTTTAATTTAAAACAGTAAAAGCATATGTTGTAACGGAATTGTATGCAATAAAATTTAACAGGAAATCAGATGATGTACATTCATTACCTAACGTAGCAATATAGGCATTCCTCTGTGTATAACCCTAAAAATAATAGAGACTGAAATCATTTTATAGAAACAAATAATTTTAAATTAAAACACATGTTAAACTAACTGCAGGCTTAGCATTCCCTGTCGAATCAATGATTTTCAATAAACAAGAACACTGTCAGGGGTGAATTAAATTGTATTCATGTTGCACATGGGAGGCATTGAATGTGTCGATATAAGACGTACTTTACGAAAAACGATATTGTGGGCATACGTTCAGCTCTTCGAATGCGATAGAATATATCAGTTGGTTCAATTTCAGATATCTAAACAAAGAACAGCCAATAAACATGGACCACTTACATCAATGAAACTAGCGTTGATGTAGTCTGTAGCTCCTCCGTGGACTTTAACCCGACAGTCATCGTCTTTAGCAATGAAAGATAAGTATTTATCATATGCTTTTCAGTGAAATGTCGAATTTTATTGGTGAAATAAATTTTTATATTTTCACTGTTGGAGCAGTGAAAACATAAGATTTTATATTTTCACTCCAGTGAAAATATAACATAAAACGTACTCTTTTTCCACAAATAGCATCGATCTACAAGTAGTGGTTTACAACCCTTGACAAATGTCTATACATGCACAGTATGTACATGCATGTGTTTACATAAAACACATTATTAAATGTACCAAAATTATAATTTAGCGACAACGACTCACAAAATATGGTACGTTTTTCCACCATACTAACGAGTGACAGTTTTGGAATCATTTATGACGTCATTTTATATAAAATAAAATACGATCTTACCCCGAAATCAAAAAATATCCTCTATATACTATCTTCAGAATAATACTAATATTTACTAATACATATGTCGTCTTATTATTTCAGGATTAAGCAACACAGGCTGATAATTTTATATTTGCAGCAACGTACATGGATAAATGCCTTTGTATCGGTTCAACTGCATATTTGTTCGCATTTGGGAGACGTCATACTTCTTTAACAGCCCATTCGGGAGTTTCTGAAAGAAATTGCACGAATATGCATTGTACGGGAATCTCTCATTCAATTCCCATTGTTCACTTTATATTTAATTTGCATCCTTAACCAAAATGTAGATAAACTGTAAGAAGTGTAGCTGTTATATGAGCATGTATTTAGTCAAACTAGTTAGATCCAGTCAAATAAGTTACAAATTGCTATTCAATAATATGGGATAATATTTTCTAGAGATCTGAATGCAATTCAATTACTGAGAAAGACATTTGTTCCATGTTGTTTTACATATTGCAAGCCCGCCCCGGCTACCTTAGTTAGAAGTGCGCTGGACTGTCAATCCGGGGATCGTGAGTTCATACGGGCCGGTCAAATAACTTGTGTGGAGATGGGTCATGAAATTATTTATACGATCATTCTCCCCCTACCTCTGATTCAAATAGGGTAGTTGTCAGTTACAGGCATAGGTATGTGCCCTTAGAACTGGTAAACCGCTTAGATCGGCTAAGCTTGTCCAGGAAAAGTGTGAGTAGCTTAACTGACCGCCGAGATATAACTGAAATACTGTTAAAAACGGCGAAAAATCCAAGTAAACAAACATATTGCAACCCTTCACTTCTTACTAGGAACAGACAAAATATCTGAAAAAAAAATCGATTTTTCGTAAAATAAGTATACATGCCAAGATAATTAACAGTAAAGTTATATATTGTTTTACCTCAAATTCTTCCTGGAAATAGTTCATGTCCTTTGTATCAACGAATTGCTGCAGATCACTGACCCTGATCTTTCTCTGTTCTAGTTTACTCGCAAAGTTGTAGTACCCGCCTCCGCGTTCTTCAAACCTGATAGTGCGGAGCCTGGCAGCGGCCTCGTCTTCATCTGTATGATACGTAAAGATAAGTACTAATGACTTTTTTACAAGGCGAGTATTTATAGTATACTAATTCCATTTACGGACTTAAATGCGTTCCATTTCAAAATATAGTTATTTAGAACGGTCGAACTAACGTTTTTTCACACATTTTACTTATAGAATTAAACATTTTCGCAGTCAAATTGCAAACAAAAACATAATTGATTAATGTTTACAAAGACAATGATAAATCTGTTAAATTTCAAAAGAAAAGTAATTGTATGTTTAAGGGAGTGCAGCTCATAAGAGGTATTGGAATGTGAAGAGTGAAGAAAATGTTTCATGTGTGGTTTGTAGTGAATGCCGGGTTTCATAGGGATGTACTTTCGAAAAAATGAGGTTTATATTTGCTTAAAAGTGCATGCGTGTATTTTATGTTTTATTGTCTTCTTTATCTTCAGTCAATATGTTACATATGTTACACTTTGTTGATAAGTGTGATTGATTTATGTGTAAAGCTTAAATACTTTGTGACATATAATGAAATTAATGGCCGAATGGTTCCTTTCGTGGGTATTTTTTGAAAATACAGAATTCAATGTTTCAGAAAGATAGATCTTTGCTATTTTCACAGACAAAACATTATTTGTGTATGTTAAAAACAAATAAAGGGGCCGCAGACAACCTTGCCAAACGTCTCTGTTAGTATTGGAGGAATCTGAAAAAATATCCATTTAAAGTTACAATTAATTGTGTTCTGTCTTCATAGCTAAGAATGCTTTATTGAAATCTGACAAATATTAACCCTGTGTCATTTGATCATTAACTGCATAACACATATCATTAGCATTCCAGAGCATTATACTTTTATACATTTTTTGGGCATTCGTTTTTTTAAATTGTTTTTTTGACATATTCAAAAGTATTTGCTTTTTTATATTTGCTAGTATGCTGAAACATATCTGCAAACTCCATATAAATATAAAATGTACCCCCTCGTTTGTTATTTAGCTTTTTTTCGGCTTAGGTTTTTTGAGTTACCATTTGACACCTTTGATCAATTCTGATTTTGACGCTATATTCATTTTATTTCATCTTTCGTAGTAGTCATAGTAGGTTTTTACTTATTTAAAACTAAATTAGACTACCTAAAGACACTTCTTTGTTATTATGTTATTCTATGTTATATTTGTTATTAAAACGCAAGCCGAAAAAAAATATCTCAAATGATAACATGATTAACATTACTGCCAATTGCATAGTAAATTATTGATTAATTAGATAGCAGAATAGTGCAATTTACCTATTTCCAGACCGTTTTTATCGTTCAAAAAAGAGTTCCTTATAGAATGCACGTCCACATCTGTACGCTGGGCACGTTGATTTACTGCTGTACCATTGGCATCAGTATGCGTCACTGCGGTGTCAGATACATCAGCGTGAATCAGGGTCCTAGTGCCATTATCTAAACTCAATAACATCGACAATTTTTTTTTTTTTTAAACATGAAGAAACAACAGTAAACATATACTTAGAAACAGATGTATTCAAACAACAACTCATATAAAATACTAGTTGTAACCACTCGTAAAAATCAATAGTAAGTAGCAACTGAGCAAAGCGAAATTTGACAAATACGTATAGTAATTAAACAAAATATCAGTTATGCAAACTGTGTGGAATATTACAATTAAAGCTCACACAATGAACTTACTATTCTTTTGTACAGTGGCATATATAGGCCCATTGCTCAACCCGTTCAGCTCATGAGATATATCGGTTTCAGTAGACTGATTGTGCTTTCTTTGCCTAACAAGGTATGAAGATGTTTCATAACCATTAAGTATGTTCCATTCGATATATAATGCTTCTCTTGTTGCATGTTTATCTTGAACGTTAGTTGACAAATGTTTGGGTA
Source organism: Congeria kusceri (assembly GCA_027627225.1). Taxonomy (NCBI): domain Eukaryota; kingdom Metazoa; phylum Mollusca; class Bivalvia; order Myida; family Dreissenidae; genus Congeria; species Congeria kusceri. The sequence continues at coordinate 6,252,228 of CM051037.1, read as the reverse complement.
TAACGGCCATTCATGAACTACATAATATTGACTTGTTATTGATATATAAGTTTCAATAAACAGGTACGTGTTAAATAGTTTTCAAAATTAATATAAAAGTGCAAAACACAGTTGTGTGCATGTTCACTTTTAATATTTGGTATGAAGTTTTAAATGTTTTAGCATTTCTTACCTTTTGCGACAGTAAGCGAACAGACCCACTGTACAAACGAGAACAACCACGCCTCCCCCAGCACCCCCTGCTATCACAGCGATAGGAAGTCCATCTTCGGCGGTAGCTTCTTTTGCGACAACAGCTGAAAGTCACCATTGCTAATACGCGTCAATTATTTAATTATTCCAATATTTCAATTTCGCTGTCTTTTCGGTTTTGTTGACGATGAATTTGATAAGCATTTTAGTATATGTTGATCGATAGAATAGGTTTAACTTACCAGTCTCACAGGTGTTCCCTGAAAATCCATCATTGCAACCATCGCTGCATTCACCGAAGCGATTACATTTATTGTTCAGACACCCTGTTGGGCACTGGGAAGTGCAATTGATTCCATACTTTCCAGGCACGCAATTATCGCACGTGGCTCCAGTGAAATTTCCCAAACAACTGCAGCTCCCATCTGTATCGTTGCATCTATGTGTCTCACATCCTTGTGAACATAATAACTCACAAGACGGTCCATATTTCCCTTCCACACAACGATCGCATTTATTCCCGGTAAAATTTCCGAGACATGTGCAGAACCCATCAGTATCGTTGCATGTTTTATTAACACATCCTTGGGAACAAGGTAACTCACAAGATGACCCATACTTTAATGCAGTACATTGGTCGCATTTCGATCCAGTGAAACCTTCAGAACATGTGCAACTGCCATCCGCACGATTACATCCAAAGCTATAACATCCTTTAGAACAATTTGTTTCACACGTCTGTCCGTACTTCCCTGTTACACAGACATCGCATTTTTCACCAGAGAAAAATTCCAAACAGGTACATGCCCCATCTGTTTTATTACACTCACGACTTGCACATCCTACTGAGCATTCATTGGAACAACTAAGTCCATATGTTCCAGTCAAACAACTGTCACATTTAGTTCCAGTGAAATTACCAAAACAGTTACATGTCCCATTTATCTTATCACATGTATTGTTACATCCAAGGGAACAAGCCTTTTCGCAATAAATGCCATACCATCCAGCTTTACATTCGTCGCACATTGCACCGGTAAATTGTTCTAAGCACTGGCATGTCCCATCTGACCTATTGCACGTACTGTTGCATCCGCGTGAACAGACGTTTTCACATGTGATACCGTACCTTCCTGCCTCACATTCATCACACATAACTCCAGTAAAATTCCGCAAACAAGAGCATGCCCCGTCTGTCCGATTGCATGTAGAGTTACATCCATTTGAGCAGATACGTTCACAAGAGGTACCATACATTCCCTCCTCGCATTGATCGCATGTGTTTCCAGTAAAATTTTGCAAACACATACAACTGCCATCTTTTTGATTGCATTCAGTGTTATTACATCCGCCTGAACATATCGTCTCGCATGAAGGTCCATACCTTCCTCGTTTACATAGGTCGCATGTGTTTCCAGTAAAATATTCTGTACATGAGCAGGACCCATTTGTTTGATTGCAGGTGGTATTTTCACATCCTTTTGAGCATATGTTTCCACAGTCTGTTCCATGCAATCCCGTTTTGCATGAATCGCATGTGGCATTATTTGAACATGAAGAACAGTTTGAATTGCATTCGTATTTACAATCATTGTCTGTATCGAAGTATCCATCTTTACACGAATCACAGTGCAACGGGGAAAAACATAAACATGATTCATTTGCACATATCAGTGTTTCACACATTGCCCCAGTATAACTGGCATTACAGCTTGTACATGCTGTGCTGGTGGTGCACGTGTGACATGTATCTCGACATTCAGAACATAAATATCCATGCATAAAGTATCCATCCATGCATCGTGGACAATTATTAAAATTATTGCAAAGGCAGCCAGCGTATGCGCATTTCTGACATGTAAATGTACCGTTTTGTGTATCGTAAAAATAACCCGGTAGACAAGTGTTGCCACACACTGTAACGATAAACGTATATATCAAATTATGGTGTCCCATTCGTAACAGCCTGTTTGGAATATGTATTATATTGTTAGCCTATGCATTTATATACAACTGACATGTTGTTACATGTATGTTAAATGTAAATATGAGTTTAACAATAGGTATGGTTTTTTCAGCTACCAAACAGTAAGTGCATAATGTACACAAACGTGTTAAATAATTGTACGTATTTATTACTACAGATTTCATCATTAGACATCAACACTAAAGGTGATAACAAGAAGGCTTAATTAATGCTACAATAAAGTTAATAATATTTATGAAAATCATTATATGTTTTTACCAAATAAACAGAAAGATATAGAGCTATATTTATAATTCTAACACGGCACGCGGGTAGCTTTCCATAGAAAGAGAAGGAGAAAATAGTTCTGGAATTTTGAAAAAAATGTTCCGTAAAATGCACGTGCTTAAACGCGCGATAGCAAAATTGTGACAAACAAATCATTTCTGCATTATGTAGCACAATAAAACCACATAAATTTTATTTTGTACTAAATATTTTATATTTAAATTAACAGAAACGTTTACGTTTTGTTAATATGCTTTTATTTTGCGCGTATTAGCATAATATTTTCTCTGTATTTATCAATATGCAAGACGTCACATTGATTCTTCTCTCAATGTTCATCAATGAAGCTGACGTCATTTTGAATTGTAATGATTTGTTGACGTCACTGAAACGCACATGGGAATGTACTTTGTGGAAGCTGGGCGGAGTATAGATAAATAGAGGATATTTGTTTGTTTCCGGTGTGATAACGCTTGATATCATCACCGGAAAGGGAAACAATTAATATTTTCTTGAGCGCTTGCGCGAGTGAAAATATGTAAATTGCCTCCCTTTCCGGTGATGATATCACGCGTTATCACACCGAAAACAAATTTTCTTTTTATTTAATGCTTTATTAACCTTTTTTTAATATTTTATTGGAAAATATCACGGGAATCATAACGTCATGACGTAAAAAATAATGACGTCATTTCACAGTTTTGAGCCCGGCATCAATGACGGTCCGTTTCATTTACCGTATTAAATCGGGACCCAAAAAAGTTGTCCCTCACTGTGAGTAATATAGGGATATATCTCACTGATATTTTTCTATATTTCTCTTCTTAGCATTAAATAAATATAGTTCTCATTCATAACCTTGAACAATTCAGACCAATTATATATAGGATCGTGTTAGAATCGAACTAATTGACGGGCTTGCTTTGGTTATTGCGGTAATAACCAACGGTTTGTCGTTCCATTGCTTGTTCTCAATTCCTTACCCGTCAAGTATTTCTTAAATAAATGCACCTTTACCGTGGGTTGATATATAAGATATATTAAATTTGCAGGTAGCAAACGATTATCATACAAACAATCATCATATTCCATCTAGACTATACGTACCAGTTGACAGAAGGCAAACTGCTATGTACAACCGCTTATCCATGTTGCTTTACAGAACTAAAACAAAAATTATCTGAAAATGTAACTTCCCTTTAAAAAGATTTTATTATTTTAGCTCGACTTTTCGAAGAAAAAAGGTCGAGTTATTGTCGTCGCCCTTTCGTCTGCGTCTGCGTCAGCGTCTGCATTAGTTAAGTTTTTTGGCTAGTTTTTTTATTAAGTTTTTTTGGTTAAGTTTTTTGTCAGAGTCCATATCTCAAAAACTATCAGAGGTATCCATTTAAAACTTTCAATACTTGTTCACTATTAAAAGCGTAATTCATTACAACAAGGCCGGTAACCCTTTAATTTTCTGTCCATAGTTATCTGCCCTTGTTCGGACTTACAACTTTGAATATTTTGACATGTTTTTGGTTAAATATAAACTTTCTCAATAACTATCAAAGACATTCAATTGAAACTCGAGATACTTGTTTATGGTGCTGACTCCATTCTGCAGACATAAGGAGGTAACTCTTTCAAGGATTTTGTTGGAGTTATCACCCTTTTTGCAACTTACAATTTTCGCTTTATATCAAATTTCTCAGTACCTGTACGAGGTATAGAATTGAAACTCAAATAACATAATCACAGTAATGAATGTATTCTGTAGACAAGAGGAGTAACTCTAGCGATTTGTTTGAGTGATTGCCCTTTTTCAACTTAGCAATTTCGCTTTAGGTCAAATTTCACAGTAACTATAAGAGGCATTGACTTGAAACTCAAAATACTTTATCACAGTCATCAACCCATTCTGTACACAAGATGAGATAATAATATCAAGGATTATGGGTGAGTTATTGCCCTTTTTTCAACTTATAATTTTAGCTGTAGATCAATATCTATAAGAGGTATTGAAACTCAAAATACTTGTTCACAGTCATGAACCCATTCTGTAGACTAGATGAGGTAACTACCCATTCTGTAGACAAGATGAGGTAACTATATCAAGGACTTTGGTTGAGTTATTGCCCTTTTTTAACTTAGATTTTAGCTTTAAGTCAACTGTCTCAATATCTATAGGAGGTATTCGCTTGAAATTCAACACACTTCATTACAATTATGAACTCATTATATTAACAAAAGCCATAATACTATTAAATACGAGAAAGTCGACCGTCTAACACCTGTAGGCAGTGCTCTTGTTTTAATAAATATATATGTGCATTGTTTTAACCAAATAGTGTTTCTGATAGATATTGTTTTAATGGCGAGTATTAATTTAAGCCTATGATAAAGGACCGCATCGGAAATAAACGTTTGGGTTTTTATGGGCCATCCTAGATTACTACACACTTTCGGCACTAAAACTTCATTCTATTTAACTAAACCTCACATAAATTGTTTCAAACAAATGTTATTTAATTTGCTTCGAAATATTTGTTTCTGTAGCATATTCGATTGTATTTGAGTGAATTCAACTGTTATGGCCTTTCATAGTTTTATAAACTACATGTTAAGCATGCCATCGTTCAAAAACATGTGCGTTTTAACCTGACTCTATTTATCTGTCCATCCACCCATCCGTCCATGCCTGCATCCATCCATTCACATCCATCCATCCATCCAATCTACCCATCCATCCATCCATCCATCCATCCATCCAATCCATCTATCCATCCATCTACCTACTAGTATATATCTAGTTGGGGAATCAATTATGCTTTTATTGTATAAGTATTGTTCAATCCCGACTTAAAGACGACTTCTACATTTGTTTGCCTTCCATAAAATAGTTTAATTTTCACATATTTCTCACAAGCCAAAAACAACGAAACCATAAAAATGGTGGTCACCGAATAAGATGCGTAATACGTTATTTTTGTAAATAGGGAGAAATGATGATTATTATTTATAACAATACAACAATAAAACGTTAATGACGATTTATACTTTTAAATATATTAGTAACATCATTTGATAATTACTTTGAACATAACAGTTATTTAACAACGAAAAACACTTAAACATTTAAATCTACACGTGAATCGATATGTTAGTTGAGTGCTCAGGCTGGTTTGCTAACTTTCGTTTTCAGAGTTTAATAAACATCATAAAACATCGAGTCACAAGACACACCACTACTATTATTATTATGAACATATTTGATCATTTAAGTAACACATGTTGATAATAACATTGTACATAACATTTATTAGATATAATCTTTCAAAACACTTCTCCTTTTTGAAGAGTTAAATCAACTTAAGTTATGCGCAAAAAAACAAACACTACCGAAATCGTCTTTAAAGGCACTTCCAACTGATTTTTGCATTAAAATTGACCATATACAATTAAAACGTTTAAGGACAGTTAGAACATTACATTGAATTACAACATACAAGGCATATTTTTTGTTATAAGATATAGCAATTAACTATACACGACTTTATTGTATCTTATTTTAGTTACAGCACTGTCACACTATACCGCGTTTCCACTGCGTTGGCATGGCGTTGTTTAATTTTCCAGAGCGCCGCGAGATCGCAAGAAAAATCTGATATTTTTCGTGAAGATGGAGATGTCACGGCGTCCTCACAGCGACCAAGGCGTTGCTACGGAGCTCCCATGGCGTTCTATCGCGTTCCGACGGAGTTCTTGTTGGCGATTGTCTGTTCTCTCATGGCGCTTCCATTGCGCGCACTGCGCGTTCGCGGCGCTCACACTGCGCTGATGGCGTGTTGAAGACGTTTTTGTTCGTTTTTGTGATGCAAACGCCGATTTACGCGGTAGAAGCGCCTTGGGAGCGCAATGATCGCCGTGACAGCTCCGTACAGTCGTTGTAAAATAAATTACACTCCGTATAAGCGCCGTAGACGCGCCGTATAAGCGCGGCAGAGACGCAGTGACATCTCAGAGAACGCCGTACAATCTCCGTGCAAGCGCCACCGACAACCACAATATATTTAACAAAATATAATAGCCAAGTATATCATTCTATCGTCATGTTATCAGTAGCAAAATTCATACAAAAGTGTAAGATTGACATGCAGCATACCACTATGTTATCATAATACATATCTATCATGCACACATTGATAACTTAGGATGCTCGGTTGAGATCGTACAGTCGCTGTACCGAGACATGCGAGTAAGGTTTACATGATTTACATCAAATCAAAGTAAATACACACATATACAGATAAATCGAGTATTTGATATTACTCCTGTTACAACATTGCTGATACAATAATAAATACAAATATTTTATGATGTTTGTTAAGCAATATTCGGACGGATTGAAAACACAGTCGATTATATTTCAACATTCTGAAAAGCAAACAAAGTTATCTTACTGTGCTTGTTTATCGATGATCACACGTTACATATCCGAGACGATATTACTTGTACACCATTCCGTCGACCATTCGGAAGTTAGTTGCCCTAAGATATGTTTATAAAATATTTACGGCATGTACCCGTTTTATCTTGCTGTTTCGTACCATCGCCAATCCTGTATCCATTAACATTTGAAACTAGCCGTGTAACTGGATACTGTATAAGTACCACACTGCACTACTGATATACGGATACATGTACTTTAATGTAGATACCATTAAACGTAATACTGGTTGAAATATAGTAATATAACTATCGCTTTATTCTGTTATTAAAATCGTGTCATACTTGATTCTAGTTGTATTAAAGTTGTTATCCCCGTTCTTATTTAACACGGATTCATTCACAAAATTTTCGAAAGATTTACGATATTTCAATTAAAACTGAAAGAAAGGAAATGTTTTTCTGAAATATACAGATAACTAGTAAAGTACAACATTTACCTTTAAATTGTTATTAATGTTTCAATTATCACCAAGTTACTTTAAAATTTGGTATACATCATCTGCGAATGATGTTGACCCGGTCAATGAGTATCTACTTATAAATAGTACGTACCTGCTTATTTTGCGAGGTTCCATCTAATTAAAGTAGTAAGTTATAAATAATAGTACCAGAATAAACAAAATATTATATTTTAAATACAACAACGCCATTAGTTTATCAGTTTATCTGTTAGCAATTAATATGCCAAATCCTATTAAGATTTGGATCTGAAAACACAATAACATAAAGAGACGGCTTATGCATAACTTCCGACACGTTTTTTATATATTACAACTAAAATATCAAAGAATTAGTATGTATCTACTAATTATTAAACGGCGGATAGGCTGAAAATTTTTTATTTAGTAGGCTCCTACAATTAAATTATGTAGAACCTCGGATAGTAAATAGGTACCAATTTAATATTTGGTAGATACCTACTATATAAGAGTTATAACCCGGATCGTACGCAATACTAACCACTGAATAATTAAATTTATTCCATATTCCAGAGAGTTTTCTTAGTTTTTCGGTATTCATTAACGGTGATATCATAACGGTAACTGGTGGGCGGAGCCTAATATGCAAGCTTATAAGTACCGTCCGGTATATTAAAATTTAGTTGTAATATATACGCATGCTACTTATTGCACGGTAAGCTTGCACATTTTCGGATCGCATCACGTGACCTTGCGACAGCCATAAATTTGGAAACGACACAGATGTCAAGCATGTCAGACATCACGTGCCGTCTAAAAACTGTCCATGTGATCGGCATTGTAGAAAGTTGCGATGTGATTGGTAAATAACTAAATATGGTATAAAAGACTACCTTCAACTTCAATAGGTTAATTGTTTAGTCTCGCCCTGCGAGCTTGTTAAACAGCTAACATATTTTGGTCAAAGTATGCTACAACTATTACTAAAATAAAATGAAATGCTGAATTATTTTTATTTATGTTGATTTGTAGTGCTACAATTTAATATTTCTCCGTATATTTTTCTCATGTACTGTAATAAATTCGGGACCGAGTTCGACACGCCTTTAGACTAGTTACACCACCAGGGCGGTACGTGATCCGAGGCCGAATACCGGTAATTGCATCGTAAATATTTGTTTTACGATGTTTCTATGTTGCATAACGTGTAACATAACAATGGGTCATTTGTCTAAAACAACGGGTATTTGAATTAATAAAGGAGCAGTCCAGAAATATGTTAATTAACATTAAATCGTTTCCAATGGACATTTAACCTATCAAAATACAAATAAAAGGCATTGAAATTGGTAAAATAATTACGTTTAAATAACTTTGTATCTGTATTCGATAGCTTGTGATGCCTCTGGAATAAATCAGCACGAGTATTAGTGTATATTCCGTTCGTACCAAGCGTTTTCGAACAGAGACATAATAACATGCCTCTCGTAAATAAGAAACAGTTTTCAGTAGAATAAACGTCATTAACGTTCATTACAACTAATGCCAATTTGAGATGTACTGAATGATATTCTATGGACAGCGGCTTGAAGAGTTACTACAACTAATGCCAATTTGAGATGTACTGAATGATATTCTATGGACAGCGGCTTTAAGAGTTACTACAACTTATGCCAATTTGAGATGTACTGAATGATATTCTATGGACAGCGGCTTGAAGAGTTACTACAACTAATGCCAATTTGAGATGTACTGAATGATATTCTATGGACAGCGGCTTTAAGAGTTACTACAACTAATGCCAATTTGAGATGTACTGAATGATATTCTATGGACAGCGGCTTTAAGAGTTACACTTCTGCTGATGCTGCTGGAGTGTTATAAATTTCATGCTTGCAAATGATGGTCCCCAGTTTCGTGTCAATCAATGTTTTATACTTTTGAGGAGCGTTGTGAGAAAACTGGGTTTAATGCATGTGCGTAGTGTCGTCCCGGATCAGCCTGTGCAGTGTGCATCCTGGATTAGTCTGTGCGGACTGCACAGGCTAATCAGGGACGACACTTTACGCCCATGCATTTAGGCCGGTTTTCCAACAACGCGCCTCAGTTATTTTGTGATATATACTATAAATCTTGCAAATTCAATCTAAGGCATACAGCAATCGAAATCGAACACCTTCAACCACATACACAGAAATACAAACATAGACTTGGCTATACGGCACAATAGAAGGTTTACCTCCCCATAAATTGAGGAGAGGCAGAACTACAAAGTTGTGAAATAAGAAGAAAATTGTGTTACGAATACTTAAGAAAATTGGGGAATGTCTTTGAGGAGTTAACATTCTACACCAACTGATTTTAAGCTAAGATTTCCAACAACAACATCGAGTACATCAATCAAATGCGGAGCTAACTACGTTGTACTCTCTTCCTATAGCAAACTTGTTCTTGACAGTTCATTACATTTCTCATGTTTCAAATATCGGCTTACATTTGTAAGTGTAAATAAGTATAATTAATTGAATCATAATTGTCTTAAATATCCTATGGCCACTCTTGTTCAAGTCTTCGTCTGCAATCTGTCAATGACACGGTAGAGGGCGTTCTCAAGTTCAACGTATCGCGGGTCGTCCCCAACTCCGTTGATTGACAGGTGGTTGGTAAGGTAGGCGATACCCAGTGTGTTCGCCTCGTCACCAATGGCAACCTGACCACCGAACCCCGTGTGGCCCACGGCTTCCTGGCCCTGAAAGTGGGACAGAATAGTAATGCTAAATAGTATTTAGCAAGTACGAGCATGCAGCAGTTATTTCGAACAACCTCATTACAATTATATCTCCAGTTTGACTCTGACGTTTTACTATCCACTGACTGACAGGGGGACGTTTAAGCTGAGGGAAAGATAGGATTTAAATTCAATGAGATTGGTTCCCATTGTGTTGGCAACATTAAATTAATACTCGTTTATCTTCCATCAACAAAATGTGCACTTGATATTGTTAAATGAATAAAAATTAATATAATAATTGAAATTAATAGTCATTGCATATTTACGGAATTTCGAATATCAAGTGAGACTTTGGGCTCAAGCAAAATGAACGATATTTTTTATGGTTCCAAAATTCGTTGCCTTCTCGAATTCTGAAGTTTCGAGTTCTCAGTAATCACAATAAATGATTCTCTAATATTTTTGCAGACAACTAGCAATGACAATTGCTTACTGTAGATATTTACTACGATTTATATGGAATAAATAAAAGTGCATCGCATACATTTCACTATCAAAGACATATTTGACTTAAATCAATTTAGACTAATATACATGCAAAGTAAAGTCACTTGTTTCTCACAAAGAGAGAACTTGCCTCTTTGAATCTTTCAATATCGGGGTCAACAGACATTGACAGCTTCAATTCTTACCCTTGGATTCAGTCTATAAAAGGTACCGGGTCCAAAGCTCGCCTCTTCTCCAGTTATCATCACTGCGTCTTTCCCAACGATAAGAGGCGTGGCCAAGTATTTGATGCTGTCACGTGATAGCAACGTTTGCCCGCCTACTGAACCGCCATTGGCTAATATTCCGTAAAGCTTGGCCAATCCGCGGGCAGTACCCGTGCCAGAACAGGACGATACAGTGACCTCGCGGACTAAAGGATTGTTCAACGTAGTTGTATCCTGAAATGCAGATGTTCTACTTTCTACATTTTTTAATTAAAATACGTGTAAGTATATGTACATATCATGTAACACGTATTGTGTATACATTTTGAAAATGTAATAAATAATTGTACATTTCATACGACTCCCATTTTATACGGATTGACAAAATTAGCTGATTTCAACCGTATATTCGATGTCTATCTATAATATAATACTGTCATGCATCTAGCACATTCATAAAATGTAAATGTTGTCACCTGAGCGTATTCTACAATAGGTGCTATAGACTTCGCCATGAGTGAGTTGGGCTGGGTTATAATCTGGAACATGGGCACAAGATATCGAGGAAAACTGAGCGAGTCGCTGAGCAGCTGTAATTTCGACCTGGTTACCAGTCTAGCGGTCCTGGCGAACTCACACTGGGGCGTGTTCATACCGAAGTCGATACCTGCAATGGACGTATTCACTAATGTCAATCATATTAAAGCAGCAGTCCAGAAATATGTTAATAAAAATTAAAAAAAACTTTGCAGAAATCGTTTTTAATGGACATAAAACCGATCAAAATACAAAAAAAACGCATTGAAATCTGTGCAATAATAAAGTTTTGGTAACTTTTTATCGTCTATTATGTGTGCGATAACTGGTGATGCCTCGAACCAAACGTTTTCAAACATAGAAAGTATAAAAATGCCTTTCGTAAGAAAGAAACAGTTTTCAGACGAATAAACACCATTAACGTTCATAAGAACTATTGCCAAATTACGATGTATTGAATTAGATTCCATGGACGGCGGCTTTAATTTCAAATTGTGTAAGTGAATTATTCAGTTACTTGGTTCTCACTGGGTTAACTGAGAACCCTGTTTACACCAAAGAGCGCGTAGTAAATTATTGCAATGATTTAAATCATGAATTGACTGTACAACTATTTATCTATTCTATCATCTAACAGAAGATGGGAAGGAGCTTCGAAAGACCGATCCGGGTTTTGCCACAAATAGTTTAAACTCCTCCGCAGCTATTGTTAAAGAATTAATTTCAATTCATTGAAAATCTCAAACATTAACACGTGCTCTTTGGAATATCACAAACAAATTCCACGTGCTCTTTTGTATGAAATATTTTAACCGCTAAACACGTAATATCCAAGTGCGATGATTGGTTAATATTGCAGATTACTTTGACTATGATTGAAATTTTCGTCCTTTAAATCATCAGTGGCAAAATATCGAGTAAGATGAAGTACAATTTAACATTTTCTATAATTGTTTTATAAGTGTGCTATTGAATCAACGGTCAGACATTTAACGTGACATGGAAATATTTGTGACGTGTCAACAAATATTTAACATGACATTTTCATCTTTGTGACGTTTCAACAAATATTCAACGAAATCGTAAGGATGGAAAGGAGTGAAGTTCCGCATGATTGTCACATACTAGTAAAGGAAATCATGTTAAACCAAGCCGATTACAATTAATTTCAACAACCACAACATACTAATCAGTGCCGTTGATTTAATGTACATACCGAACGGCTTGGCAATCAGATCCTGGAAGATGGTGGCAGTGTCTCTGTGCTGTGGATCGGCTCTCTGTATCAGCTCATCCACGTACAGTCCGAAGGTCAAAGAATGGTAACCAAACATTGTACCTGCGAAATATCATTCCGTTATTACCAAAACTTATAGCGGTATACGAAAGCCTAGAACAAGAGAGCCATGATGGCCCAGAATGCTCACCTGAGAACTAGCACAGGTGAAAAACATACTGACAGGTTTGAAAATTAAGGTATCTGAACAATACACATGTTTTCGCAAAGGGGGATAGGATCGGTTTGATTCGAAACATCGGTTAGTGCAATGGGCTCACTAAATTACAAGTTGGGTAGTGGATGTGTGCAGTGTTTTTGCTTATGGTTCTCAAATTATTGTTCTCGATATTCTTACCTGACCCTTTTTCATTAAGTCAGTGACAATTCTGGAAAATGCAGAGACAGTAAATTTTGATGTCTTTTTTGCAGACAGTTTTGGAGAACTAGTTGCAATCCGATAATTGCGATGGCTGTGCTATTAGGTCAAGTTTTGCTTTTTCTTTGATAATTTTATGTCCAATGATGATAAACGATGTTAATGCAGGCTTTGGAGGCATCAATGTTGCATGTACAAATAACTGCATGTAAGGTTTGCAATTGTTGGAAATAAAATTTTATCAATTAATTTATGGTCCTACGCAAACTGTGTAAGTTTGGTCAACATTGAATAAACAATCGTGTGTGCAAGCCAATCATTGATAACTTGATGTTTTTTTCCACACACAATGGGAAATTACTCCGGTGTTTCTGGCCCGACCGTGATTATATTCGACTTCACCTGCACACTTACGTTCATAGACAAACTGTGCATGATTGGTGAAGATTGGATGAAATATGATCATATTATATTATCCTGAATAATATCCATTCTTGTATTAATTGTTTTCACAAACAAAGGGCAATAACTCCGGTGATTCTGGTCCGATTTGGCTTATATTCTATTTGACGTGTAACCTTATGGTCATAGACAAACTGTGCAAGATTGATGAAGATTGGATGAAATATGAAGTCTCTATCCTGAATAATGTCATTTTTCCATATTTTTTCACAAACAAAGGGCAATAACTCCGGTGTTTGAAACACGATCGGGATTGGATGGAAAATAAAGTCCATATCTTGGAAAAAGGCATTTTTCACTTTTTTGTATGAACAAGAGGCAATAACTCTAGTGTTACTGGTGTGATCTGGCCCAATAACAATCCCGTCCGATATTTTATGGTCATACATAAACTGTGCACGTTTGGTTAAGATTGGATAAAAAGTGAAGTCTCTATCGTGAGAACGAAACAATTGTTGACGGCAAACGGACGACGGACAACATACGACGGACGACGTACGACGGACGACACAGGAGAGGTTGCCTATACCAATAGCTCATCGAGCACTTCGTGCTCAGGTGACCTTAAAACATATGCTGTTGTTGTGTTGTTGTTTTTATTTCGAAATTGTTTAGGACTGTTAAAAACTCGATAAAGTGTAAAATAAACCAACATAGAACTTTCGATGAGATTTGGTTGATACTGCGTCTATATATCTATAAAGTAAGGCCTTTACTGTTTAACAGACGTCTTGTAAAAACAGCAGTATTCTCTAAACGGCATACACTGCTTGCATGCGGTCCAAAGCAATCCATATACAATGTTAGGGTGACAAGGCTGATGCTGTCAAACGGAAAAAAGGTAACTCAAAAGTGCATGTGGCAATTTGGCTCGTTAGCGCATTAAGTCGACATACATGTATAATACTTAGAGACATTTTCATCGAGTTTGGTGAAGATCAAACACGCTTTGTTGGATTTTGTGATCTTCCGACCAACTGACCAACATACCCTGCTATCATTCCAACGGGGGGAGGGGCATAAAAACATTGGAAAACACTGACATTTCTATACCAGCGTGATATGCATGAAATTTGATGGCAATGAACACCAATTACAATAAAATCAGTTAATAGCTGAATAACCGAGCTCGTAATAGAGCGCTTACCAGGCGGCCAGACGGGCGACTGCTCTGCCAGTGTCCTCGACCAATTCTCTCTGTTCTCGATATACTCCCGGATAGACAAGGGGGTGTCCAGGTACACAAGTCCGGCCTGGAAATATAGCAACATGAAACAACACTAATAACTACAATATGAGCAATTAAATCAATATAATACGAGTAAGTGTATTGACTGGAGTATATGGCATTCCCAACTGTTTTCTATACACAAAGAACGAAATTTACCGTTGTGAAATTGCCAATAATCAACTGAAAAATAGTTCCGAAACTGTAAAATATAATTCGCATTGTAATTACAGAACATGCTGTCAGGTCATGTTAGAATCCAAATAATTATCGCATTATCGTTGTTTATCGGCTTATAAACACCGATTTGTCGTTCTGATGCGGTATATTAAACCACTCGGGCTAAGTCCTCGTGGTTTAGCTCATACGCATCAGAACTGCAAATCGATGTTTATTAGCCGATATACAATTCTAAATAAGTATTTCTTAAACAAATGAAAATTATATTGAAATAAAATGGAGTTTCTGATCTAATATTTGCGGATGGTTATCACCTGAGAATCTGTTAACCTAATTCACACAAAAGAGCACGTGGTGATACTTGTGATGCACTTGATAAAGCAATGTATGTAAATAAGTCCTCTAATAATAGGTGTGGATAGGTTTAAATTATTAGAGGTAAACACACGAATGTTGTGTAGTAGAGAACATTGTGTCCTTTACGTGAACCAAGTCACCGAGTGTTTAATCCTTACACAAAGTACAGAACGACATGCGGAATGACACAATTGTAAAATAACGACTAGAACGACATGCGGAATGACACAAATGTATATAAACGACCAGAACGACATGCAGAATGACACAAATGTACAATAACGACTAGAACGACATGCAGAATGACACAAATGTATAATAACGACTAGAACGGCATGCAGAATGACACAAATGTGCAACAACGACTAGAACGACATGCAGAATGTCACAAATGTACAATAACGACTAGAACGACATGCAGAATGACACAAATGTATAATAATGTACAATAAAGACTAGAACGACATGCAGAATGACAAAAATGTACAATAACGACTAGAACAATATGGAATGACACAAATGTACAATAACGACTAGAACGACATGCAGAATGACACAAATGTATAATAACGACTTGAACGACATGCAGAATGACACAAATGTATAATAATGTACAATAAAGACTAGAACGACATGCAGAATGACAAAAATGTACAATAACGACTAGAACAATATGGAATGACACAAATGTACAATAACGACTAGAACGACATGGAATGACACAAATGTACAATAACGACTAGAACGACATGAAATGACACAAATGTACAATAATGACTAGAACGACATGAAATGACACAAATGTACAATAACGACTAGAACGACATGGAATGACACAAATGTACAATAACGACTAGAACGACATGAAATGACACAAATGTACAATAACGACTAGAACGACATGGAATGACACAACTGTACAATAACGACTAGAACGACATGGAATGACACAAATGTACAATACAGACTAGAGCGACATGGAATGACACAAATGTACAATAACGACTAGAACGACATGGAATGACACAAATGTACAATACAGACTAGAACGACATGGAATGACACAAATGTACAATAACGACTAGAACGACATGGAATGACACAAATGTACAATACAGACTAGAACGACATGGAATGACACAAATGTACAATAACGACTAGAACGACATGGAATGACACAAATGTACAATAACGACTAGAACGACATGGAATGACACAAAGGTACAATACAGACTAGAACGACATGGAATGACACAAATGTACAATAACGACTAGAACGACATGGAATGACACAAATGTACAATAACGACTAGAACGACATGGAATGACACAAATGTACAATAACGACTAGAACGACATGGAATGACACAACTGTACAATAACGACTAGAGCGACATGGAATGACACAAATGTACAATAACGACTAGAACGACATGGAATGACACAAATGTACAATAACGACTAGAACGACATGGAATGACACAAATGTACAATAACGACTAGAACGACATGGAATGACACAACTGTACGATAAAGACTAGAACGACATGGAATGACACAAATGTACAATAACGACTAGAACGACATGGAATGACACAAATGTACAATAACGACTAGAACGACATGGAATGATACAAATGTACAATAACGACTAGAACGACATGGAATGACACAAATGTACAATACAGACTAGAACGACATGGAATGACACAACTGTACGATAAAGACTAGAACGACATGGAATGACACAAATGTACGATAAAGACTAGAACGACATGGAATGACACAAATGTACAATAACGACTAGAACGACATGGAATGACACAAATGTACAATAACGACTAGAACGACATGGAATGACACAAATGTACAATAACGACTAGAACGACATGGAATGACACAAATGTACGATAACGACTAGAACGACATGAAATGACACAACTGTACGATAACGACTAGAACGACATGAAATGACACATCTGTACGATAAAGACTAGAACGACATGGAATGACACAAATGTACAATAACGACTAGAACGACATGGAATGACACAAATGTACAATAACGACTAGAACGACATGAAATGACACAACTGTACGATAAAGACTAGAACGACATGGAATGACACAAATGTACAATAACGACTAGAACGACATGGAATGATACAAATGTACAATAACGACTAGAACGACATGGAATGACACAAATGTACAATACAGACTAGAACGACATGGAATGACACAACTGTACGATAAAGACTAGAACGACATGGAATGACACAAATGTACAATAACGACTAGAACGACATGGAATGACACAAATGTACAATAACGACTAGAACGACATGGAATGACACAAATGTACGATAACGACTAGAACGACATGGAATGACACAAATGTACAATAACGACTAGAACGACATGAAATGACACAACTGTACAATAACGACTAGAACGACATGGAATGACACAAATGTACAATAACGACTAGAACGACATGAAATGACACAACTGTACAATAACGACTAGAACGACATGGAATGACACAAATGTACAATAACGACTAGAACGACATGGAATGACACAAATGTACGATAACGACTAGAACGACATGGAATGACACAAATGTACAATAACGACTAGAACGACATGAAATGACACAACTGTACAATAACGACTAGAACGACATGAAATGACACAACTGTACGATAAAGACTAGAGCGATATTAGGAATATGGGGGCGTTACCTGATGGCTAATCAGCATTTCTACGGTGATATTGTCCTTTCCGTTGACCGCGAATTCAGGCCAGTAGTCTTTCACCAGCGATGTGGGCTTGATAATTCCTCTGTAGATACAAATAATAATAACAACATTTTCTATCCAGTTTAGCTGTTTTCTATATACTCCCTTCAGTAACATGTAACGAAAACTTAAATATACAGTTATGAAACGTTGTATTCGTACCATAGCCTCTACAAGCTACTAGTAAGAATTCTTTCTATTTGAGGGGCGATACATTAGGAACATTGTGTGGTCAAAAAGTTGCACTTCAAGAATCAATTCATGAGATTTAAAATCACGTGGCACTCAATGAATATGTTGAGGAGAAATAATATGCAAATATGTAACTGTTCGTTTTGTGTAGGTCATGAAATTACAGATCTGACCTAATTACAAATTATATAGTAGCCTTAGTCAATGGAATTCAAGGCTAATACACATTATGTTATTCATGAACGTTTACGATCCAGGTTAACATTACTTTTGATAAATCGAGGGTTGAGCGTGAGACTGTTGTATCTGCTAAAGATATGTAAAGCGGGTACACAGTTTCACGCCCAAATTTCAAAAAGTTGGAGTGATTTGTGGTAACTTCGCACAAACTAAATCACCCTTGACGTTCGACCTCGTTCGACAGCTTACAGTGACTTCATAAAATCAAGAGAAAACCTGTCACACGCTTACAATTCCATCATCTTCACGAGGATGATGGCGGCGATTCCCTTGGTGCAGGAGAAGGCAACTGTGGTGGTGTTCTCCGTCCACGGGCGGTAACTCTCCGAGTCCGCGTACCCGCCCCACACGGCAATCACGGGCCTGCCCTGGTAATGGACAGCGAAAGCCCCGCCCCTTTCCTTCCCGCTTTCAACATTTTTCCTGTTCAAAAAACAGAACGGATACATTTTCAGTTTGTTTTTTTCAATTTACATTTTGACTGTGCAACTGTAGTAAGCATTCATTTAAAGTCAGCACATTGGCAAAGCGTAACAATTACGCTGATCGCAAGCATCTCAATTTTGCCATTTAGTGTAAAAGTTTAGTTGTTCAGACATATCGGTAAATAACAATACTAATTCCGATTTGATTAACATTGGATGAAATTACCACTGATGGTGTTGGTGAAGATGATGATTACAATGATTACCGGGTATTATGATGATAATGAAGACGACGACGAAGATGTTGCTGCTGCTGATGCTGCTGATGATGATTGTGACGATTATGACGATGATGATGATGTCGACGACGACGCGCCGACGACGATGATGATGATTATGATGATGCTAATGATGATGATGGTGAAAACGACGAAGACGATGATGATGATGAAAACCACGATGCTAATGATTACCGACGACATTGACGGAGTAGACGACGACAACGGCGATGATGAAGGTTTAAGAAAATGTAGTAAAAACAGAGTTAGGCAATATAATCACGCTAGCAATATTTACATCATATTTATCATTTTCATTCGAGATAATAGGAAAAATGTGATCAATTCAATTTCAAGATAGAAGATATCCTTGACTATAATTTAATTACATAATTGCACTTCAATACGACTTAAAGGGGGAATATGCGAACTTATAAGAACGACTTAGAGGGGAAATATGCGAACGTATAAGAACGACTTAAAGGGGGAATATGCGAACTTATAAGAACGACTTAAAGGGGAAATATGCGAACTTATAAGAACGACTTAAAGGGGAAATATGCGTACTTATAAGAACGACTTAAAGGGGAAATATGCGAACTTATAAGAACGTCTTAAAGGGGAAATATGCGAACTTATAAGAACGACTTAAAGGGGGAATATGCGAACTTATAAGAACGACTTAAAGGGGGAATATGCGAACTTATAAGAACGATTTAAAGGGGAAATATGCGAACTTATAAGAACGACTTAAAGGGGGAATATGCGAACTTATAAGAACGACTTAAAGGGGAAATATGCGAACTTATAAGAACGACTTAAAGAGGAAATATGCGAACTTATAAGAACGACTTAAAGGGGAAATATGCGAACGTATAAGAACGCCTTAAAGGGGAAATATGCGAACTTATAAGAACGCCTTAACGGGGAAATATGCGAACTTATAAGAACGTCTTAAACGGGAAATATGCGAACTTATAAGAACGACTTAAAGGGGAAATATGCGAACTTATAAGAACACGAGCAAAATCTCGATAATCATCATATGTTTCGATTTAAAATAGAAATAATTAGTTTCGACTTTACAATTGGGAAATCAGGTATATTAACATTAATATGACTACCATCTGTTAAGTAATTGTGTTCGAGTTGAATTAAATTCATCATCTTTATGAAGTTACTCGATGTTTTGATTCTCGTGCAGGCGGTGAAAATAGAATGTTTCCACAAACGTCAAATCATATGCAAAAATATACCGTTTTATCCGATCATTATTGTTTTCCAAATATCTCGATTCTTAAAATACCCCTTTCCGGCGAACATGGAGATTTAGCGTCTACTATACATCAACGTTACCTGTAGACTGACTGTAACATCATCATTTTACACTAACTCTACCACTGATTTATAGAAAACTGATAAAGGCAAAACAACAAAATATAGCCAGATGGTATCCTTAGCACTGACCATTTCCTCTGTACTGGTTAGCGACCCATTTTCGCCCGGAAATGGAGGTTCTTTTCATCGTACATGTGTCTTACTAAACAGTTTGTAATGAAACTTGGCACGAGCTATGTTAGGCACCTTAGACTATCAACAAAAACATTTGTTTAATCCATTCACACAAATCGAATTGTATCACGTGAGAAAAACACCTATAATTGAATGCATAATTATTAACAACTGTACCAAGTATTCGCCCACCGTAAAAAAAAACATGTTATTACTAAATTAGTTATTTTAATAAGCAAGTTTAAAATCTTTTTCGTAATATTATTTTATTTTAGAAAAGCTTTTGTGATATAATTTCAAGTTCAAATGTGCACGCTATCACTTTGTAACACCTGAACATGTCATAACACCGAGGCAGTGTACAATTTCCTTGATACTCAACAAAACATATTGTTTAACAAACTGCTTATTTTTCTATTCCAAGGATGATTCTCCATTATAAAACACATTATGTGTATTTACATTTCACTTCTAAAGAATAGGCTAACCTATATCCATAAGCCACACTTACAAAATATAAATAGCAACAACTGAGGCACGAACAGGGGCACTGATGTACTTGTACAAGTATCATTTTGTTTTTACACTATTAATAATTCGGATATATATTCAGTTCAAATGGGAAAGGATCTTATCTAGACTTATCCAAGGTTCACTAACAAAACAATCGTCTGGAAGTAAAAAAGCCTTACTGAAAACGACCCCCTCCCAGCGCCTCAAACAAATGAGCGCGTGCGTGGTGACGTCATCCCCCGCGTGCTCCCGACAAGGCCAGTAGAGCATTGTTTGTTTACATGGATATTATAATACGGAATACTTACAGATTCCTGCAATAATCGACTGAAAGTTTAACAAACCAACAAGGCAAATCGACTACATTATGGTTACGATTATTTGTTTTTTGTTTTGTCTGGTTTTCAGTAGTGGGCGAATAATTGGTACGGGAGTAATTCCACAAATTATGGCCATTTTATTTGAAATTTCAGAAGAAACCCGAAGTATTTATTCTTAACAAAATGATGTGACGTTGACACCTATATCTGCCCAATTTGTCATAAGGCCACAACAAATTGATCAGATATTCGTCGGATTTGCCGCACCTTAAAATCGTAAATCGAAAAAAAAATATTTTTCTTTTTTTTCTGCGCCCGCACCTACAATTTTGCCCCGCATCCGATTTTTTATGAAGTTTTTATCAACGAGTCTCATTTTACGTCAAACGCCGACTTCGTGGTGTCCCCAAATCATAACAAGCAATTTGTACTGATATAGACGTGAATAAGGCACTTTGCGGAGACTGGTTTATGTGCAGACCACATAATTTATGACCCAAACCGTTACCCTCCAAGAGCCAGTCTGGCACAGCTGTCATGTGTATTTCTACTCGGCAATTTCTTATCTTTTTTTTTTTTTAATCAAACTTGTGAAAACACAACGAGCTGTTTGTCAGCATTCATTGCCTAATTAAAGATGATTGCTAGCAAGCTCTCGTAATATCAGCAGAAACAACAGTTAATTAAAGGATTATCTTGTTGATAAAGGATGTGTGAAATTGGATTTCTGGAATATGTCAAAAGGATTGATTATCGGGTATGTTTACATTTCGGACAGTTTTGACCAGCCGTCCTTGATTTCTTACTTCTAATATCCACACAATTAAGTTGTTTTTGACATGTCCATTTTATAAATTCAACGTATCTGTTTGGTGTATATTTTGTTCAGCTTTTATATATTAAAGCACATTTAACAGGGCAAGCCAAGTCATTATGTTACACGTTTTCATTAAATGACGTCACTATACAACGTGCGCAAGATTACCGGACACCTGCATTTTTTAAAAATGAGGTGAGTCATGTTTGTTTTGATTTCGATTCGGATAGTTATTTGTTGAATATTTCCCATTTCTTTGTGCTTCTAGACACAGGACATGCTGATTTTCATGTTCAGTACAAATATTAATTACTTTACTTATTCGATCCGATGTTTATCAAGCAAATGGTCCTTAAATGCGCAAGATTACCGGACAGCATCGTAAACATTCCCTGACATGGAAACACGCAATGATGTTGCGAGTCTATAACAAACTTGGCTCAATAAAAATAAGAGCCAGTGTGAGCCCTGATTAACGGTTATTAAAAAAATGGTGGCGTCCAGTTGTTTCGTCGTGTCGTTTAAAGATACAGAACTTATACTAGTAATTCATAAATTGTGTTGTGTTTATTGTATGACATTTCATATTCATGTTATTAAACTGTTGGTAGTGAATGACTTGGTGTATTAAATATCTATTTTGATAACGACAATTACCTTGAATAAGGTCTACTTTCTAATAGTTTACTGTTAAGATATGGCTATTTAGTATTTTCTGCCGGATGTTAATTTAATAGCAGAATCACTATTGAAGACTCGTTGCACAAAACCCGTTGCAGGACATGGTCGAAGAAGAAATGGAGAAATTAGTTGCTTAGTTTATTACATATATATTGATTTTGATAACAATTTATGGACCAGAGCAGATGAAGAGATAATTATTGACAAGATATCAAGTTATGATGGCGTTTGGCAGAAATTTTCAATCACTATGGGCAAGATAGGAATATTATTTTTTTTTGCGCTTTTCGCTCGCCTCCGATTTTATCGAAAATGGAAAAAAAATGTTTTTATTTTTATTTCGCTCGCTCGCTCCAATTTTTTTTGGACAAAATCCGTAGAACAACTGATCAATTTGTTGTGGCCTAACCGCAACTGTGGAAAACTTACAGATATTAGCTGTATTTGCACGAAAGTGTCATTTTTAATTGTGCATCATGTTAACACATAGTAATGTTCTATTGCATATGAAAATATGCAATACTAAAACAAAAATAATTGGTTAGTTCGTGTTTTGTTTTTAATTTTGTTAAAAATATTTGACATAGTTTATGAATAAATGCTAAAAAGAGCTATTATAATTTCTAACTGCTTTTTAAATGCTTTTGCCTTTCTAAAGTAGTTGATTTCGATTATCATAATTTCAAGAATGTATTGTGTTTACACATATATCTTACAAATATTGTAGATAAATTATGTCGTTGCGGTAATGACAACTCGTTTCGGTAATGGCATACCGTTGCGGAATTGACATCGGCTATGAAATACAGTCAGATATAACGGATATATTTACATTCAATTAATGTTTGACTCATTTTGTTGAAAGAAAACAGCCATTTAATGAATTGAGCCTTACATCAAGCATGTTTTATTTATCCAAATTTTATCAGCTTTGCGGAGATGACCATTTCGGTAATGACACTTCAGCAAAAATTTCACTTGAAAATGCAAGAAACATTGTTTTACGTGCATTAAAAACCTTTCACATGAGATAGAACCATGAATGGCTTCAATAAGCAATAACTTTGTAGCCACAGTTTTATTTCTCAGCACATACGGTAATGACAATTAGAAAGTATACGCAGTACAAATGACAACTTTCCATCGACTTGGGATGGTAACTAAAGTATCTGCTCTGCTATTATCCAGTTTAAAATATTCCCGCTTAAATTCCTCATGATGACGCAGAATGTTTGTGTCTGTATACGTCATCATTTCTAGAATTGTCAATGTTATTCTGGGTTGTTGCGGTAATGACAAAATAACTGGTGACGAACCAAAACATGTCACCGTGCAAAGTTTAACTTGTCAAAAATATGATAAAAAATGAAGCATCGTATAATTTACACTTAGCCTCTCGTAAATAAGAAACAGTTTTCAGTAGAACAAACGTCATTAACGTTCATTACAACTAATGCCAATTTGACATGTACTGAATGATATTCTATGGACAGCGGCTTTAAGAGTTACACTTCTGCTGATGCTGCTGGAGTGTTATACATTTCATGCTTGCAGATGATGGTCCCCAGTTTCGTGTCAATCAATGTTTTATACTTTTGAGGCGCGTCGTTGGAAAACCGGGTTTAATGCATGTGCGTATAGTGTCGTCCCCGGATCAGCCTGTGCAGTGTGCATCCTGGATTAGTCTGTGCGGACTGCACAGGCTAATCAGGGACGAAACTTTACGCCCATGCATTAAGGTCGCTTTTCAAACGACGCGCCTCAGTTATTTTGTGATATATTCTATAAATCTTGCAAATTCAATCTAACGCATACAGCAATCGAAATCGAACACCTTCGACCACATACACAGAAATACAAACATAGACTTGGCTATACGGCACAACAGAAGGTTTACCTCCCCATAATTGAGGAGAGGCAGAACTACAAAGTTGTGAAATAAGAAGAAAATTGTGTTACGAATACTTAAGAAAATTGGGGAATGTCTTTGAGGAGTTAACATTCTACACCAACTGATTTTAAGCTAAGATTTCCAACAACAACATCGAGTACATCAATCAAATGCGGAGCTAACTACGTTGTACTCTCTTCCTATAGCAAACTTGTTCTTGACAGTTCATTACATTTCTCATGTTTCAAATATCGGCTTACATTTGTAAGTGTAAATAAGTATAATTAATTGAATCATAATTGTCTTAAATATCCCATGGCCACTCTTGTTCAAGACTTCGTCTGCAATCTTTCAATGACACGGTAGAGGGCGTTCTCAAGTTCAACGTATCGCGGGTCGTCCCCAACTCCGTTGATTGACAGGTGGTTGGTAAGGTAGGCGATACCCAGTGTGTTCGCCTCGTCACTAATGGCAACCTGACCACCGAACCCCGTGTGGCCCACGGCTTCCTGGCCCTGAAAGTGGGACAGAATAGTAATGCTAAATCGTATTTAGCAAATACGAGCATGCAGCAGTTATTTCGAACAACCTCATTACAATTATATCTCCAGTTTGACTCTGACGTTTTACTATCCACTGACTGACAGGGGGACGTTTAAGCTGAGGGAAAGATAGGATTTGAATTCAATGAGATTGGTTCCCATTGTGTTGGCAACATTAAATTAATACTCGTTTATCTTCCATCAACAAAATGTGCACTTGATATTGTTAAATGAATAAAAATTAATATAATAATTGAAATTAATAGTCATTGCATATTTACGGAATTTCGAATATCAAGTGAGACTTTGGGCTCAAGCAAAATGAACGATATTTTTTATGGTTCCAAAATTCGTTGCCTTCTCGAATTCTGAAGTTTCGAGTTCTCAGTAATCACAATAAATGATTCTCTAATATTTTTGCAGACAACTAGCAATGAAAATTGCTTACTGTAGATATTTACTAAGATTTATATGGAATAAATAAAAGTGCATCGCATACATTTCACTATCAAAGACATATTTGACTTAAATCAATTTAGACTAATATACATGCAAAGTAAAGTCACTTGTTTCTCACAAAGAGAGAACTTGCCTCTTTGAATCTTTCAATATCGGGGTCAACAGACATTGACAGCTTCAATTCTTACCCTTGGATTCAGTCTATAAAAGGTACCGGGTCCAAAGCTCGCCTCTTCTCCAGTTATCATCACTGCGTCTTTCCCAACGATAAGAGGCGTGGCCAAGTATTTGATGCTGTCACGTGATAGCAACGTTTGCCCGCCTACTGAACCGCCATTGGCTAATATTCCGTAAAGCTTGGCCAATCCGCGGGCAGTACCCGTGCCAGAACAGGACGATACAGTGACCTCGCGGACTAAAGGATTGTTCAACGTAGTTGTATCCTGAAATGCAGATGTTGTACTTTCTACATTTTTTAATTAAAATACGTGTAAGTATATGTACATATCATGTAACACGTATTGTGTATACATTTTGAAAATGTAATAAATAATTGTACATTTCATAGGGACTCCCATTTTATACGGATTGACACAATTAGCTGATTCAACCGTATATTCGATGTCTATCTATAATATAATACTGTCATGCATCTAGCACATTCATAAAATGTAAATGTTGTCACCTGAGCGTATTCTACAATAGGTGCTATATACTTCGCCATGAGTGAGTTGGGCTGGGTTATAATCTGGAACATGGGCACAAGATATCGAGGAAAACTGAGCGAGTCGCTGAGCAGCTGTAATTTCGACCTGGTGACCAGTCTAGCGGTCCTGGCGAACTCACACTGGGGCGTGTTCATGCCGAAGTCGATACCTGCAATGGACGTATTCACTAATGTCAATCATATTAAAGCAGCAGTCCAGAAATATGTAAATAAAAATTAAAAAAAACTTAGCAGAAATCGTTTTTAATGGACATAATACCGATCAAAATACAAAACAACGCATTGAAATCTGTGCAATAATAAAGTTTTGGTAACTTTTTATCGTCTATTATGTGTGCGATAACTGGTGATGCCTCGAACCAAGCGTTTTCAAACATAGAAAGTATAAAAATGCCTTTCGTAAGTAAGAAACAGTTTTCAGACGAATAAACACCATTAACGTTCATAAGAAGTATTGCCAAATTACGATGTATTGAATTAGATTCCATGGACGGCGGCTTTAATTTCAAATTGTGTAAGTGAATTATTCAGTTTACTTGGTTCTCACTGGGTTAACTGAGAACCCTGTTTACACCAAAGAGCGCGTAGTAAATTATTGCAATGATTTAAATCATGAATTGACTGTACAACTATTTATCTATTCTATCATCTAACAGAAGATGGGAAGGAGCTTCGAAAGACCGATCCGGGTTTTGCCACAAATAGTTTAAACTCCTCCGCAGCTATTGTTAAATAATTAATTTCAATTCATTGAAAATCTCAAAGATTAGCACGTGCTCTTTGGAATATCACAAACAAATTCCACGTGCTCTTTTGTATTAAATATTTTAACCGCTAAACACGTAATATCCAAGTGCGATGATTGGTTAATATTGCAGATTACTTTGACTATGATTGAAATTTTCGTCTATTAAATCATCAGTGGCAAAATATCGAGTAAGATGAAGTATAATTTAACATTTTATATAGTTGTTTTATAAGTGTGCTATTGAATCAACGGTCAGACATTTAACGTGACATGGAAATATTTGTGACGTGTCAACAAATATTTAACATGACATTTTCATCTTTGTGACGTTTCAACAAATATTTTCAACGAAATCGTAAGGATGGAAACGAGTGAAGTTCCGCATGATTGTCACATACTAGTAAAGGAAATCATGTTAAACCAAGCCGATTACAATTAATTTCAACAACCACAACATACTAATCAGTGCCGTTGATTCAATGTACATACCGAACGGCTTGGCAATCAGATCCTGGAAGATGGTGGCAGTGTCTCTGTGCTGTGGATCGGCTCTCTGTATCAGCTCATCCACGTATAGTCCGAAGGTCAAAGAATGGTAACCAAACATTGTACCTGCGAAATATCATTCCGTTATTACCAAAACTTATAGCGGTATATGAAAGCCTAGAACAAGAGAGCCATGATGGCCCAGAATGCTCACCTGAGAACTAGCACAGGTGAAAACCATACTGACAGGTTTGAAAATTAAGGTATCTGAACAATACACATGTTTTCGCAAAGGGGGATAGGATCGGTTTGATTCGAAACATCGGTTAGTGCAATGGGCTCACTAAATTGCAAGTTGGGTAGTGGATGTGTGCAGTGTTTTTGCTTATGGTTCTCAAATTATTTTTCTCGATATTCTTACCTGACCCTTTTTCATTAAGTCAGTGACAATTCTGGAAAATGCAGAGACAGTAAATTTTGATGTCTTTTTTGCAGACAGTTTTGGAGAACTAGTTGCAATCCGATAATTGCGATGGCTGTGCTATAAGGTCAAGTTTTGCTTTTTCTCTGATAATTTTCTGTCCAATGATGATAAACGATGTTAATGCAGGCTTTGGAGGCATCAATGTTGCATGTAAAAATAACTGCATGTAAGGTTTGCAATTGTTGGAAATAAAATTGTATCAATCAATTTATGGTCCTACGCAAACTGTGTAAGTTTGGTCAACATTGAATAAACAATCGTGTGTGCAAGCCAATCATTGATAACTTGTTGATGTTTTTTTCCACACACAATGGGAAATAACTCCGGTGTTTCTGGCCCGACCGTGCTTATATTCGACTTCACCTGCACACTTACGTTCATAGACAAACTGTGCATGATTGGTGAAGATTGGATGAAATATGATCATATTATATTATCCTGAATAATATCCATTCTTGTATTAATTGTTTTCACAAACAAAGGGCAATAACTCCGGTGATTCTGGTCCGATTTGGCTTATATTCTACTTGACGTGTAATCTTATGGTCATAGACAAACTTTGCAAGATTGATGAAGATTGGATGAAATATGAAGTCTCTATCCTGAATAATGTCATTTTTCCATATTTTTTCACAAACAAAGGGCAATAACTCCGGTGTTTGAAACACGATCGGGATTGGATGGAAAATAAAGTCCATATCTTGGAAAAAGTCATTTTTCACTTTTTTGTATGAACAAGAGGCAATAACTCTAGTGTTACTGGTGTGATCTGGCCCAATAACAATCCCGTCCGATATTTTATGGTCATACATAAACTGTGCACGTTTGGTTAAGATTGGATAAAAAGTGAAGTCTCTATCGTGAGAACGAAACAATTGATGACGGCAAACGGACGACGGACAACATACGACGGACGACGTACGACGGACGACACAGGAGAGGTTGCCTATACCAATAGCTCACCGAGCACTTCGTGCTCAGGTGACCTTAAAACATATGCTGTTGTTGTGTTGTTGTTTTTATTTCGAAATTGTTTAGGACTGTTAAAAACTCGATAACGTGTAAAATAAACCAACATAGAACTTTCGATGAGATTTGGTTGATACTGCGTCTATATAGTTATAAAGTAAGGCCTTTACTGTTTAACAGACGTCTTGTAAAAACAGCAGTATTCTCTAAACGGCATACACTGCTTGCATGCGGTCCAAAGCAATCCATATACCATGTTAGGGTGACAAGGCTGATGCTGCCAAACGGAAAAAAGGTAACTCAAAAGTGCATGTGGCAATTTGGCTCGTTAGCGCATTAAGTCGACATACATGTATAATACTTAGAGACATTTTCATCGAGTTTGGTGAAGATCAAACACGCTTTGTTGGATTTTGTGATCTTCCGACCAACTGACCAACATACCCTGCTATCATTCCAACGGGGGGGAGTGGCATAAAAACATTGGAAACCACTGACATTTCTATACCAGCGTGATTTGCATGAAATTTGATGGCAATGAACACCAATTACAATAAAATCAGTTAACAGCTGAATAACCGAGCTCGTAATAGAGCGCTTACCAGGCGGCCAGACGGGCGACTGCTCTGCCAGTGTCCTCGACCATTTCTCTCTGTTCTCGATATACTCCCGGATAGACAAGGGGGTGTCCAGGTACACAAGTCCGGCCTGGAAATATAGCAACATGAAACAACACTAATAACTACAATATGAGCATTTAAATCAATATAATACGAGTAAGTGTATTGACTGGGTATATGGCATTCCCAACTGTTTTCTATACACAAAGAACGAAATTTACCGTTGTGAAATTGCCAATAATCAACTGAAAAATAGTTCCGAAACTGTAAAATATAATTCGCATTGTAATTACAGAACATGCTGTCAGGTCATGTTAGAATCCAAATAATTATCGCATTATCGTTGTTTATCGGCTTATAAACACCGATTTGTCGTTCTGATGCGGTATATTAAACCACTCGGGCTAAGTCCTCGTGGTTTAGCTCATACGCATCAGAACTGCAAATCGATGTTTATTAGCCGATATACAATTCTAAATAAGTATTTCTTAAACAAATGAAAATTATATTGAAATAAAATGGAGTTTCTGATCTAATATTTGCGGATGGTTATCACCTGATAGTCTGTTAACCTAATTCACACAAAAGAGCACGTGGTGATACTTGTGATGCACTTGATAAAGCAATGTATGTAAATAAGTCCTCTAATAATATGTGTGGATAGGTTTAAATTATTAGAGGTAAACACACGAATGTTGCGTAGTAGAGAACATTGTGTCCTTTACGTGAACCAAGTCACCGAGTGTTTAATCCTTACACAAAGTACAGAACGACATGCGGAATGACACAGTTGTAAAATAACGACTAGAACGACATACGGAATGACACAAATGTATATAAACGACCAGAACGACATGCAGAATGACACAAATATACAATAACGACTAGAACGACATGCAGAATGATACAAATGTATAATAACGACTAGAACGACATGCAGAATGACACAAATGTGCAACAACGACTAGAACGACATGCAGAATGTCACAAATGTACAATAACGACTAGAACGACATGCAGAATGACAAAAATGTACAATAACGACTAGAACGACATGCAGAATGACACAAATGTATAATAATGACTAGAACGACATGCAGAATGACACAAATGTATGATCATGTACAACAAAGACTAGAACGACATGCAGAATGACACAAATGTATGATCATGTACAACAAAGACTAGAACGACATGGAATGACACAAATGTACAATAACGACTAGAACAACATGGAATGACACACATGTACAATAACGACTAGAACGACATGGAATGACACAACTGTACAATAACGACTAGAACGACATGGAATGACACAACTGTACAATAACGACTAGAACGACATGGAATGACACAAATGTACAATAACGACTAGAACGACATGGAATGACACAAATGTACAATAACGACTAGAACGACATGGAATGACACAACTGTACAATAACGACTAGAACGACATGGAATGACACAAATGTACAATAACGACTAGAACGACATAAAATGATACAAATGTACAATAACGACTAGAACGACATGGAATGACACAACTGTACAATAACGACTAGAACGACATGGAATGACACAAATGTACAATACAGACTAGAGCGACATGGAATGACACAAATGTACAATAACGACTAGAACGACATGGAATGACACAACTGTACGATAAAGACTAGAACGACATGGAATGACACAAATGTACAATAACGACTAGAACGACATGGAATGACACAAATGTACAATAAAGACTAGAACGACATGGAATGACACAACTGTACGATAAAGACTAGAACGACATGGAATGACACAAATGTACAATAACGACTAGAACGACATGGAATGACACAAATGTACAATAACGACTAGAACGACATGGAATGACACAAATGTACAATAACGACTAGAACGACATGGAATGACACAAATGTACGATAACGACTAGAACGACATGGAATGACACAAATGTACAATAACGACTAGAACGACATGGAATGATACAAATGTACAATAACGACTAGAACGACATGGAATGACACAACTGTACAATAACGACTAGAACGACATGGAATGACACAACTGTACAATAACGACTAGAACGACATGAAATGACACAACTGTACGATAAAGACTAGAGCGATATTAGGGATATAGGGGCGTTACCTGATGGCTTATCAGCATTCCCACGGTGATATTGTCCTTTCCGTTGACCGCGAATTCAGGCCAGTATTCTTTCACCAGCGCTGTGGGCTTGATAATTCCTCTGTAGATACAAATAATAATAACAATATTTTCTATCCAGTTTAGCTGTTTTCTATATACTCCCTTCAGTAACATGTTACGAAAACTTAAATATACAGTTATGAAAAGATTTATTCGTATCATAGCCTCGACAATCTACTGGTAAGAATTCTTTCTATTTGAGGGGCGATACATTAGGAACATTGTGTGGTCAAAATGTTGCACTTCAAGTATGCATTCATGAGCTTTAAAATCACGTGGCACTCAATGAATATGTTGAGGAGAAATAAATATGCAAATATGTAAATGTTCGTTTTGTGTAGGTCATGAAATTACAGATCTGACCTAATTACAAATTATATAGTAGCCTTAGCCAATGGAATTCAAGGCAAATAAACATTATGTTATTCATGAACGTTTACGATCCAGGTTAACATTACTTTTGAGAAATCGAGGGTTGAGCGTGAGACTGTTGTATCTGCTAAAGATATGTAAAGCGGGTACACAGTTTCACGCCCAAATTTCAAAAAGTTGGAGTGATTTGTGGTAATTTCGCACAAACTAAATCACCCTTGACGTTCGACCTCGTTCGACAGCTTACAGTGACTTCATAAAATCAAGAGACAACCTGTCACACGCTTACAATTCCATCATCTTCACGAGGATGATGGCGGCGATTCCCTTGGTGCAGGAGAAGGCAACTGTGGTGGTGTTCTCCGTCCACGGGCGGTAACTCTCCGAGTCCGCGTACCCGCCCCACACGTCAATCACGGGCCTGCCCTGGTAATGGACAGCGAAAGCCCCGCCCCTTTCCTTCCCGCTTTCAACATTTTTCCTTTTCAAAAAACAGAACGGGTAAATTGTCAATTTTTTTTTTTTTTTTTCAATTTACATTTTGACTGTGCAACTATAGTAAGCATTCATTTAAAGTCAGCACATTGGCAAAGCGTAACAATTACGCTGGTCGCAAGCATCTCAATTTTGCCATTTAGTGTAAAAGTTTAGTTGTTCAGACATATCGGTAAATAACAATACTAATTCCGATTTGATTAACATTGGATGAGATTACCACTGAAGGTATTGGTGAAGATGATGATTACAATGATTACCGGGTATTATGATGATAATGAAGACGACGACGAAAATGTTGCTGCTGCTGATGCTGCTGATGATGATTGTGACGATTATGACGATGATGATGATGTAGACGACGACGAGCCGACGACGATGATGATGATTATGATGATGCTAATGAAGATAATGGTGAAAACGACGAAGACGATGATGATGATGAAAACCACGATGCTATTGATTACCGACGACATTGACGAAGTAGACGACGACAACGGCGATGATGATGGTTTAAGAAAATGTAGTAAAAACAGAGTTAGGCAATATAATCACGCTAGCAATATTTACATCATATTTATCATTTTCATTCGAGATAATATGACAAATGTTATCAATTCAATTTCAAGATAGAAGATATCCTTGACTATAATTTAATTACATAATTGCACTTCAATACGACTTAAAGGGGATATATGCGAACTTATAAGAACGACTTAAAGGGGGAATATGCGAACTTATAAGAACGACTTAAAGGGGGAATATGCGAACTTATAAGAACGACTTAAAGGGGGAATATGCGAACTTATAAGAACGACTTAAAGGGGAAATATGCGAACTTATAAGAACGACTTAAAGGGGGAATATGCGAACTTATAAGAACGACTTAAAGGGGAAATATGCGAACTTATAAGAACGACTTAAAGGGGAAATATGCGAACTTATAAGAACGACTTAAAGGGGGAATATGCGAACTTATAAGAACGACTTAAAGGGGAAATATGCGAACGTATAAGAACGCCTTAAAGGGGAAATATGCGAACTTATAAGAACGACTTAAAGGGGAAATATGCGAACTTATAAGAACGTCTTAAACGGGAAATATGCAAACTTATAAGAACGACTTAAAGGGGAAATATGCGAACTTATAAGAACACGAGCAAAATCTCGATAATCATCATATGTTTCGATTTAAAATAGAAATAATTAGTTTCGACTTTACAATTGGGAAATCAGGTATATTAACATGAATATGTTAATTTGACTACCATCTGTTAAGTAATTGTGTTCGAGTTGAATTAAATTCATCCTCTTTATGAAGTTACTCGATGATTTGATTCTCGTGCAGGCGGTGAAAATAGAATGTTTCCACAAACGTCAAATCATATGCAAAAATATACCGTTTTATCCGATCATTATTGTTTTCCAAATATCTCGATTCTTAAAATACGCCTTTCTGGCGTACATGGAGATTTAGCGTCTACTATACATCAACGTTACCTGTAGACTGACTGTAACATCATCATTTTACACTAACTCTACCACTTAATTATAGAAAACTGATAAAGGCAAAACAACAAAATATAGCCAGATGGTATCCTTAGCACCGACCATTTCCTCTGTACTGGTTAGCGACCCATTTTCGCCCGGAAATGGAGGTTCTTTTCATCGTACATGTGTCTTACTAAACAGTTTGTAATGAAACTTGGCACGAGCTATGTTAGGCACCTTAGACTATCAACAAAAACATTTGTTTAATCCATTCACACAAATCGAATTGTATCACGTGAGAAAAACACCTATAATTGAATGCATAATTATTAACAACTGTACCAATTATTCGCCCACCGTAAAAAAAAACATGTTATTACTAAATTAGTTATTTTAATAAGCAAGTTTAAAATATTTTTCGTAATATTATTTTATTTTAGAAAAGCTTTTGTGATATAATTTCAAGTTCAAATGTGCACACAATCACTTCGTAACACCTGAACATGTCATAACACCGAGGCAGTGTACAATTTCCTTGATACTCAACAAAACATATTGTTTAACAAACTGCTTATTTTTCTATTCCAAGGATGATTCTCCATTATAAAACACATTATGTGTATTTACATTTCACTTCTAAAGAATAGGCTAACCTATATCCGTAAGCCACACTTACAAAATATAAATAGCAACAACTGAGGCACGAACATATGCACTGATGTACTTGTACAAGTATCATTTTGTTTTTACACTATTTTAATAATTCGGATATATATTCAGTTCAAATGGGAAAGGATCTTATCTAGACTTATCCAAGGTTCACTAACAAAACAATCGTCTGGAAGCCTTACTGAAAACGACCCCCTCCCAGCGCCTCAAACAAATGAGCGCGTGCGTGGTGACGTCATCCCCCGCGTGCTCCCGACAAGGCCAGTAGTGCATTGGTTGTTTACATGGATATTATAATACTGAATACTTACAGATTCATGCAACAATCGACTGAAGTTTAACAAACCAACAAGGCAAATCGACTACATTATGGTTACGATTATTTGTTTTTTGTTTTGTCTGGTGTTCAGTAGTGGGCGAATAATTGGTACGGGAGTAATTCCACAAATTATGGCCATTTTAATTGAAATTTCAGAAGAAACCCGAAGTATTTATTGTTAACAAAATTTGTATTAAACAACAAATTCAGCCTATATAGGTAACAGAACAATTGCCAGCAGCGCTCAACAGGCAATCAATGTGACCAAAATGATGTGACCTTGACACCTATATCTGCCCAAATTGTCATAACCGCAACTGTGGAAAACTTACAGATATTAGCTGTATTTGCACGAAAGTGTCATTTTTAATTGTGCATCATATTAACAGATAGTAATGTTCTATTGCATATGAAAATATGCAATACTAAAACAAAAATAATTGGTTAGTTCGTGTTTTTTTTTTAATTTTGTTAAAAATATTTGACATAGTTTATGAATAAATGCTAAAAAGAGCTATTATAATTTCTAACTGCTTTTTAAATGCTTTTGCATTTCTAAAGTAGTTGATTTCGATTATCATAATTTCAAGAATGTATTGTGTTTACTCATATATCTTACAAATATTGTAGATAAATTATGTCGTTTCGGTAATGACAACTCGTTTCGGTAATGGCATACCGTTGCGGAATTGACATCGGCTATGAAATACAGTCAGATATAACGGATATATTTTACATTCAATAAATGTTTGACTCATTTTGTTGAAAGAAAACATCCATTTAATGAATTGAGCCTTACACCAAGCATGTTTTATTTATCCAAATTTTATCAGCGTTGCGGAGATGACCGTTTCGGTAATGACACTTCAGCAAAAATTTCACTTGAAAATGCAAGAAATATTGTTTTACGTGCATTAAAAACCTTTCACATGAGATAGAACCATGAATGGCTTCAATAAGCAATAACTTTGTAGCCACAGTTTTATTTCTCATCACATACGGTAATGACAATTAGAAAGTATACGCAGTACAAATGACAACTTTCCATCGACTTGGGATGGTAACTAAAGTATCTGCTCTGCTATTATCCAGTTTAAAATATTCCCGCTTAAATTCCTCATGATGACGCAGAATGTTTGTGTCTGTATACGTCATCATTTCTAGAATTGTCAATGTTATTCTGGGTTGTTGCGGTAATGACAAAATAACTGGTGACGAACCAAAACATGTCACCGTGCAAAGTTTAACTTGTCAAAAATATGATAAAAAATGAAGCATCGTATAATTTACACTTATATACATATTTATTAGTCAACTGTTTATGTTTTTATTAGTTATTTTCTTATATACAGTAAGTTGGTCAACATGTGGACACATCTTATGAGTGACAATGCATTATTAAGCAAGTGTGCACATTCAAGATCCGCGTTTTATTTGATTGATAAAAGTTTTATATTACAACTCATTTTGTTTTATTTATTTCATCATATAGAATAAATACAAGACAGATTGTGGTTAGTTTGTGAGCAAGAAAGTCTTAAAATATCATTTTAACATGGCCATTTTTGTAGTATTACCCACGGGCGAAAAATTGGTCGTTAACCAGTAGTTGTTGCGGAATGTACAGGTACAATCTTGAACCGGTGTCACAAACTAGAACGATAGAACTTAAAATAGAACAATACCTGAAAACATCGGCCACTTCTTGGAACTCCGGCTCCCAACTCCCTCCGAAATTCACCGGTAGATCAGGGGACGTCCATTTTCTAATATATGTGTATGATAAAACAACAAATATTCCAAATACCGCCTGTTTGAATAGTCCCATCCTAATCGCGTGCAAAAATACACGTGTGTTTACTACCGATCGCCTGTAGGTTGCAATGCTGTAGGGTCAATAAATAGGGCAGTATTTGATTTTGTTTTGCGCGTACAAGCTATGTTGAAATATTTGTTTAATCTAAATATGGCTGATGTATGAATAGTGTTATTAGTATCACAGCGTACTTAAATATAATACCTCTTACAGTAAGTCTAAATTTTATCGAAGTAAGAATGAAAAATTGAAGGCCAAATAAAATATCTTGTGTTTCATGTCAAAGATTCATGCAGTGAAACCTGTCCAAACCGAACTCTCTGAAAACCGAACCCCTTTCTAAACCGAACGGATGTGTCGGTTCCGATTTTTTTCCTTCTTATTCTATTCTTCTATTCTAAAAAAATAATAATAAACCGAAGTCTGTGAAAACCGAACGATTTTTATCGCAAAATTCTTCAGAGTGAACAGAAAAAAACCTGAATAGACCGAACGGCTATGTCCAGTCGGGTGTCTCTTGGATTCACCTCAGAGGTGTTAGCAGGATTATTGTTATCTTAACTGACATCACGGCCATTGAATTGGAGTGACAACAGGGACTTTTTTTTACATACATTACCTTTTCTTTTTATATTCAACGGTGTATCCCTGTATGTATAACATTTACGTGATGTATGTCATGTACAGGCAAACAGGAAAATTACGCCAAGTAGACCTATTTTGACAATTGTTGTAACTAAATGAAGCTAGAGCTGTGTTTAGGCAGGTTTTATTTAGAATATCGTATGAATACATAAAAGTATATGTAGTAAATTACAAAAGTTTTATTGGCTGTGGGTTTTATTCTGGGAACTTGATATTGGACTTCATTGAATTTTCTGAATACGGCACATGTGTCAACTATTCAACTTAGTTTTGGTTGAGACTTCCGTTTCAATGAATTTTCCAAGGTGACAATTAGAAACAATATATCATTTACTTTGTCCTTCCAGTACACCAGTCACACCGACATAAGAGGCTTTATCGGGTAGATTTAGTTCATGGATACAGCGATACCGCCAAGGACCCAGAAACCGGACATCATATACCAATCATCTTCGGTGCAATGATTTTATTTTTAAAGGGCACAGATTGGTGAGAGCACAGATTGCAAGCGATTGCTTATTTTAGGGAGCCTACGCACAGACTGGTAAGTTTATTTAAAGGGGCATATGGACAGCCTGCCAAGCGAATGCTTATTTAAAGGGGCATATGCACAGATTGGTGAGTGCACAGATCGCAAGCGATTGCTTATTTTAGGGAGCCTATGCACAGGCTGGTAAGTTTATTTAAAGGGGCATATGGACAGCCTGCCAAGCGAATGCTTATATAAAGGGGCATATGCACAGATTGGTGAGTGCACAGATCGCAAGCGACTACTTATTTTAGGGAGCCTATGCACAGGCTGGTAAGTTTATTTAAAGGGGCATATGGACAGCCTGCCAAGCGAATGCTTATATAAAGGGGCATATGCACAGATTGGTGAGTGCACAGATCGCAAGCGATTGCTTATTTTAGGGAGCCTACGCACAGACTGGTAAGCTTATTTAAAGGGGCATATACACAGACTGCCCAGCGAATGCTTATTTAAAGGGGCATATACACAGACTGCCCAGCGAATGCTTATTTAAAGGGGCATATGCACAGACTGCCAAGCGAATGCTTATTTAAAGGGGCATATACACAGACTGCCAAGCGAATGCTTATTTAAAGGGGCATATACACAGGCTGCCCAGCGAATGCTTATTTAAAGGGGCATATACACAGACTGCCAAGCGAATGCTTATTTAAAGGGGCATATGCACAGACTGCCAGCGAATGCTTATTTAAAGGGGCATATACACAGGCTGCCCAGCGAATGCTTATTTAAAGGGGCATATACACAGACTGCCAGCGAATGCTTATTTAAAGGGGCATATACACAGACTGCCAGCGAATGCTTATTTAAAGGGGCATATGCACAGACTGCCAAGCGACTGCTTATTTAAAGGGGCATATACACAGGCTGCCCAGCGAATGCTTATTTAAAGGGGCATATACACAGACTGCCAGCGAATGCTTATTTAAAGGGGCATATGCACAGACTGCCAAGCGACTGCTTATTTAAAGGGGCATATACACAGACTGCCAAGCGAATGCTTATTTAAAGGGGCATATGCACAGACTGCCAGCGAATGCTTATTTAAAGGGGCATATACACAGGCTGCCCAGCGAATGCTTATTTAAAGGGGCATATACACAGACTGCCAGCGAATGCTTATTTAAAGGGGCATATACACAGGCTGCCCAGCGAATGCTTATTTAAAGGGGCATATACACAGGCTGCCCAGCGAATGCTTATTTAAAGGGGCATATACACAGACTGCCAAGCGAATGCTTATTTAAAGGGGCATATGCACAGACGGCCAAGCGACTGCTTATTTAAAGGGGCACATGCACAGAATTGCAAGCGTATTCTTATTTAAAGGGGCATATGCACAGACTGCCAAGCGAATGCTTATTTAAAGGGGCATATGCACAGACTGCCAAGCGAATGCTTATTTAAAGGGGCATATGCACAGACTGCCAAGCGAATGCTTATTTAAAGGGGCATATGCACAGACTGCCAAGCGTGTTCTTATTTAAAGGGGCATATGCACAGACTGCCAAGCGAATGCTTATTTAAAGGGGCACATGCACAGACTGCCAAGCAAATGCTTATTTAAAGGGGCATATGCACAGACTGCCAAGCGAATGCTTATTTAAAGGGGCATATGCTCAGACTTTCAAGCGATTGCTTATGTAAAGGGCCATATGCACACACATTTGGCAAGCGAACAAAGATTGGTAAGCTTATTTAAACGGTTATATACATATTTTTTTAAAGGGAACTGTATATGTACATAATGGCAAACGAATGGTATTTAAAGGGGGCTATATGCTCACGAATGGTAACGTTTATTAAAGGGAGATATGCACTGTTTTGACACAGATTCCACAAAGAAAAGAACGGTAAAATTTAACATCCCTGTCCAATAAATATGTATAAATGTATTTGAAATAATGGTGAAACAAGAAAAATCTTTTTAAAAAAATACAATCGGCGTTGAAATCAATATTGAGATGTCAACTAAAAATTACCAAAACAGACGGCCAAGATGATCGGTTACTTGACTTCTCAGACCCCAGATTTTATGGTCCTCACCAATATTAGGAGACTTATTACACCCCAGATTTTTCGGACACTATAAGAAAATATCTCGGACCCAAAAAGTTAATTTGAGATAAATTTATTATTTTAAAATTAAATACAATTATCGTGAGTATCTATGCCGTGAATAAACCAATCATATAGCTCCATGTTTACACCAGTGATATATGAATAACCAAAATAATTAGGTTAACATATTTGTTATCTGAATTGTTCAAGCACATTTAACAAATTAACAATGTAAGAAAATAATTTCGGGAATAAATCAAAATTATTAAGTATCAGACGAGTCTATATAGTTATTTCTAATACCGGTAATGTACCATTCATCTAATATACCGGTAATAACTATTTGAAGTCAAATAAGCATTTATACTGTGTATCCCAATAAAAAGCAATAGTCAGGGAACATTCATCAATTTTTTAAATGTTAAAACTTTAATTTTGATAACGCAAACATAAAAATTCATTCATTCCGAATCTTCTTTCATAACATTTTATCTATAGAAAATGTAGCATCTTGTTACACATTAAATAACATCTACTGGAGAAGTTGATAGAAAGATGCAATTATAAATAATCGTTAATAAATCGTAACCACAATAAATATAAATTCCCCATTTATTGAAATATTTAGGTTTATGATTCTCCGAACGCTATTATTGATGTACGAGTATATTAACACAGCTATACAACGGTTGCAAGCTACGCGCGCAATTTTTAGAATGACACTACTGTTTCTGGAATGTGATGAAATCGCTAGAATCTATGGGCTACATGGAACGGCAACTCTGTGAATGAGATTTCTGAATGGGCAATGCACAATTGCTATTTATAGAGCGTACCGCTTATATAAATGTAGGCTAAACAAAATAGTTATTTCGTTACGTGGATGAATATAGCATTCTGTTTATGGCATACAATGAGAAAATACGTTCATAATTAGCCTCAGTTCTAGAGTATATGTCGAGGATATGTTTATAACTTCATTTTAACCGCTTATGTAAACAATCATGTACATTTTTAATCCCCAAAAGTATGCAACAGTTATTGGTTTACGTTAAACCATTGTTTTAAGTTTGCAAATTAGAAAATGTGCCCAATTTTATTGGCATTCAATTTTTCCGCTGCATAATTATCGCAAGAAAACTAGGTCAAAAGTGATCTTAGACAGCTACGCAATCATTGACCAAAATGGATAGAATAACGAGGCTTTTTTTAA
The DNA here is from genome assembly GCA_027627225.1 of Congeria kusceri. Lineage (NCBI taxonomy): Eukaryota > Metazoa > Mollusca > Bivalvia > Myida > Dreissenidae > Congeria > Congeria kusceri. Next base: position 6,210,462 of record CM051037.1, on the reverse strand, counting down.
CTACGCGAAGCGATTTATTTAAGTAAGAGGAATAGTTGTTGTTTTCGTTGATATTTTGAAGACACACTTTTCATTTACATGGCGTTAAAATACACCGTTAAATACTTCAGTGAGTCTGGTTGAGCGGTTACGTGTCCGATATTAGACCCTAATAAACGAACTAGTCCCGATGTGTAGCGTTCGATGTTTTATAATGTTAAACACGCTTACAACAAATACAAAACGACGCAAGTCGCTTTCAAATGCAGCTTCGATCTGTTGGTTCACAAAGCTTTTTACAATTTTTTGAAGTGTGTGTTTTCATTTAGACAAGTAGTTATTTATAAATAGGACGGTTTTATTCTAACGTAGATTAACTGTTTCTATATTTTTAATTCATGTTTGTCTTTCAAGGTGTGTGATGTGCATTACGACTTATTCACACATTTTCGTGTTTTAAAATCGTTTTAGTGGGGTTATATCTTACTACTAAGTTTGAGAACTTGTGAAGTTTTGCACCCGAATGACGCAGACGTGAACTCATTGAGATTGAAGAATGGTCGTTCCTTTTAAATTATACTTGCATTCGGTTGCATTATCCCTTAACTTAGTAGTGGATACTTTATATATTTTTATTCGTAACAGCATACAGTCTAAACGATTCGTGAATGATTTACCGTAATGCTTAACAGCAACCGCTGCTTAGTTGATGTAATGGTGACAGAAAGTGTGTGCGAATTACAATTAGCCGCACTTCGCAAAACGACTATCCCATTGTACACTTTCTCGCAGGAAGACACTATATGTATATTAATATCAGCCATTAGAGATGCCAATATATGATATATACAGAGAATACTAGGTAAGTGTTAAATACAGATAAGTTTATTTAGTGAGGCTTAGAAAACCTAAACCACGAGCCTTGGCGAGTGGTTTATGTTTTCGTGCCAAGCAAATAAACGTATCTGTATTCAACACTTACCTGGTATTCTATTTATCCCATCATTTCTGTCTTTATTTCGAAAATAAACAAAAGAAAATCACTGAATAACACGAAAAACATCGAATGACGTCACGAAAATAGACAAAATGACGTCATTATAATGCGCGATTTTTTTGCTGTATTCAACAAGATGGAATAGATCTACGGCTAAGTTTATTCCACTGGGTGTTATTTCGTAAATGCAGGCGTGATGATTGGATAAATTACTCTTTTGTTTTGCTTCGTACTAGCTTCACATGTTGAAATATAAAACACACAACCATCGAGAAATATAAATGTTAACCCTACAGAATGCATGATACATTGTATTGGTATTTTGACTTAGTTATTTCAACTGTTAACAGCCGTTTCATATCGATAATAATAAGAAAAGGAATAAGAAATAAATATAGATTACTGACGTTTAACGTTTATTTTGCATACACTTAAATTCAACAACATTTCAAAATGTGACAATGTCCTAATATTTGACCTTTGACTTGTTGAACCCTTTAAGGTCGTCCTTCTTTATGACCTGTACACCGTTCTTCTAGCGCCCCACCTGACCGTCCAGATGACCAATATCATTATTGTCCCTCCTAAAATCAGCATCAATGTTATAATATTCAAAGTCCGGAAAATTATATATGAGTGCGTGTGTGTGTAATTCGTAGTGTATGCAGTCCTTTCGTTCTTCAACCCTGATTGTGTTAAATAAACCCTGCTTTATTTGCTTATTTATCTAACCCATGTAAGGGGTGAATTTTACACTGTAGCTGCAATTATCTCTTCTTCACCTTTTACTGATTGTTTTCCTTTGGTTGCATGCTGTGGGGGAAACAGCGCGCTAAACAATAGCTTCAATTATCCAGCTCTAACAATTTTGCAATGTGTGCGTTTTTATGCTGCTGGAATAAAAACGAACAATATATAGTTGCAATTTTGAGTTATTCGTTTAGTTGATTTTCTTTATATTGAATGCGACCTTGTGCTGTGGGGGTAACCAAGGTACGCAAGGAGACCACAAACTAGGAAGAAGAAGTTTGGTTTTATTTGTTCATACCAAACAACTACCAAATTCAATTAACAAAACACACCATACTTGTGTTTTGAAAATGATACAGGTAATACAGGTAAATAATGTGTTGTTCAGTGGTCATTTTGCAATATCCGTCCTTCTTTTGCCGTATCCTGTTGTTTAAAAACAAAGAAGGTACTATATATTTGCTTTATATTTCCTTATTCCGTTGAAATACTCGTACTATTCCTTATACGTATGCGGCGATAAAACAATGTAGTTTGTGTGCGTCGTGCGAAGAAGGAAGTTTAAATCGGGTGTAGAATGTATTTGCTATGTCATTCGTCTACAACGCAATATATTGAGCACTTGGTATTTATTTCGCAAATTATATTAACAAAGGAAACGTTTTCATATTTCAGGTAATATTATTTAATTTATCTGAGCGTGTTATAGCTCGCGAAATGGCTAAAAATGTGTTAAATCAACAGCGAACAAAAATTACATTCGTCCGGAAGTGCAATTCCTTACCTAAAATAAAACTTCCTTTTTCACCCGGTGTCAACACTAAATTTGTTAAAACAGGTAGATAAATATATATAGTACGTACAAATCCATGTAACGAGGAAAAGAACATGAACACAAAGTGAATATTTTATATAATAGCAAAGGTTTGGCTAACTGGTTTCGGTATTTTTATGGTTTTAACTGAAAATAACTTTTCGACATGAATTTATGTTTATTGCTTCGTTATATCACAACTAGTTAATGTAAATGTTTATTTAAATTTGACGGAAAATTTAGTTGCATTATTACATGAAACACCCGTATTTCAACAACAAATACATAGTAATGTTAGTTGTTTTCCACTGCACGAAGGTTAGTAAACGAATGATATTGCATTACCCGCAATTACCCATACAATTCTACATGGTTCCAATAACTGCTAAAGATATGAATCTCAATTACGTAGTATCAACTAAAATATCGACCAATGAGATGTATGTTACCTTTGAGCTTTGTTTTCCATTGGTTTAATATTTAAACTTAAGACTAAGTTAAAACTTTACGTTAATAGTCTGCAGACTTTCAAAAGTTTTCCTATGAAAACGCATTATATCTGTGCAATCATTACTTAACAACGCATGCCGTTTCGAAATCGACATGAGAACACGTTCTCTATAACAAACACGCACCCTACATTGATACCGCTATTTATTAACTATATAATTTATAGGAAAAGTGTCTTAATCCACACATTTCTATTGAGATCTACATGTACCCTAATGACCGCATCATTAAATTGCTTATTCCATTTGGTGAGTTGTCGTTAGGCTCGTTTTAATGGTCAACTGTTTCAATTGTATGTGCCCCACAGTTCTTAATTGTAACCAACACTACGGGAGATGAATGCATCGGCTTTTGAACTGAATTGAATACAATTACCCCTTTAACCATGTATATATCTACACAAAAGATTTACGTATTACCATCAATAGTACATAAACATGTATCTATTATAAATTGTGTATGCAAACAATATGAACCTATACTAGCCCATGAGGAATAGATTCTCCATACAAACAACGTCTTATTGTTGTGAAATGTTAAGAAACTCAAAACATAGCTAGCCCGTCGTTTAGTCTTCGGTAACTACTGCATCATATACATAGCTAGCCCGTCGTTTAGTCTTCGGTAACTACTGCATCATATACATAGCTAGCCCGTCGTTTAGTCTTCGTTAACTACTGCATCATATTATCGTATTTATTTGCGAGTGTAGTACTGTAGTGTTTGGATTGCATGGTTATTGTACGACATTAACAAAGTTTGCTGGTCTGCATGGGTCTTAGTTTTCACGACGTACTGTTCTTTCCAATTTAGTAAATATGTAATGGCATGGTTAAAATACTTTTATAAATATTCGAATGTGATTATTGTAACAAAAATGTTATATTAATCGTTATATAACGCTCAACATACAAAACACACAATATTGTTATTGTTTTCGACCAATATATGTTACATTAAATCAACCAGCTGAGGCCAGAGCACGAACCTATATTAATTTTATACACGTCATTAGGCCACCCCAAGTTGAAGTATTGGTCATCGGAAATACCGCACCGATATATTGTATATTCAAAAGAAAGTAGTATTTTTTGCAAAAAGCTCTGCGCTAGCTCCATGAAAAAAAAGTAAAAACAACGGAATTATAGTCAGCATTTGAGTTTATTGTTTGATATAGTATATGACTTTTTAATTGATGACGAAAATGAGTAAATGACAGATGCATACATGAAAAGTGGCATCCTCCAGCCTCTGTGTACAAATTTGCTATGAATAAAAATCTCATCAAACAATAAATAAACGTGTTGCATGGATGTATACATAAATGAACATAACATCGATTTTATCATCTAATGTTTTTGAATGTTATTAAATGCTAAAAAATATAAAGTTTTAACGGGGGGGGGGGGAGAGATCGTAAAGTGAACTCTGGCTACCTTAAAGTGAGGCCAATAACAGCTGGTGATAAAATGGCTGACTTTTGCTACAAATGATGGATATTTTTCCTTAGTTAGTAAACTTTGTTTATGCTTTTCATATAAAGACTATTCGCATGTTGCAGCCAAATATTCCATGTAATTACGTATTTTATTTTAAGACCATAGCCTTTGATATAAATATGTTCTTGAAGGTACAGTATGTGCAGGTGTGTTGTCATGTAAATCTCCCATTATTATTTTTGCATTTTAAATAGTTTGAAGACATTATCAGACCATTTAATTACACAAAAGCCAAGTTTGACAATTCTGGAGCAAATACTCGTTTTTTAAGACCGTAAAAGCGTACTTTAAGCTCAAACATATTTCTGGTGATGACTTTAAGGAGGAAATAAAAACTGGTATAAAAAAAATCAGCCATACACAGCACAATGCATCATATACATTTCTGCATTGTCCATGGTTTTTATTATTGGTTAATAATGTTAAAGTCTCATGGAGTTAAGGTATACCGGACTTACAATGTAGATATAACTAATTGGCGTATGTATATAAGTACGTTTATTTCAACATGTTGAATCTTTCTTTTCCCGAGTTATCCACTTTTCTGATACAGCAAGAAATATCAGCTTCCGTGGAAAAGAGACTTTATAATATAACTTAGATTTTTAGACTTGCACTTTAAATTTATATATGAAAATTACTTGAAAATGTCTGGACGTAGTTTGATCCATATTCAAATTAATGTAAAAAAGAATACTGACAGTGTAGTGACTACCCCTTTTAGCCGGGATATTATGATGCATTGCCGTAATTACTGATGATTAGAATGTTTAATTGTTTATTCAAGAAGTTTATTGCAAATTACAAATGACAACTTTGAAAAAAAAAAAAGAAAAAAAAAAGCTTTTATTCAATTGTTCGTTTATATTTTCACATTGAATTAAACTATATAATACAACATACAAACGGATTATACAATTAGCACATACTACTGCAATACTAGATAATGAATATTGAAAATAGTTATTATTAGCAAAATGTTATGAACTGATACTAGAAAACACCACAGAACATGGTTAATAACACTAACTTGTTGGACTGCTTAAGCTAGTGAGCAGCGTTCTGGGTCAACCGTAATGCTAGGTTCCCACTATCGTGCAATCCGTCATGAACGCCGCGATTGACCACTCGTAGCTGATCGTGGTATTTCTCTGAGATTTCAGGCTTGAATACGATGTGATGCGAGTCCATACGTTTTGATACGATGTTTGCGCTCTGTTGCGATCTGGTCACAATTTGTCAACCACAGGTGTCACGATCTATCACGGTATGATCACCAGTTCAGATACGATTACATACGTTCCGTTGGGATTGTTCCGGTCGAGACAAGATTTGGGTCTCGATCTGACACGATCAGCACAAACGGATTCCCCGATTTTGGACGTTCTAGTACGTACACATAAGTTCCGATACGCTTATCACGAATACATGCGCTCCGTTACAATTGAATACCACTGTGTTCGCGATGTCTTTCACGATCGTGATCGATGGAGATCACGATTGGAGCTACGACCCAAATAATATAAATACAGCCCGACTGACTATTGACTTCATTGTTTCTTGAGATCGCAACGCATCTTAACAGAGCGTATTGTTTTTTCTCGTCTACGATCGATCCTGGTCACCACGATTTTGATGCGCGATTACATACGATTTGTCGAGCTTTGTTACGATGCAATAAGATCTGATACGATGATACCGATGGACAATTTATCGCAGTTGATCGTAGATAATTTTCGAACCGTTCTAAATTTTTCTACGATTAACGCGATTGCCACGACTGACATCAAAATCTGTTAAGATCTAATAAGATCTGATACGATAACCACGAATGATCCACGATAAAGACCACGATTTCAATCGTGACGCGAATCGTGTTAGTGGGAACTTAGCATTAATGGACAGAAGGTAGTCATCTGATCATTGCCTTTGGGGATTCACTTGCTGAAACGCGAAATAACATTACAATTTAATCATTTATATGCAAATCATTTAAATGTATAAATCATTATTTAATATCCTCATATTGTAAAAGAACTAATTTAATAACTGTTACTCTACAATATCATTAAAACGATTGCAACTAATTATGTGATTTTGATAATTCATTATATTAGTTAATTAATAGTTTTGCTCATGTTATTTTAATTAAATTAGGTAATTATTTACCACTCCAACGTTCAAGTGCACTGGTTTTATCAACGTATATACAAAACAATTGATAATATCGATAAATGGATGGATGGACGAACTGATTGAGCTGCATATCTGCAAATCCAATAGTTCCCTTTGTAAATGTTAATTCCTGAGTACCAGTTGTTAGTTTGTACTTAAAATCATCACCAGAAATATGTTTCTGCTTAAAGTATTTTATTACAGCCTGGATTACGGACGTTTGCTGCAGATGGTTCAACTTAGGGTTATTGAGTTAAAAGAAGGTTATTCTGCACATCGGTAGTCATACAAGTGCCTTAGTTTGTCCTCAAACTAATACAAAAACGTATAAATGACATAAGTTCTACATTACAACATCACACCTGCACACATTGTACCTTCAATTACTTTTTTAATTCAAAGGCTATGATCCTGACATTAAAAACGGTATTACATGGAATATTGGGCCACAGCATGGGCCTATTCTTTTAATGAAAAACTGAAACAAATGTACTAACCAAGGCAAAACATCCATCATTTGTCGAAAGTCAGCCAATTTAATCACCTCATATTTGCCTCACTTAAAGGTAGCCAGAGTTCACTTTAAGATCTTCCGCCTGTATTAAAGACTCAGTAAAATTTAAAGGTATAAGCTTTATATTAATTTAAGAAATGTTGGTTATTTACATAATGCATGTTAGGTTTGAAAATGATGAGCAATAAAAATCAAACGAATACAAATGATCAAAAGATATATGTAATAAATTAAGTGTTTTAAATTAAACATGCCTAGTATATGATTCTGTTTCACTATATGTATCAGTTGATTCTATTTCACGTCATGTATCAGTAAACAATGATCGATAAAAGGGCGAATATGATAAATTACTTTCTCACCGTGATCCGCATTAAAAATAACATGTGGTTCAAATTTTAGGAATATAAACCAAAAGCTATGGCAAAATTACACGATTATTTAATCTTAAGGATAAAACAATCTATACCAGACAAGACTTATAACAATAAACTGCAATATTATTTTTTTATCTTGAAACAATTTTTAATTTCAAAATGGTTAAATTTCTCTTTTCCAAAACATGACAACTGGACATGGTATAAGTGCTTTCAGTTTGCATTTAAATGTTGAACAAGTTCATAAATGAATACTTTCAAGAATGAACTGTTCATTGATATGTGTTACACTTTAAACACTTTCGTTATTTAGAGATATCTTAGATTAGGTCAGTTGATTACATTGCACATTATTTTTAACATTTATTACTTAAAAATCTCATTCTCAAAGAAAAAGTATTTATTTTTATATCTATAAATTCCTGAAAATTATGCGCTTGCATCAAAATAACAAAAAATGAATTTTGTTTTGCGCTCGATCGCTTCACAATGTTTCGAAAACAATCCGATGACCAAGTATTTTATTTGGTGTGGCATAAGTAAAATATTAATAAGGCAATGAACTTATATTTCACAACATGCCCGACTTAATTACATGTAATGTGTATCAATCAGTAATCAGCATGTTGCCTAAATTAAATTCAAGCTTTTTTATATAATATATTTCCCTTAAAAGTATTGTTATTATTATGTCGACAATTTATAAAATGTATTCATAACACAAGTTAATAAAAAGCTAGTGGTTAGTTTAACGCATTATCTTAACACTACCACCATTTAAAATATCGGTAATTCATATATTATTTAACAAATAAATATTATACAAGTATGATAAGACATCACCTATAAATTGTACATACAATTGTATATGTACATAATTGTACATGTATATTAGTTCTCTTTCCCCAAAATGTAGCCTTTGCAAATGTTATCATGTCAAGCGGCATACAGTGAATCATCCCGTTATTTCTTCATTCAAAGTTGAAATATAATTGCATGTCATAAAAACATACTCATTTAACTTTCGATTTTATGAGGTTTAATCATCCCAAAAAAACTGTATCCTAATTCAAATGTTTGTCATTTCTATTCCCGATTTTTTTTAAACTCTTACTTGGATAACATTAAAATATATGGCCACCGGTTCATAATGATATAATGACTGTTTGAAAGACACAAAGCTACTTAGCGGCGTTTTCAAACACAATCTCTGTTCGCATAGTTGTCAAAACTTCGAACGTATTCCAACACGCAATTGTGGCAGAATTGAAACTGCTCCTGAAAGGAAAAATCAAAAAGATTTAATTTATAATGCCACTGTTTAGGCGGTGTCACATGTATTGGACCAATACTTAAAGTATGTATCATAGAGAATATAATTTTTTATGCCATATGTACCTGAGATGGAATGCCTCGCCTCCGCCTGGCCTTGACCTTTCTGACAGCGTTTGTGACGCTGACCTCGTGTTCCTCTGCCATAGTCTCCATCAAGGTGGCCATCACAGTGACCAACCCGCATTTAGTCGCCGCGTCCCTTGGGTCGTATATCGATGGTATTTTAATAGGGATGATAATTAATGATAACACGTTTTAAATAATATGGATAATGTTTATAAATAACGTTGTGCTTTAATGTACAAGACATTTAATAACATTGTTAACAACAGCATTTTATTTTTGATACATATAATTTACTTTAAAGTGTGGTGTACTTTACATACATGCATCAAATTCAATTCAGCAAAATTACTTTGCTGTTAAAAGACGTTTTGTTTTATACCCGCAATTGATTAAATAGCCTTGAGTAATGCAATATTACCTCTATCAATTCACCTCTAAAACGAAAACAAGAGGAGGTGTTTCCTCATACACTACTTACAGACAATGTACTAATATCGGACCTCCTCTGTTGTTTTGTCTCGCCACTGATTCAACGTCTCTGATGAAGAGTAAGAAGTTTCTCGTAGAATTTGGTAGATTTGTATTAATGTTCCAGTCAGTGAACTGTAGAAGGGGTAGTGTCTTCACCTTGTTGAAACAATTAATCAATGTATGAAACCCAAGTTAATGCAGAAAGTAAAAAGACTCACATAAAAGAAACCTTATTTCTACAAAACATTCATGTATATCATTATTTTCATTTTTACAAAAGCTTCAAATAACGGTTATTATGAAATGAACAAACAACTGTACATGAGATCCACATTAAATGATTTTAATTAACCGTTGGTAAATATAATAAACACTTTAATGGTTCCAACGCATATTACGTATATAGAGTTTACAATTATGATATGCTCAAACCTGGTTTTGAATTCCACGATGCTCTATTGTAAGGGCGCGTTTCGTCATATACACGTTTATCTCCACATGAGAAGAAGTGACAGTGAAGAGTCCGTTCTTCAAAAGCTGGTTATCGGCTGGGTAGTAGACACCTACCGTCTGTTTATACATGTGTTCGTGTACATATTTAAGCGTATATACTCTGTTAAAGTAATGCTGACACATACTAATAAATTGCATTAACAGTTCACTTGTAATATTAGGGATAGAACCATGTATGTACAAATTGTAATACATGTATGAAATTATTGAAAAGCAAATGTAGAATTATTGTATAGAGCATATTGTATAAATAGTTCGATATATGGAACGACAAATTATCCTGGCAAAGATTGGTTTGGAAAGTATACAATTGGAAATAATTATAATACAGATTATACTTCATTATTCTCGATGTTGGAGTCCATGCTGACAATACAGGAGCAGTTTTCCTGCAATGCTAGGGTGAGAAAGTTGTTGATAGTTCCCAGAAGTGGCGTTTGTGCTAGGATCCACTTTTTCTTCAGTTTAAAACTCTGCAAAACGTGTTTTGTTCAGTTACATACTTGGCGCTTATAACGATTTTTCTATTAAACGGAAACAACGATAACACTATCCACTATTATATCATTTTATGTTTTCGACGGAACACTCAGTTTACTTACATTTACATATACTGCATTGATATAGTCGGAGGCCCCTGGCTTCATCTTTAAATGTAACCTCGGTCGGCAGTCGTAACCTGCATTTCAAATGTCAATGAATATAATAATGATTTTCTTCGATCGTGTTTAAATTTCTGTAAATGGGTTCGCAATTCGATTTTCACAAACTCCTAGTTAAAACACTGTTGATATGTGTATTGTTGCAACAATAAAGAACGACTATATACTAACCTGGGACATCCGCATTCTGTCTGTTTTTGTCTGTTAGCTTCAGATTCCTATCCATTGCTGAGCGTTCTTCATTTGTCAGTTCGGGCATTGTTGACATCAGATGCTTTTACAAAGGAATAACAAATAGTAGTATAGTGTTACAAAACATGCTCCGTTATAATACAAAGTGCTATTGACGTACGTAATGGCCATGTTTACATCTTTAAAAATAGCAATGTATGAGTTAATTTCAATGCAGTAAGCTACCTCAAACTTTCTGGCCATTGTATGTTCTGGTGTGTCTTCCATGTATTGCTGCAATTCATCTACAGCCACAGGTTTGCAGTTGACAGTTAGAGCGTGAACGAGGGCATGGTGAAGGTATTCGTACTGCTCCTAGTGATTCATATATAATATTGCTGGCATATTGATACCTAACGGGATTAATTCAAAAATTGAATTTCAGATATATACGAAAGACCGGTCTAGTGCTTGGCGTGACTGACTTTTCTTCTCTTGGCCGTTCAAGGTTCGAGCCCCCGCGGAGGCATCCGTTTTACTTTTAATTCTTTCCCTGATTGTATATTTTAAGTTGGTTAGTGATTATGCTTTAGCTTTCTGCAGAAAACATATATTTAGACATTTTTAAAATTAACACTAACAACAGTGAAATGTCCCTTCAGGTCCGGTCATTTATTTTTACTAGTATTTTGAGTTAATTCAATGTATTTACATATATATATATATACAAAATATTATTACATTTTGTTTCCGTTCGTTTAGAAACAAAACATACATTTGAAAAGGTTTTTATGTTCCACTAACCACAGTCTGCACCATGTTCGGCCTGTTCTGTCTCATGTTTATAACACATCCAGCTATGTCCACCATGTGTTCTGCCTCTCCCTCTCTGGTCAGGATATCGAGAGCAATATAGGTACCCGAACGGCCAATCCCGGTACTGCATGTATCAAACATACAACATTATTTACGATGACACAAATATTTAGTGATGAATAATAGTACCAAGCTGTTGTGTGTTGTGTGCCGCCCAATTACGTCCAACATGTGTGTACATTATTAAAATATCCACATAACAATATCAAAATATCGAGTTATGTAGGCGCCCGTTACCCACTAACAAAAAATTGTTTTACATAACATAAATATACGTCAACATCGACAAAATCTTATTCTCTTATCGAAAATGCTAATATGTATTTTCTGTCAAAACAGACCGGTTTATCCTACAGCAACGGCCAATTTCGCAATTGAGGCTCTTTTAAACCGTATTTGTTACCTCTGTACGCTTGTGGAGAGAACGTCAGAAACTATCTAACTCTAAATCGAACACTATTTTTGCGATACCTGCAATGGACGACAGTGGGTCCATCTAGGATAGCTGGAGCACTCAGAACTTTTTCCCGGAACTCTATGACAGATGTCACATCTTCTGGGATGCCTTTATCTGGCCATGCCGAGAAGTGAAGGTGGTACAAGGTCCTGTGCTCTTTGCCCTGTATATTCAACAGAATATACAATATAATATATAACCAATGCGCAAACGAATTTACTAACTCCCCGAAATAATGAACAAAGTCGACAGTTAACCTTAATATAATATATCATAATATTTTAATTTAATACAGTATGTTAATATTATTCTTTACAAATGGAATGCGTATTTCAAATAAGTACTAAGGAGTCAAGTAATAAACTATAATTTTAAAATATTTACCATGGAAATCGTGAATATTCTTTTTGCAAATTCTGCATACACATCTTCGCTGGTACATTTAACACGTATTTCCCCGTAGGTTTGCTCCAGTCCGACATCGGGGTAATACTTTTCACATTTGTCTTTCTGTATGCAAAGCCATAACGTATTTAAACATTTAAAATTATGTCATTTGTTTATTTATGTGGACACTTTTTATCACACAGAATAATAAATATAAAATTTCCTCGATCGTTGTTGGCTTTCTGTGAGTATAGTTACACACTCTGAACTGTTTATTCATCATTCCACGATAATACCGTTTAATAGTTTAGCAGTTTAAAAAAAAAATATTTTATATGTTTATGTAAGTGTTGTATAAATGTGTTACCCCATCTTCAACGAGGTTTGTGACCATGACGATTTTATCAACTTTCTGTTGCCATATCATTCTCCAAAAAGGTGCAAAATCGCCCAACTGCTTTGACATTGGTCCTATCAGAACATTTAAACAATGATTTATTGAAGTAAATCAATTCATAAAATAAATCTAAATAATGCAATGGTGATTATTCCGCAAATAATAACTGCTTGTTTTATTTAAATGTGTGTTTAATTTAAAACAGTAAAAGCATATGTTGTAACGGAATTGTATGCAATAAAATTTAACAGAAAATCAGATGATGTACATTCATTACCTAACGTAGCAATATAGGCATTCCTCTGTGTATAACCCTAAAAATAATAGAGACTGAAATCATTTTATAGAAACAAATAATTTTAAATTAAAACACATGTTAAACTAACTGCAGGCTTAGCATTCCCTGTCGAATCAATGATTTTCAATAAACATGGACACTGTCAGGGGTGAATTAAATTGTATTCATGTTGCACATGGGAGGCATTGAATGTGTCGATATAAGACGTACTTTACGAAAAACGATATTGTGGGCATACGTTCAGCTCTTCGAATGCGATAGAATATATCAGTTGGTTCAATTTCAGATATCTAAACAAAGAACAGCCAATAAACATGGACCACTTACATCAATGAAACTAGCGTTGATGTAGTCTGTAGCTCCTCCCTGGACTTTAACCCGACAGTCATCGTCTTTAGCAATGAAAGATAAGTATTTATCATATGCTTTTCAGTGAAATGTCGAATTTTATTGGTGAAATAAATTTTTATATTTTCACTGTTGGAGCAGTGAAAACATAAGATTTTATATTTTCACTCCAGTGAAAATATAACATAAAACGTACTCTTTTTCCATAAATAGCATCGATCTACAAGTAGTGGTTTACAACCCTTGACAAATGTCTATACATGCACAGTATGTACATGCATGTGTTTACATAAAACACATTATTAAATTTAACAAAATTATAATTTAGCGACAACGACTCACAAAATATGGTACGTTTTTCCACCATACTAACGAGTGACAGTTTTGGAATCATTTATGACGTCATTTTATATAAAATAAAATACGATCTTACCCCGAAATAAAAAAATATCCTCTATATACTATCTTCAGAATAATACTAATATTTACTAATACATATGTCGTCTTATTATTTCAGGATTAAGCAACACAGGCTGATAATTTTATATTTGCAGCAACGTACATGGATAAATGCCTTTGTATCGGTTCAACTGCATATTTGTTCGCATTTGGGAGACGTCATACTTCTTTAACAGCCCATTCGGGAGTTTCTGAAAGAAATTGCACGAATATGCATTGTACGGGAATCTCTCATTCAATTCCCATTGTTCACTTTATATTTAATTTGCATCCTTAACCAAAATGTAGATAAACTGTAAGAAGTGTAGCTGTTATATGAGCATGTATTTAGTCAAACTAGTTAGATCCAGTCAAATAAGTTACAAATTGCTATTCAATAATATGGGATAATATTTTCTAGAGATCTGAATGCAATTCAATTACTGAGAAAGACATTTGTTTCATGTTGTTTTACATATTGCAAGCCTGCCCCGGCTACCTTAGTTATAAGTGCGCTGGACTGTCAATCCGGGGATCGTGAGTTCATACGGGCCTTTCAAATAACTTGTGTGAAGATGGGTCATGAAATTATTTATACGACCATTCTCCCCTTACCTCTGATTCAGATAGGGCAGTTGTCAGTTACAGGCATAGGTATGTGCACTTAGAACTGGTAAACCGCTTAGATCGGCTAAGCTTGCCCAGGAAAAGTGTGAGTAGCTTAACTGACCGCCGAGATATAACTGAAATACTGTTAAAAACGGCGAAAAATCCAAGTAAACAAACATATTGCAACCCTTCACTTCTTACTAGGAACAGACAAAATATCTGAAAAAAAAATCGATTTTTCGTAAAATAAGTATACAAGCCAAGATAATTAACAGTTAAGTTATATATTGTTTTACCTCAAATTCTTCCTGGAAATAGTTCATGTCCTTTGTATCAACGAATTGCTGCAGATCACTGACCCTGATCTTTCTCTGTTCTAGTTTACTCGCAAAGTTGTAGTACCCGCCTCCGCGTTCTTCAAACCTGATAGTGCGGAGCCTGGAAGCGGCCTCGTCTTCATCTGTATGATACGTAAAGATAAGTACTAATGACTTTTTTACAAGGCGAGTATTTATAGTATACTAATTCCATTTACGGACTTAAATGCGTTCCATTTCAAAATATAGTTATTTAGAACGGTCGAACTAACGTTTTTTCACACATTTTACTTATAGAATTAAACATTTTTAGTCAAATTGCAAACAAAAACATAATTAATTAATGTTTACAAAGACAATGATAAATCTGTTAAATTTCAAAACAAAAGTAATTGTATGTTTAAGGGAGTGCAGCTCATAAGATGTATTGGAATGTGCAGAGTGAAGAAAATGTTTCATGTGTGGTTTGTAGTGAATGCCGGGTTTCATAGGGATGTACTTTCGAAAAAATGAGGTTTATATTTGCTTAAAAGGGCATGCGTGTATTTTATGTTTGATTGTCTTCTTTATGTTCAGTCTGTATGTTACATATGTTACACTTTGTTGATAAGTGTGATTGATTTATGTGTAAAGCTTAAATACTTTGTGACATATAATGAAATTAATGGCCGAATGGTTCCTTTCGTGGGTATTTTTTGAAAATACAGAATTCAATGTTTCAGAAAGATAGATCTGTGCTATTTTCACAGACAAAACATTATTTGTGTATGTTAAAAACAAATAAAGGGGCCGCAGACAACCTTGCCAAACGTCTCTGTTAGTATTGGAGGAATCTGAAAAAATATCCATTTAAAGTTACAATTAATTGTGTTCTGTCTTCATAGCTAAGAATGCTTTATTGAAATCTGACAAATATTAACCCTGTGTCATTTGATCATTAACTGCATACACATATCATTAGCATTCCAGAGCATTATACTTTTTATACATTTTGTGGGCATTCGTTTTTTTAAATTGTTTTTTTGACATATTCAAAAGTATTTGCTTTTTTATATTTGCTAGTATGCTGAAACATATCTGCAAACTCCATATAAATATAAAATGTACCCCCTCGTTTGTTATTTAGCTTTTTTTCGGCTTAGGTTTTTTGAGTTACCATTTGACACCTTTGATCAATTCTGATTTTGACGCTATATTCATTTTATTTCATCTTTCGTAGTAATCATAGTAGGTTTTTACTTATTTAAAACTAAATTAGACTACATAAAGACACTTCTTTGTTATTATGTTATTCTATGTTATATTTGTTATTAAAACGCAAGCCGAAACAAAATATCTCAAATGATAACATGATTAACATTACTGCCAATTGCATAGAAAATTATCGATTAATTAGATAGCAGAATAGTGCAATTTACCTATTTCCAGACCGTTTTTATCGTTCAAAAAAGAGTTCCTTATAGAATGCACGTCCACATCTGTACGCTGGGCACGTTGATTTACTGCTGTACCATTGGCATCAGTATGCGTCACTGCGGTGTCAGATACATCAGCGTGAATCAGGGTCCTAGTGCCATTATCTAAACTCAATAACATCGACAATTTTATTGTTTTTTTAAACATGAAGAAACAACAGTAAACATATACTTAGAAACAGATGTATTCAAACAACAACTCATATAAAATACTAGTTGTAACCACTCGTAAAAATCAATAGTAAGTAGCAACTGAGCAAAGCGAAATTTGACAATTTTATAGTAATTAAACAAAATATCAGTTATGCAAACTGTGTGGAAAATTACAATTAAAGCTCACATAAGTAACTTACTATTCGTTTGTACAGTGGCATATATAGGCCCATTGCTCAACCCGTTCAGCTCATAATATATATTGGTTTCAGTAGGCTGATTGTGCTTTCTTTGCCTAACAAGGTATGAAGATGTTTCATAAACATTAAGTATGTTCCATTCGATATATAATGCTTCTCTTGTTGCATGTTTATCTTGAACGTTAGTTGACAAATGTTTGGGTGTAACGGCCATTCATGAACTACATAATATTGACTTGTTATTGATATATAAGTTTCAATAAACAGGTACGTGTTAAATAGTTTTCAAAATTAATATAAAAGTGCAAAACACAGTTGTGTGCATGTTCACTTTTAATATTTGGTATGAAGTTTTAAATGTTTCAGCATCTCTTACCTTTTGCGACAGTAAGCGAAAAGACCCACTGCACAAACGAGAACAACCACGCCTCCCCCAGCACCCCCTGCTATCACAGCGATAGGAAGTCCATCTTCGGCGGTAGCTTCTTTTGCGACAACAGCTGAAAGTCACCATTGCTAATACGCGTCAATTATTTAATTATTCCAATATTTCAATTTCGCTGTCTTTTCGGTTTTGTTGACGATGAATTTGATAAGCATTTTAGTATATGTTGATCGATAGAATAGGTTTAACTTACCAGTCTCACAGGTGTTCCCTGAAAATCCATCATTGCAACCATCGCTGCATTCACCGAAGCGATTACATTTATTGTTCAGACACCCTGTTGGGCACTGGGAAGTGCAATTGATTCCATACTTTCCAGGCACGCAATTATCGCACGTGGCTCCAGTGAAATTTCCCAAACAACTGCAGCTCCCATCTGTATCGTTGCATCTATGTGTCTCA
This sequence comes from Congeria kusceri, assembly GCA_027627225.1. Taxonomy (NCBI): domain Eukaryota; kingdom Metazoa; phylum Mollusca; class Bivalvia; order Myida; family Dreissenidae; genus Congeria; species Congeria kusceri. The sequence continues at coordinate 6,192,827 of CM051037.1, read as the reverse complement.
CATCCTTGTGAACATAATAACTCACAAGACGGTCCATATTTCCCTTCCACACAACGATCGCATTTATTCCCGGTAACATTTCCGAGGCATGTGCAGAACCCATCAGTATCGTTGCATGTTTTATTAACACATCCTTGGGAACAAGGTAACTCACAAGATGACCCATACTTTAATGCAGTACATTGGTCGCATTTCGATCCAGTGAAACCTTCAGAACATGTGCAACTGCCATCCGCACGATTACATCCAAAGCTATAACATCCTTTAGAACAATTTGTTTCACACGTCTGTCCGTACTTCCCTGTTACACAGACATCGCATTTTTCATCAGAGAAAAATTCGAAACAGGTACATGCCCCATCTGTTTTATTACACTCACGACTAGCACATCCTACTGAGCATTCATTGGAACAACTAAGTCCATATGTTCCAGTCAAACAACTGTCACATTTAGTTCCAGTGAAATTACCAAAACAGTTACATGTCCCATTTATCTTATCACATGTATTGTTACATCCAAGGGAACAAGCCTTTTCGCAATAAATGCCATACCATCCAGCTTTACATTCGTCGCACATTGCACCGGTAAATTGTTCTAAGCACTGGAATGTCCCATTTGACCTATTGCACGTACTGTTGCATCCGCGTGAACAGACGTTTTCACATGTGATACCGTACCTTCCTGCCTCACATTCATCACACATAACTCCAGCAAAATTCCGCAAACAAGAGCATGCCCCGTCTGTCCGATTACATGTAGAGTTACATCCATTTGAGCAGATACGTTCACAAGAGGTACCATACCTTCCCTCCTCGCAATGATCGCATGTGTTTCCAGTAAAATTTTGCAAACACATACAACTGCCATCTTTTTGATTGCATTCAGTGTTATTACATCCGCCTGAACCTATCGTCTCGCATGAAGGTCCATACCTTCCTCGTTTACATAGGTCGCATGCGTTTCCAGTAAAATATTCTGTACATGAGCAGGACCCATTTGTTTGATTGCAGGTGGTATTTTCACATCCTTTTGAGCATATGTTTCCACAGTCTGTTCCATGCAATCCCGTTTTGCATGAATCGCATGTGGCATTATTTGAACATGAAGAACAGTTTGAATTGCATTCGTATTTACAATCATTGTCTGTATCGAAGTATCCATCTTTACACGAATCACAGTGCAACGGGGAAGAACATAAACATGATTCATTTGCACATATCAGTGTTTCACACATTGCCCCAGTATAACTGGCATTACAGCTTGTACATGCTGTGCTGGTGGTGCACGTGTGACAGGTATCTCGACATTCAGAACATAAATATCCATTCATAAAGTATCCATCCATGCATCGTGGACAATTATTTAAAGCAGTGCAAAGGCAGCCAGCGTATGCGCATTTCTGACATATAAATGTACCGTTTTGTGTATCGTTAAAATAACCCGGTAGACAAGTGTTGCCACACACTGTAACGATAAACGTATATATCAAATTATGGTGTCCCATTCGGAACAGCCTGTTTGGAATATGTATTATATTGTTAGCCTATGCATTTATATACAACTGACATATTGTTACATGTATGTTAAATGTAAATATGAGTTTAACAATAGGTATGGTTTTTTCAGCTACCAAACAGTAAGTGCATAATGTACACAAACGTGTTAAATAATTGTATGTATTTATGACTACAGATTTCATCATTAGACATCAACACTAAAGGTGATAACAAGAAGGCTTAATTAATGCTACAATAAAGTTAATAATATTTATGAAAATCATTATATGTTTTTACCAAATAAACAGAAAGATATAGAGCTATATTTATAATTCTAACACGGCACGCGGGTAGCTTTCCATAGAAAGAGAAGGAGAAAATAGTTCCGGAAATTCGAAAAAAATGTTCCGTAAAATGCACGTGCTTAAACGCGCGATAGCAAAATTGTGACAAACAAATCATTTCTGCATTATGTAGCACAATAAAACCACATAAATTTTATTTTGTACTAAATATTTTATATTTAAATTAACAGAAACGTTTACGTTTTGTTAATATGCTTTTATTTTGCGCTTGTTAGCATAATATTTTCTCTGTATTTATCAATATGCATGACGTCACATTGATTCTTCTCTCAATGTTCATCAATGAAGCTGACGCCATTTTGAATTGTAATGATATGTTGACGTCACTGAAACGCACATGGGAATGTACTTTGTGGAAGCTGGGCGGAGTATAGATAAATAGAGGATATTTGTTTGTTTCCGGTGTGATAACGCTTGATATCATCACTGGAAAGGGAAACAATTATTATTTTCTTGAGCGCTTGCGCGAGTGAAAATATGTAAATTGTCTCCCTTTCCGGTGATGATATCACGCGTTATCACACCGAAAACAAATTTTCTTTATATTTAATGCTTTATTAACCTTTTTTTAATATTTTATTGGAAAATATCACGGGAATCATAACGTCATGACGTAAAAAATAATGACGTCATTTCACAGTTTTGAGCCCGGCATCGATGACGGTCCGTTTCATTTACCGTATTAAATCGGGACCCAAAAAAGTTGTCCCTCACTGTGAGTAATATAGGGATATATCTCACTGATATTTTTCTATATTTCTCTTCTTAGCATTAAATAAATATAGTTCTCATTCATAACCTTGAACAATTCAGACGAATTATATATAGGATCGTGTTAGAATCGAACTAATTGACGGGCTTGCTTTGGTTATTGCGGTAATAACCAACGGTTTGTCGTTCCATTGCTTGTTATCAATGCCTACGCATCGGAACTCCAAACCGTTGGTTATTACCGCAATAACCAGCTTACCCGTCAAGTATTTCTTAAATAAATATGCACCTTTACCGTGGGTTGATATATAAGATATATATTAAATTTGCAGGTAGCAAACGATTATCATACAAACAATCATCATATTCCATCTAGACTATACGTACCAGTTGACAGAAGGCAAACTGCTATGTACATCCGCTTATCCATGTTGCTTTACAGAACTAAAACAAAAATTATCCGGAAATGTAAGTTCCCTTTAAAAAGATTTTATTATTTTAGCTCGACTTTTCGAAGAAAAAAGGTCGAGTTATTGTCGTCGCCCTTTCGTCTGCGTCTGCGTCAGCGTCTGCATTAGTTAAGTTTTTTGGCTAGTTTTTTTATTAAGTTTTTTTGGTTAAGTTTTTTGTCAGAGTCCATATCTCAAAAACTATCAGAGGTATCCATTTGAAACTTTCAATACTTGTTCACTATTAAAAGTGTAATTCATTACAACAAGGCCGGTAACCCTTTAATTTTCTGTCCATAGTTATCTGCCCTTGTTCGGACTTACAACGTTGAATATTTTGACATGTTTTTGGTTAAATATAAACTTTCTCAATAACTATCAAAGACATTCAATTGAAACTCGAGATACTTGTTTATGGTGCTGACTCCATTCTGCAGACATGAGGAGGTAACTCTTTCAAGGATTTTGTTGGAGTTATCACCCTTTTTGCAACTTACAATTTTCGCTTTATGTCAAATTTCTCAGTACCTGTACGAGGTATAGAATTGAAACTCAAATAACATAATCACAGTAATGAATGTATTCTGTAGACAAGAGGAGTAACTCTATCAAAGATTTGTTTGAGTGATTGCCCTTTTTTCAACTTAGAATTTTCGCTTTAGGTCAAATTTCACAGTAACTATAAGAGGCATTGACTTGAAACTCAAAATACTTTATCACAGTCATCAACCCATTCTGTACACAAGATGAGATAATAATATCAAGGATTTTGGGTGAGTTATTGCCCTTTTTTCAACTTATAATTTTAGCTGTAGATCAATATCTATAAGAGGTATTGAAACTCAAAATACTTGCTCACAGTCATGAACCCATCCTTTAGACTAGATGAGGTAACTACCCATTCTGTAGACAAGATGAGGTAACTATATCAAGGACTTTGGTTGAGTTATTGCCCTTTTTTAACTTAGATTTTAGCTTTAGGTCAACTGTCTCAATATCTATACGAGGTATTCGCTTGAAATTCAACACACTTCATTACAATTATGAACTCATTATATTAACAAAATCCATAATACTATTAAATACGAGAAAGTCGACCGTCTAACACCCGTAGGCAGTGCTCTTGTTTTAATAATTATATATGTGCATTGTTTTAACCAAGTAGTGTTTCTGATATATATTGTTTTAATGGCGAGTATTAATTTAAGCCTATGATAAAGGACCGCATCGGAAATAAACGTTTGGGTTTTTATGGGCCATCCTAGATTACTACACACTTTCGGCACTAAAACTTCATTCTATTTAACTAAACCTCACATAAATTGTTTCAAACAAATGTTATTTAATTTGCTTCGAAATATTTGTTTCTGTAGCATATTCGATTGTATTTGAGTGAATTCAACTGTTATTGCCTTTCATAGTTTTATAAACTACATGTTAAGCATACCATCGTTCAAAAACATGTGCGTTTTAACCTGATCTATTTATCTATCCATCCACCCATCCGTCCATGCCTGCATCCATCCATCCATCCAATCTATCCATCCATCCATCCATCCATCCAATCCATCTATCCATCCATCTACCTACTAGTATATATCTAGTTGGGGAATCAATTATGCTTTTATTGTATAAGTATTGTTCAATCCCGACTTAAAGACGACTTCTACATGTGTTTGCCTTCCATAAAATAGTTTAATTTTCACATATTTCTCACAAGCCAAAAACAACGAAACCATAAAAATGGCGGTCACCGAATAAAATGCGTAATACTTTATTTTTGTAAATAGGGAGAAATGATGATTATTATTTATAACAATACAACAATAAAAAGTTAATGACTATATTATACATTTAAATATATTAGTAACATCATTTGATAATTATTTTGTACATAACAGTTATTTAACAACGAAAAACACTTAAACATTTAAATCTACACGTGAATCGATATGTGAGTTGAGTTTAATAAACATCATAAAACATCGAGTCACAAGACACACCACTACTATTATTATTATGAACATATTTGATCATTTAAGTAACACATGTTGATAATAACATTGTACATAACATTTATTAGATATAATCTTTCAAAACACTGCTCCTTTTTAAAGAGTTAAATCAACTTAAGTTATGCGCAAAAAAAAAAACACTACCGAAATCGTCTTTAAAGGCACTTCCAACTGATTTTTGCATTAAAATAGACCATATACAATTAAAACGTTTAAGGACAGTTAGAACATTACATTGAATTACAACATACAAGGCATATTTTTTGTTATAAGATATAGCAATTAGCTATACACGACTTTATTGTATCTTATTTTAGTTACAGCACTGTCACACTATACCGCGTTTCCACTGCGTTGGCATGGCGTTGTTTAATTTTCCAGAGCGCCGCGAGATCGCAAGAAAAATCTGATATTTTTCGTGAAGATGGAGATGTCACGGCGTCCTCACAGCGACCAAGGCGTTGCTACGGAGCTCCCATGGCGTTCTATCGCGTTCCGACGGAGTTCTTGTTGGCGATTGTCTGTTCTCTCATGGCGCTTCCACTGCGCGCACTGCGCGTTCGCGGCGCTCACACTGCGCTGATGGCGTGTTGAAGACGTTTTTATTCGTTTTTGTGATGCAAACGCCGATTTACGCGGTAGAAGCGCCTTGGGAGCGCAATGATCGCCGTGACAGCTCCGTACAGTCGTTGTAAAATAAATTACACTCCGTATAAGCGCCGTAGACGCGCCGTATAAGCGCGGCAGAGACGCAGTGACATCTCAGAGAACGCCGTACAATCACCGTGCAAGCGCCACCGACAACCACAATATATTTAACAAAATATAATAGCCAAGTATATCATTCTATCGTCATGTTATCAGTAGCAAAATTCATGCAAAAGTGTAAGATTGACATGCAGCATACCACTATGTTATCATAATACATATCTATCATGCACACATTGATAACTTAGGATGCTCGGTTGAGATCGTACAGTCGCTGTACCGAGACATGCGAGTAAGGTTTACATGATTTACATCAAATCAAAGTAAATACACACATATACAGATAAATCGAGTATTTGATATTACTCCTGTTACAACATTGCTGATACAATAATAAATACAAATATTTTATGATGTTTGTTAAGCAATATTCGGACGGATTGAAAACACAGTCGATTATATTTCAACATTATGAAAAGCAAACAAAGTTATCTTACTGTGCTTGTTTATCGATGATCACACGTTACATATCCGAGACGATATTACTTGTACACCATTCCGTCGACCATTCGGAAGTTAGTTGCCCTAAGATATGTTTATAAAATATTTACTGCATGTACCCGTTTTATCTTGCTGTTTCGTACCATCGCCAATCCTGTATCCATTAACATTTGAAACCAGCCGTGTAACTGGATACTGTATAAGTACCACACTACACTACTGATATACGGATACATGTACTTTAATGTAGATACCATTAAACGTAATACTGGTTGAAATATAGTAATATAACTATCGCTTTATTCTGTTATTAAAATCGTGTCATACTTGATTCTAGTTGTATTAAAGTTGTTATCCCCGTTCTTATTTAACACGGATTCATTCACAAAATTTTCGAAAGATTTACGATATTTCAATTAAAACTGAAAGAAAGCAAATGTTTTTCAGAAATATACAGATAACTAGTAAAGTACAACATTTACCTTTAAATTGTTATTAATGGTTCAATTATCAACAAGGTACTTTAAAATTTGGTAAACATCATCTGCGAATGATGTTCACCCAGTCATGTATACGCGCAATATATTACTATAGCACAGCGAAACTCGAAACCGAAAGGGTATTTACGTGTAACGAAAACACGGAAGATGTAATTGATACTGCAAAGATGGCAAAAAATACTTCAGCTTTTCTCTTTACGGAAGCAACTATCTAATGTAAAAATATACGACAATAATCACAGCCTCATACTAGTCATACCTCAATGATTTGGCTCGCGTCTAACCTATGGTGTACGATGAAGGATGAGGGCTGGTAGGTATATACCAAGAAGTTATTAATTAACAGTACCTCATAACTTGATAATAGGTATCTACTTATAAATAGTACGTACCTGCTTATTTTGCGAGGTTCCACCTAATTAAAGTAGTAAGTTATAAATAATAGTACCAGAATAAACAAAATATTATATTTTAAATACAACAACGCCATTAGTTAATCAGTTTATCTTTTAGCAATTAATATGCCAAATCCTATTAAGATTTGGATCTGAAAACACAATAACATAAAGAGACGGCTTATGCATAATTTCCGACACGTTTTTTATATATTACAACTAAAATATCAAAGAATTAGTAGGTATCTACTAATTATTAAACGGCGGATAGGCTGAAATTTGTTATTTAGTAGGCTCCTACAATTAAATTATGTGGAACCTCGGATAGTAAATAGGTACCAATTTAATATTTGGTAGATACCTACTATATAAGAGTTATAACCCGGATCGTACGCAATACTAACCACTGAATAATTAAATTTATTCCATATTCCAGAGAGTTTTCTTAGTTTTTCGGTATTCATTAACGGTGATATCATAACGGTAACTGGTGGGCGGAGCCTAATATGCAAGCTTATAAGTACCGTCCGGTATATTAAAATTTAGTTGTAATATATACGCATGCTACTTATTGCACGGTAAGCTTGCACATTTTCGGATCGCATCACGTGACCTTGCGACAGCCATAAATTTGGAAACGACACAGATGTCAAGCATGTCAGACATCACGTGCCGTCTAAAAACTGTCCATGTGATCGGCATTGTAGAAAGTTGCGATGTGATTGGTAAATAACTAAATATGGTATAAAAGACTAGCACCTTCAACTTCAATAGGTTAATTATTTAGTCTCGCCCTGCGAGCTTGTTAAACAACTAACATATTTTGGTCAAAGTATGCTACAACTATTACTAAAATAAAAATGAAATGCTGAATTATTTTTATTTATGTTGATTTGTAGTGCTACAATTTAACATTTCTCCGTATATTTTTCTCATGTACTGTAATAAATTCGGGACCGAGTTCGACACGCCTTTAGACTAGTTACACCACCAGGGCGGTACGTGATCCGAGGCCGAATACCGGTAATTGCATCGTAAATATTTGTTTTACGATGTTTCTATGTTGCATAACGTGTAACATAACAATGGGTCATTTGTCTAAAATAACGGGTATTTGAGTTAATAAAGGAGTAGTCCAGAAATATGTTAATTAACATTACATCGTTTCCAATGGACATTTAACCTATCAAAATACAAATAAAAGGCATTGAAATTGGTAAAATAATTACGTTTAAATAACTTTGTATCTGTATTCGATAGCTGGTGATGCCTCTGGAATAAATCAGCACGAGTATTAGTGTATATTCCGTTCGTACCGAGCGTTTTCGAACAGAGACATAATAACATGCCTCTCGTAAATAAGAAACAGTTTTCAGTAGAATAAACGTTCATTACAACTGATGCCAATTTGAGATGTACTGAATTATATTCTATGGACAGCGGCTTTAAGAGTTACACTTCTGCTGCTTCTGCTGGAGTGTTCTAAATTTCATGCTTGCAGATGATGGTCCCCAGTTTCGTGTCAATCAATGTTTTATACTTTTGAGGCGCGTCGTGGGAAAACCGGGTTTAATGCATGTACGTATAGTATCGTCCCGGATCAGCCTGTGCAGTGCCATCCTGGACTAGTCTGTGCGGACTGCACAGGCTAATCAGGGACGACACTTTACGCCCATGCATTTAGGCCGGTTTTCCAACGACGCGCCTCAGTTATTTTGTGATATATACTAAAAATCTTGCAAATTCAATCTAACGCATACAGCAATCGAAATCGAACACCTTCGACCACATACACAGAAATACAAACATAGACTTGGCTATACGGCACAATAGAAGGTTTACCTCCCCATAAATTGAGGAGAGGCAGAACTACAAAGTTGTGAAATAAGAAAAAAAAGTGTGTTACGAACACTTAAGAAAATTAGGGAATGTCTTTGAGGAGTTAACATTTCTACACCAACTGATTTTAAGCCAAGATTTCCAACAACAACATCGAGTACATCAATCAAATGCGGAGCTAACTACGTTGTACTCTCTTCCTATAGCAAACTATAGCAAACTTGTTCTTGACAGTTCATTACATTTCTCATGTTTCAAATATCGGCTTACATTTGTAAGTGTAAATAAGTATAATTAATTGAATCATAATTGTCTTAAATATCCTATGGCCACTCTTGTTCAAGTCTTCGTCTGCAATCTGTCAATGACACGGTAGAGGGCGTTCTAAAGTTCAACGTATCGCGGGTCGTCCCCAACTCCGTTGATTGACAGGTGGTTGGTCATGTAGGCGATACCCAGTGTGTTCGCCTCGTCACCAATGGCAACCTGACCACCGAACCCCGTGTGGCCCACGGCTTCCTGGCCCTGAAAGTGGGACAGAATAGTAATGCTAAATAGTATTTAGCAAGTACGAGCATGCAGCAGTTATTTCGAACAACCTCATTACAATCATATCTCCAGTTTGACTCTGACATTTTACTATCCACTGGAAATATAGCAACATGAAACAACACTAATAACTACAATATGAGCATTTAAATCAATATAATACGAGTAAGTGTATTGACTGGAGTATATGGCATTCCCAACTGTTTTCTATACACAAAGAACGAAATTTACCGTTGTGAAATTGCCAATAATCAACTGAAAAATACTTCCGAAACTGTAAAATATAATTCGCATTGTAATTACAGAACATGCTGTCAGGTCATGTTAGAATCCAAATAATTATCGCATTATCGTTGTTTATCGGCTTATAAACACCGATTTGTCGTTCTGATGCGGTATATTAAACCACTCGGGCTAAGTCCTCGTGGTTTAGCTCATACGCATCAGAACTGCAAATCGATGTTTATTAGCCGATATACAATTCTAATTAAGTATTTCTTAAACAAATGAAAATTACATTGAAATAAAATGGAGTTTCTGATCTAATATTTGCGGATGGTTATCACCTGATAATCTGTTAACTTAATTCACACAAAAGAGCACGTGGTGATACTTGTGATGCACTTGATAAAGCAATGTATGTAAATAAGTCCTCTAATAATAGGTGTGGATAGGTTTAAATTATTAGAGGTAAACACACGAATGTTGTGTAGTAGAGAACATTGTGTCCTTTACGTGAACCAAGTCACCGAGTGTTTAATCCTTACACAAAGTACAGAACGACATGCGGAATGACACAATTGTAAAATAACGACTAGAACGACATGCGGAATGACACAAATGTATATAAACGACCAGAACGACATGCAGAATGACACAAATGTACAATAACGACTAGAACGACATGCAGAATGACACAAATGTATAATAACGACTAGAACGACATGCAGAATGACACAAATGTGCAACAACGACTAGAACGACATGTCACAAATGTACAATAACGACTAGAACGACATGCAGAATGACAAAAATGTATAATAACGACTAGAACGACATGCAGAATGACACAAATGTACAATAACGACTAGAACGACATGCAGAATGACACAAATGTATAATAATGTACAATAAAGACTAGAACGACATGGAATGACACAAATGTACAATAACGACTAGAACGACATGGAATGACACAACTGTACAATAACGACTAGAACGACATGAAATGACACAAATGTACAATAACGACTAGAACGACATGGAATGACACAAATGTACAATAACGACTAGAACGACATGGAATGACACAAATGTACGATAACGACTAGAACGACATGGAATGACACAAATGTACAATAACGACTAGAACGACATGGAATGACACAAATGTACAATAAAGACTAGAACGACATGGAATGACACAAATGTACAATAACGACTAGAACGACATGGAATGACACAACTGTACAATAACGACTAGAACGACATGGAATGACACAAATGTACAATAACGACTAGAACGACATGGAATGACACAACTGTACAATAAAGACTAGAACGACATGAAATGACACAAATGTACAATAACGACTAGAACGACATGGAATGACACAACTGTACAATAACGACTAGAACGACATGGAATGACACAAATGTACAATAACGACTAGAACGACATGGAATGACACAAATGTACAATAACGACTAGAACGACATGGAATGACACAAATGTACAATAACGACTAGAACGACATGGAATGACACAAATGTACAATAACGACTAGAACGACATGAAATGACACAAATGTACAATAACGACTAGAACGACATGGAATGACACAACTGTACCATAACGACTAGAACGACATGGAATGACACAACTGTACAATAACGACTAGAACGACATGAAATGACACAACTGTACGATAAAGACTAGAGCGATATTAGGAATATGGGGGCGTTACCTGATGGCTTATCAGCATTTCTACGGTGATATTGTCCTTTCCGTTGACCGCGAATTCAGGCCAGTAGTCTTTCACCAGCGATGTGGGCTTGATAATTCCTCTGTAGATACAAATAATAATAACAACATTTTCTATCCAGTTTAGCTGTTTTCTATATACTCCCTTCAGTAACATGTAACGAAAACTTAAATATACAGTTATGAAACGTTGTATTCGTACCATAGCCTCTACAAGCTACTAGTAAGAATTCTTTCTATTTGAGGGGCGATACATTAGGAACATTGTGTGGTCAAAAAGTTGCACTTCAAGTATCAATTCATGAGCTTTAAAATCACGTGGCACTCAATGAATATGTTGAGGAGAAATAATATGCAAATATGTAAATGTTCGTTTTGTGTAGGTCATGAAATTACAGATCTGACCTAATTACAAATTATATAGTAGCCTTAGTCAATGGAATTCAAGGCTAATACACATTATGTTATTCATGAACGTTTACGATCCAGGTTAACATTACTTTTGATAAATCGAGGGTTGAGCGTGAGACTGTTGTATCTGCTAAAGATATGTAAAGCGGGTACACAGTTTCAAGCCCAATTTCAAAAAGTTGGAGTGATTTGTGGTAACTTCGCACAAGCTAAATCACCCTTGACGTTCGACCTCGTTTGACAGCTTACAGTGACTTCATAAAATCAAGAGAAAACCTGTCACACGCTTACAATTCCATGATCTTCACGAGGATGATGGCGGCGATTCCCTTGGTGCAGGAGAAGGCAACTGTGGTGGTGTTCTCCGTCCACGGGCGGTAACTCTCCGAGTCCGCGTACCCGCCCCACACGTCAATCACGGGCCTGCCCTGGTAATGGACAGCGAAAGCCCCGCCCCTCTCCTTCCCGCTTTCAACATTTTTCCTGTTCAAAAAACAGAACTGATAAATTTTCAGTTTGTTTTTTTCAATTTACATTTTGACTGTGCAACTGTAGTAAGCATTCATTTAAAGTCAGCACATTGGCAAAGCGTAACAGTTACGCTGGTCGCAAGCATCTCAATTTTGCCGTTTAGTGTAAAAGTTTAGTTGTTCAGACATATCGGTAAATAACAATACTAATTCCGATTTGATTAACATTGGATGAAATTACCACTGATGGTGTTGGTGAAGATGATGATTACAATGATTACCGGGTATTATGATGATAATGAAGACGACGACGAAGATGTTGCTGCTGCTGATGCTGCTGATGATGATTGTGACGATTATGACGATGATGATGATGTAGACGACGACGCGCCGACGACGATGATGATGATGATGATGATGCTAATGATGATGATGGTGAAAACGACGAAGACGATGATGATGATGAAAACCACGATGCTAATGATTACCGACGACATTGACGAAGTAGACGACGACAACGGCGATGATGATGGTTTAAGAAAATGTAGTAAAAACAGAGTTAGGCAATATAATCACGCTAGCAATATTTACATCATATTTATCATTTTCATTCGAGATAATATGAAAAATGTTATCAATTCAATTTCAAGATAGAAGATATCCTTGACGATAATTTAATTACATAATTGCACTTCAATACGACTTAAAGGGGGAATATGCGAACTTATAAGAACGACTTAAAGGGGAAATATGCGAACGTATAAGAACGACTTAAAGGTGGAATATGCGAACTTATAAGAACGACTTAAAGGGGAAATATGCGAACTTATAAGAACGACTTAAAGGGGAAATATGCGAACATATAAGAACGACTTAAAGGGGAAATATGCGAACTTATAAGAACGTCTTAAAGGGGGAATATGCGAACTTATAAGAACGACTTAAAGTGGGAATATGCGAACTTATAAGAACGACTTAAAGGGGGAATATGCGAACTTATAAGAACGACTTAAAGGGGAAATATGCGAACTTATAAGAACGACTTAAAGGGGGAATATGCGAACTTATAAGAACGACTTAAAGAGGAAATATGCGAACTTATAAGAACGACTTAAAGGGGAAATATGCGAACGTATAAGAACGCCTTAAAGGGGAAATATGCGAACTGATAAGAACGCCTTAAAGGGGAAATATGCGAACTTATAAGAACGTCTTAAACGGGAAATATGCGAACTTATAAGAACGACATAAAGGGGAAATATGCGAACTTATAAGAACACGAGCAAAATCTCGATAATCATCATATGTTTCGATTTAAAATAGAAATAATTACTTTCGACTTTACAATTGGGAAATCAGGTATATTAACATTAGTATGTTAATTTGACTACCATCTGTTAAGTAATTGTGTTCGAGTTGAATTAAATTCATCATCTTTATGAAGTTACTCGATGTTTTGATTCTCGTGCAGGCGGTGAAAATAGAATGTTTCCACAAACGTCAAATCATATGCAAAAATATACCGTTTTATCCGAAAATTATTGTTTTCCAAATATCTCGATTCTTAAAATACGCCTTTCCGGCGTACATGGAGATTTAGCGTCTACTATACATCAACGTTACCTGTAGACTGACTGTAACATCATCATTTTACACTAACTCTACGACTGAATTATAGAAAACTGATAAAGGCAAAACAACAAAATATAGCCAGATGGTATCCTTAGCACTGACCATTTCCTCTGTACTGGTTAGCGACCCATTTTTGCCCGGAAATGGAGGTTCTTTTCATCGTACATGTGTCTTACTAAACAGTTTGTAATAAAACTTGGCACGAGCTATGTTAGGCACCTTAGACTATCAACAAAAACATTTGTTTAATCCATTCACACAAATCGAATTGTATCACGTGAGAAAAACAACAACTGTACCAAGTATTCGCCCACCGTAAAAAAAACATGTTATTACTAAATTAGTTATTTTAATAAGCAAGTTTAAAATATTTTTCGTAATATTATTTTATTTTAGAAAAGCTTTTGTGATATAATTTCAAGTTCAAATGTGCACAAAATCACTTTGTAACACCTGAACATGTCACAACACCGAGGCAGTGTACAATTTCCTTGATACTGAACAAAAAAACAACATATTGTTTAACAAACTGCTTATTTCTCTATTCCAAGGATGATTCCCCATTATAAAACACATTATGTGTATTTACATTTCACTTCTAAAGAATAGGCTAACCTATATCCGTAAGCCACACTTACAAAATATAAATAGCAACAACTGAGGCACGAACATGGGCACTGATGTACTTGTACAAGTATCATTTTGTTTTTACACTATTAATAATTCGGATATATATTCAGTTCAAATGGGAAAGGATCTTATCTAGACTTATCCAAGGTTCACTAACAAAACAATCGTCTGGAAGCCTTACTGAAAACGACCCCCGCGTGCTCCCGACAAGGCCAGTAGTGCATTGTTTGTTTACATGGATATTATAATACTGAATACTTACAGATTCATGCAACAATCGACTGAAGTTTAACAAACCAACAAGGCAAATCGACTACATTATGGTTACGATTATTTGTTTTTTGTTTTGTCTGGTTTTCAGTAGTGGGCGAATAATTGGTAAGGGAGTAATTCGACAAATTATGGCCATTTTATTTGAAATTTCAGAAGAAACCCGAAGTATTTATTCTTAACAAAATTTGTTTTAAACAACAAATTCAGCCTATATAGGTAACAGAACAATTGTCAGCAGCGCTCAATAGGCAATCAATGTGACCAAAATGATGTGACCTTGACACCTATATCTGCCCAATTTGTCATAACCGCAACTGTGGAAAACTTACAGATATTAGCTGTATTTGCACGACAGTGTCATTTTTAATTGTGCATCATGTTAACGCATAGTAATGTTCTATTGCATATGAAAATATGCAATACTAAAACAAAAATAATTGGTTAGTTCGTGTTTTTTTTTTAATTTTGTTAAAAATACTTGACATAGTTTATGAATAAATGCTAAAAAGAGCTATTATAATTTCTAACTGCTTTTTAAATGCTTTTGCATTTCTAAAGTAGTTGATTTCGATTATCATAATTTCAAGAATGTATTGTGTTTACTCATATATCTTACAAATATTATAGATAAATTATGTCGTTGCGGTAATGACAACTCGTTTCGGTAATGGCATACCGTTGCGGAATTGACATCGGCTATGAAATACAGTCAGATATAACGGATATATTTACATTCAATTAATGTTTGACTCATTTTGTTGAAAGAAAACATCCGTTTAATGAATTGAGCCTTACATCAAGCATGTTTTATTTATCCAAATTTTATCAGCGTTGCGGAGATGACAGTTTCGGTAATGACACTTCAGCAAAAATTTCACTTGAAAATGCAAGAAATATTGTTTTACGTGCATTAAAAACTTTTCACATGAGATAGAACCATGAATGGCTTCAATAAGCAATAACTTTGTAGCCACAGTTTAATTTCTCAGCACATACGGTAATGACAATTAGAAAGTATACGCAGTACAAATGACAACTTTCCATCGACTTGGGATGGTAACTAAAGTATCTGCTCTGCTATTATCCAGTTTAAAATATTCCCGCTTAAATTCCTGATGATGACGCAGAATGTTTGTGTCTGTATACGTCATCATTTCTAGAATTGTCAATGTTATTCTGGGTTGTTGCGGTAATGACAAAATAACTGGTGACGAACCAAAACATGTCACCGTGCAAAGTTTAACTTGTCAAAAATATGATAAAAAATGAAGCATCGTATAATTTACACTTATATACATATTTATTAGTCAACTTTTTATGTTTTTATTAGTTATTTTCTTATATACAGTAAGTTGGTCAACATTTGGACACATGAGTGACAATGCATTATTAGGCAAGTGTGCACATTAAAGATCCGCGTTTTATTTGATTGATAAAAGTTTTATAACACAACTCATTTTGTTTTATTTATTTCATCATATAGAATAAATACAAGACAGATTGTGGTTATTTTGTGAGCAAGAAAGTCTTTAAAATATCATTTTAACATGGCCATTTTTGTAGTATTACCCACGGGCGAAAAATTGGTCGTTAACCAGTAGTTGTTCCGGAATGTACAGGTACAATCTTGAACCGGTGTCACAAACTAGAACGATAGAACTTAAAATAGAACAATACCTGAAAACATCGGCCACTTCTTGGAACTCCGGCTCCCAACTCCCTCCGAAATTCACCGGCAGATCAGGGGACGTCCATTTTCTAATATATGTGTATGATAAAACAACAAATATTCCAAATACCGCCTGTTTGAATAGTCCCATTCTAATCGCGTGCAAAAATACACGTGTGTTTACTACCGATCGCCTGTAGGTTGCAATGCTGTAGGGTCAATAAATAGGGCAGTATTTGATTTTGTTTTGCGCGTACAAGCTATGTTGAAATATTTGTTTAATCTAAATATGGCTGATGTATGAATAGTGTTGTTATCACAGCGTACTTAAATATAATACCTCTTACAGTAAGTCTAAATTTTATCGAAGTAAGAATGAAAAATTGAAGGTCAAATAAAATATCTTGTGTTTCATGTCAAAGATTCATACAGTGAAACCTGTCCAAACCGAACTCTCTGAAAACCGAACCCCTTTCTAAACCGAACGGATGTGTCGGTCCCGATTTTTTTCCTTCTTATTCTATTCTTCTATTCTAAAAAAATAATAATAAACCGAAGTCTGTGAAAACCGAAAACCGAACGATTTTTATCGCAAAATTCATCAGAGTGAACAGAAAAAACCTGAATAGACCGAACGGCTATGTCCAGTCGGGTGTCTCTTGGATTCACCTCAGAGGTGTTTGCAGGATTATTGTTATCTTAACTGACATCACGGCCATTGAATTGGAGTGACAACAGGGACTTTTTTGTACATACATGACCTTTTCTTTTTATATTCAACGGTGTATCCCTGTATGTATAACATTTACGTGATGTATGTCATGTACAGACAAACAGGAAAATTACGCCAAATAGACCTATTTTGACAATTGTTGTAACTAAATGAAGCTAGAGCTGTGTTTAGGCAAGTTTTATTTAGAATATCGTATGAATACATAAAAGTCTATGTAGTAAATTACAAAAGTTTTATTGGCTGTGGGTTTTATTCTGGGAACTTGATATTGAATTTACTGAATACGGCACATGTGTCAACTATTCAACTTAGTTTTGGTTGAGACTTCCGTTTCAATGAATTTTCCAAGGTGACAATTAGAAACAATATATCATTTACTTTGTCCTTCCAGTACACCAGTCACACCGACATAAGAGGCTTTATCGGGTAGATTTAGTTCATGGATACAGCGATACCGCCAAGGACCCAGAAACCGGACATCATATACCAATCATCTTCGGTGCAATGATTTTATTTTTAAAGGGGCATATGCACAGATTGGTGAGTGCACAGATTGCAAGCGACTACTTATTTTAGGGAGCCTATGCACAGGCTGGTAAGTTTATTTAAAGGGGCATATGGACAGCCTGCCAAGCGAATGCTTATTTAAAGGGGCATATGCACAGATTGGTGAGTGCACAGATCGCAAGCGATTGCTTATTTTAGGGAGCCTACGCACAGACTGGTAAGCTTATTTAAAGGGGCATATACACAGACTGCCCAGCGAATGCTTATTTAAAGGGGCATATACACAGACTGCCAAGCGAATGCTTATTTAAAGGGGCATATACACAGACTGCCAAGCGAATGCTTATTTAAAGGGGCATATGCACAGACTGCCAAGCAAATGCTTATTTAAAGGGGCATATACACAGGCTGCCCAGCGAATGCTTATTTAAAGGGGCATATGCACAGACTGCCAAGCAAATGCTTATTTAAAGGGGCATATGCACAGACTGCCAAGCGAATGCTTATTTAAAGGGGCATATACACAGACTGCCAGCGAATGCTTATTTAAAGGGGCATATGCACAGACTGCCAAGCGAATGCTTATTTAAAGGGGCATATACACAGGCTGCCCAGCGAATGCTTATTTAAAGGGGCATATGCACAGACTGCCAAGCAAATGCTTATTTAAAGGGGCATATACACAGGCTGCCCAGCGAATGCTTATTTAAAGGGGCATATGCACAGACTGCCAAGCAAATGCTTATTTAAAGGGGCATATGCACAGACTGCCAAGCGAATGCTTATTTAAAGGGGCATATACACAGACTGCCAGCGAATGCTTATTTAAAGGGGCATATGCACAGACTGCCAAGCGAATGCTTATTTAAAGGGGCATATACACAGGCTGCCCAGCGAATGCTTATTTAAAGGGGCATATGCACAGACTGCCAAGCAAATGCTTATTTAAAGGGGCATATACACAGGCTGCCCAGCGAATGCTTATTTAAAGGGGCATATGCACAGACTGCCAAGCGAATGCTTATTTAAAGGGGCATATGCACAGACTGCCCAGCGAATGCTTATTTAAAGGGGCATATGCACAGACTGCCAAGCGAATGCTTATTTAAAGGGGCATATGCACAGACTGCCCAGCGAATGCTTATTTAAAGGGGCATATGCACAGATTGGTGAGTGCACAGATCGCAAGCGATTGCTTATTTTAGGGAGCCTACGCACAGACTGGTAAGCTTATTTAAAGGGGCATATGCACAGACTGCCAAGCGAATGCTTATTTAAAGGGGCATATGCACAGACTGCCAAGCGTATTCTAATTTAAAGGGGCATATACACAGACTGCCAAGCGAATGCTTATTTAAAGGGGCATATGCACAGACTGCCAGCGAATGCTTATTTAAAGGGGCATATGCACAGACTGCCAAGCGAATGCTTATTTAAAGGGGCATATGCACAGACTGCCAAGCGAATGCTTATTTAAAGGGGCATATGCACATACTTCCAAGCGTATTCTAATTTAAAGGGGCATATGCACAGACTGCTCTCTGTATCAGCTCATCAACGTACAGTCCGAAGGTCAACGAATGGTAACCAAACATTGTACCTGCGAAAGATCATGCCGTTATTACCAAAGCTTATTTCGGTATACGAATGCCTAGAACAAGAGAGCCATGATGGCCCAGAATGCTCACCTGAGAACTAGCACAGATGAAGACCATACTGACCGGTTTGAAAATTAAGGTATCTGAACAATACACATGTTTTCGCAAAGGGGGATAGGATCGGTTTGATTCAAAACATCGGTTAGTGCAATGGGCTCACTAAATTACAAGTTGGGTAGTGGATGTGTGCAATGTTTTTGCTTATAGTTCTCAAATTATTTTTCTCGATATTCTTACCTGACCCTTTTTCATTAAGTCAGTGACAATTCTGGAAAATGCAGCGACAGTAAATTTTGATGTCTTTTTTGCAGACAGTTTTGGAGAACTACTTGCAATCCGATAATTGCGATGTCTGTGCTATAAGGTCAAGTTTTGCTTTTTCTTTGATAATATTCTGTCCAATGATGATAAACGATGTTAATGCAGGCTTTGAAGGCATCAATGTTGCATGTACAAATAACTGCATGTAAGGTTTGCAATTGATGGAAATAAAATTTTATCAATCAATTTATGGTCATACGCAAACTATGTAAGTTTGGTCAACATTGAATAAGCAATCGTGTGTGCAAGCCAATCATTGATAACTAGTTGATGTTTTTTTTCCACACACAAGGAGAAATAACTCCGGTATTTCTGGCCCGACCATGCTTATATTCGACTTCACCTGCAATCTTACGTGCATAGACAAACTGTGCATGATTGGTGAAGATTGGATGACATATGATCATATTATATTATCCTGAATAATATCCATTCTTGTATTTATTTTTTTCACAAACAAAGGGCAATAACTCCGGTGATTCTGGTCCGATTTGGCTTATATTCTACTTGGCGTGTAATCTTATGGTCATAAACTGTGCAAGATTGATGAAGATTGGATGAAATATAAAGTCTCTATCCTGAATAATGTCATTTTTCCATATTTTTTCACAAACAAAAGGCAATAACTCCGGTGTTTGAAACACGATCGGGATTGGTTGGAAAATAAAGTTCATTTCTTGGAAAAAGGCATTGTGCACGTTTGGTTAAGATTGGATAAAAATTGAAGTCTCTATCGTGAAAACGAAACAAATTGTTGACGGCAAACGGACGACGGACAACATACGACGGACGACGTACGACACAGGAGAGGTCCCCTATACCAATAGCTCACCGAGCACTTCGTGCTCAGGTGACCTAAAAACATATGCTGTTGTTGTGTTGTTGTTGTTGTTTTTTCGAAATTGCTTAGAACTCTTAAAAACCCGATAAAGTGTACAATAAACCACCATATAACTTTTGCTGAGATTTGATTGATACTGCGTCTATATATTTATAAAGTAAGGCCTTTATTGTTAAACAGACGTCTTGTAAATACAGCAGTATTCTCTAAACGGCGTACACTGCTTGCATGAGGTCCAAAGCAATCCATATAAGGGTGACAAGGTCGATGCTGTCAAACGAAAAAAAGGTAACTCCAAAGTGCATGTGGCAATTTGGCTCGTTAGCGCATTAAGTCGACATACATGTGTAATACTTAGAGACATTTTCATCGAGTTTGGTGAAGATCAAAAACGCTTTGTTGGATTTTGTGATCTTCCGACCAACTGACCAACATACCCTGCTATCATTCCAATGGGGGAGAGGCATAAAAACATTCGAAAACACTGACATTTCTATACAAGCGTGATTTGCATGAAAGTTGATGGCGATGAACACCAATTACAATAAAATCAGTTAATAGCAGAATAACCGAGCTCGTAATAGAGCGTTTACCAGGCGGCCAGACGGGCGACTGATCTGCCAGTGTCCTCGACCATTTCTCTCTGTTCTCGATATACTCCCGGATAGACAAGGGGTGTCCAAGTACACAAGTCCAGCCTGGAAATATAGCAACATGAAACAACATTAATAGCTGCAATATGAGAATTTAAATCAATATAATACGAGTAAGTGTATTGATTGGAGTATATGGCATTGCCAACTGTTTTCTATACACAACGAACGAAATTCACCGTCGTGAAATTGCCAATAATCAACCTGAATTATAGTTCCGAAAATGTAAAATATAATTCGCATTGTAATTACAGAACATGCTGTCAGGTCATGTTCGAATCCAAATAATTATCGCATTATCGCTGTTTATCGGCTTATAAACACCGATTTGTCGTTCTGATGCGGTATATTAAACCACTCGGGCTAAAGTCCTCGTGGTTTAGTTCATACGCATCAGAACTGCAAATCGATTTTTATTAGCCGATATGCAATTCTAAATCGAAAAGTTTGTCTTAAACAAATGAAAACTATATTGAAATAAAATGGAGTTCCTGATCTAATATTTGCGGATGATTATCACCTGATAATATGTTAACCTAATTCACACAAACGAGCACGTGGTGATACTTGTGATGCACTTGATAAAGCAATGTATGTAAATAAGTCCTCTAACAATAGGTGTGGATAAGTTTAAATAATTAGAGGTAAACACACGAATGTAGTGTAGTGGAGAAAATTGTGTCCTTTACGTGAACCAAGTCACCGAGTGATTAATCCTTACACAAAGTACAGAACGACATGCAGAATGACACACATGTATAATAACGACTAGAACGGCATGCAGAATGACACAAATATATAATAACGACTAGAACGACATGCAGAATTGCACAAATGTATAATAATGTACAATAAAGACTAGAACGAAATGCAGAATGACACAAATGTACAATAACGACTAGAACAACATGGAATGACACAAATGTACAATAACGACCAGAACCACATGGAATGACACAAATGTACAATAACGACTAGAACGACATGGAATGACACAAATGTACAATAACGACTAGAACGACATGAAATGACACAAATGTACAATAACGACTAGAACGACATGGAATGACACAACTGTACAATAACGACTAGAACCACATGAAATGACACAAATGTACAATAAAGACTAGAGCGATATTAGGGATATAGGGGCGTTACCTGATGGCTTATCAGCATTTCCACGGTGCTATTGTCATTTCCGTTGACCGCGAATTCAGGCCAGTAGTCTTTCACCAACAATGTGGTCTTGATAATTCCTCTGTAGATACAAATAATAATAACATTATTTTCTATCCAGTTTAGCTGTTTTCTATATACTTCCTTCAGTAACATGTTACGAAAACTTAAATATGCAGTTATGAAAAGTTTTATTCGTATCATAGCCTCTACATTCTACTAGTAAGAATTTTTTCGATTCGAGGGGCGATACATTAAAAAAATTGTGGGGTCAAAAAGTTGCACTTCAAGTATGAATTCATGAGCTTTAAATTCACGTGGCACTCAATGAATATGTTGAGGAGATATAAATATGCAAATATGTAAATGTTCGTTTTGTGTCGGTCATGACATTACAGATCTGACCTAATTACAAATCATATAGTAGCCTTAGTCAATGGAATTCAAGGCTAATAAACATTATGTTATTCATGAACGTTTACGATCCAGGTTAACTTTTGAGAAATCGAGGGTTGAGCGTGAGACTGTTGTATCTGCTAAAGATATGTAAAGCGGGTACACAGTTTCAAGTCCAAATGTCAAAATGTTGGAGCGATCTGTGGTAACTTCGCACAAACTAAATCACCCCTGACGTCCGACCTCGATCAAAAGCTTATAGTGACTTCATAAAATCGTGCAAAAAAATATTACACGCTTACAATTCCATCATGTTCACGAGGGTGATGGCGGCGATTTTCTGCGTGAAGGAGATGCAACTGTGGTGGTGTTCTCCATCCACGGGCGGTAACTCTCGGAGTGCGCGTACCCGCCCCACACGTCAATAACGGCCCTCCCTGGTAATAGACAGCGAACGCCCCGCCCCTTTCCTTCCCGCTTTCAACATTTGTCCTGTTCAAAAGACAGAACGGGTAAATTTCATTTTGTTTTCAATTTATAGTTTGACTGTGCATGTATAGTAAGTATTCATTTAAAGTCAGCACATTGGCAAAGCGTAACAATTACGCTGGTCGCAAGCATCTCAATTTTGCCATGTAGTGTAAAAGTTTAGTTGTCCAGACATATCGGTAAATAACAATACTAATGCTGATTTGATTAACATTTGATGAAATTACCACTGATGGTGCTGGTGAAGATGATGATGACAATGATTACCGGGTATTATGAAGATAATGAAGGCGACGAAGAAGAAGATGTTGCTGCTGCTGATGATGATGATGACTATGACGATGACGATGATGATGAAGACGACGACGCGCCGAGGACGATAAACATAATTATGCCCTTCCACGTTACCAGTAGACTTACTGTAACATCGTCATTTTACACTAACTTTACCACTGAATTATAAAAAACTGATAAAGGCTAAACAGCGAAATGTAACCAGATGGTATCCTAAGCACTGACTATTTCCTCTGTAGTTGTCCCGGCATGCACATGTAAAATCTTGAACCGATGTCACCAGAACGATAGTTAAAGTTAAAGTGAAAGAATACCTGAAAACGTCGGCCACTTCTCGAAACTCCGGCTCCCAACTCTCTCCGAAATTCACATGTAAATCGGGTGATGTCCATTTTCTAATATATGTGAATGATAAAACAGCAAATATTCCAAATACCTCCTGTTTTAATCATCCCATCCAAATCGCGTGCAAAAACACGTGTTGTACTACCGAACACCTGTAGGTTGCAATGCTGTAGGGGCAATAAATAGGGCAGTATTTGATTTCGTTTTGCAAATACAAGCTATGTTGAAATATTTGTGTAATATAAATATGGCTGTTGTATGAATAATGTCATAAGTAAGTTTAAATTTAAATCAAAGTATGAGTGAAAAATTTAAGACCTAATGACATATTGTGTGTTTCATGTTAAAGATTTATACATGAGCTTTTTTTTACATGACCTTTTTTCAAATTGTGCATCACCTACATATGGTTTGATATTTACATGATCTGGGTAATGCACACGGACACGGGAAGATCCTTCATATACTATAGATAAGATTATATTGATTATACATTACAATAAATGCACGTGCGTGCACGGTTCGACGTAAAGGACAGAGTGAGAAAAAGGTGTATGTTGTATATTTGTAAGGTTTATTCGCTGACGGTTTTATTTCGATAGCTTGAAACTTGGGACTTCAGTTAACTTACTGAAGCCCGCAAGTGTCAACTTAGTTTTGGTTCAGACTTCTGTTCCAAGAATGTGTAGACTGTTGGCGAACGCCAACAGTTTTAAGTACGGCGATTGCGAGAGATTGAATTGCGTGACTTACTTTTTACTTTTCAGGCCACGAAGCACTAATAATCGATACCCCTAAATGCATACGCTCCATCAGCTATTTCGGCCCGTACAGGATTTGTCGACTCGTTGACTGTTATGGATATTATTGCGTTTGCATTAAGTAGCTTGCATACAAACCTATATGTTTACCAAGTACGGACTATAACAAAGAAAGTACGGACTACAACAATGAGTAGTGGCATGGCTGATTTTCAATTTCATTCAAACAAATGTGTCCATTCCGTTAAGACAATTTCGCACTCTATTTCTCTTGATTATGGTTTCTTTCCTTTTCTCGCCAACAGTCTTTCCACGCTATCAGTGTTTTGATTTCCAACGCAACGGTCGGAAAACAAGTTACTATTTACGCTGCCCTTGTTGGACACCATATCATACCAGTCAGCTTCGGTGCAAATGCATATGCACAAATTGGCTTGTCGAATGCACAGTTTGTGGAACGAATGCTTATTTAAAAGGGCATATACTCAGAATGGCAAACGATGCACAGATTTTCGAGCGGATGCTTATTTAAAGGGGCCTATGCGCAGATTGTCAAGCGAATGCTTATTTAAAGGGGCCTATGCACAGATTGTCAAGCGGATGCTTATTTAAAGGGGCATATGCACAGATTGTCAAGCGGATGCTTATTTAAAGGGGCCTATGCACAGATTGTCAAGCGGATGCTTATTTAAAGGGGCCTATGCACAGATTGTCAAGCGAATGCTTATTTAAAGGGGCCTATGCACAGATTGTCAAGCGAATGCTTATTTAAAGGGGCCTATGCACAGATTGTCAAGCGAATGCTTATTTAAAGGGGCATATGCACTGATTGTCAAGCGGATGCTTATTTAAAGGGGCCTATGCACAGATTGTCAAGCGAATGCTTATTTAAAGGGGCATATGCACAGATTGTCAAGCGAATGCTTATTTAAAGGGGCATATGCACAGATTGTCAAGCGGATGCTTATTTAAAGGGGCATATGTATAGATTGTCAAGCGGATGCTTATTTAAAGGGGCCTATGCACAGATTGTCAAGCGAATGCTTATTTAAAGGGGCCTATGCACAGATTGTCAAGCGAATGCTTATTTAAAGGGGCCTATGCACAGATTGTCAAGCGAATGCTTATTTAAAGGGGCATATGCACTGATTGTCAAGCGGATGCTTATTTAAAGGGGCCTATGCACAGATTGTCAAGCGAATGCTTATTTAAAGGGGCCTATGCACAGATTGTCAAGCGAATGCTTATTTAAAGGGGCCTATGCACAGATTGTCAAGCGAATGCTTATTTAAAGGGGCCTATGCACTGATTGTCAAGCGAATGCTTGTTTAAAGGGGCGTATGCACAGATTGTCAAGCGGATGCTTATTTAAAGGGGCGTATGCACAGATTGTCAAGCGGATGCTTATTTAAAGGGGCATATGCACAGATTGTCAAGCGAATGCTTATTTAAAGGGGCATATGCACAGATTGTCAAGCGGATGCTTATTTAAAGGGGCATATGCACAGATTGTCAAGCGAATGCTTATTTAAAGGGGCCTATGCACAGATTGTCAAGCGAATGCTTATTTAAAGGGGCCTATGCACTGATTGTCAAGCGAATGCTTGTTTAAAGGGGCATATGCACAGATTGTCAAGCGGATGCTTATTTAAAGGGGCCTATGCACAGATTGTCAAGCGAATGCTTATTTAAAGGGGCATATGCACAGATTGTCAAGCGGATGCTTATTTAAAGGGGCCTATGCACAGATTGTCAAGCGAATGCTTATTTAAAGGGGCCTATGCACAGATTGTCAAGCGGATGCTTATTTAAAGGGGCCTATGCACAGATTGTCAAGCGGATGCTTATTCAAAGGGGCCTATGCACAGATTGTCAAGCGAATGCTTATTTAAAGGGGCCTATGCACAGATTGTCAAGCGAATGCTTATTTAAAGGGGCCTATGCACAGATTGTCAAGCGGATGCTTATTTAAAGGGGCCTATGCACAGATTGTCAAGCGGATGCTTATTCAAAGGGGCCTATGCGCAGATTGTCAAGCGGATGCTTATTTAAAGGGGCATATGCACAGATTGTCAAGCGAATGCTTATTTAAAGGGGCCTATGCACAGATTGTCAAGCGAATGCTTATTTAAAGGGGCCTATGCACAGATTGTCAAGCGGATGCTTATTTAAAGGGGCCTATGCACAGATTGTCAAGCGAATGCTTATTCAAAGGGGCCTATGCACAGATTGTCAAGCGAATGCTTATTTAAAGGGGCCTATGCGCAGATTGTCAAGCGGATGCTTATTTAAAGGGGCCTATGCACAGATTGTCAAGCGAATGCTTGTTTAAAGGGGCCTATGCACAGATTGTCAAGCGAATGCTTATTTAAAGGGGCCTATGCACAGATTGTCAAGCGGATGCTTATTTAAAGGGGCCTATGCACAGATTGTCAAGCGGATGCTTATTTAAAGGGGCCTATGCACAGATTGTCAAGCGAATGCTTATTTAAAGGGGCCTATGCACAGATTGTCAAGCGGATGCTTATTTAAAGGGGCCTATGCACAGATTGTCAAGCGGATGCTTATTCAAAGGGGCCTATGCACAGATTGTCAAGCGAATGCTTATTTAAAGGGGCCTATGCACAGATTGTCAAGCGAATGCTTATTTAAAGGGGCCTATGCACAGATTGTCAAGCGGATGCTTATTTAAAGGGGCCTATGCACAGATTGTCAAGCGGATGCTTATTCAAAGGGGCCTATGCACAGATTGTCAAGCGAATGCTTATTTAAAGGGGCCTATGCACAGATTGTCAAGCGAATACTTATTTAAAGGGGCCTATGCACAGATTGTCAAGCGGATGCTTATTTAAAGGGGCCTATGCACAGATTGTCAAGCGGATGCTTATTCAAAGGGGCCTATGCGCAGATTGTCAAGCGGATGCTTATTTAAAGGGGCATATGCACAGATTGTCAAGCGAATGCTTATTTAAAGGGGCCTATGCACAGATTGTCAAGCGAATGTTTATTTAAAGGGGCCTATGCACAGATTGTCAAGCGAATGCTTATTCAAAGGGGCCTATGCACAGATTGTCAAGCGAATGCTTATTTAAAGGGGCCTATGCGCAGATTGTCAAGCGGATGCTTATTTAAAGGGGCCTATGCACAGATTGTCAAGCGAATGCTTATTTAAAGGGGCCTATGCACAGATTGTCAAGCGAATGCTTATTTAAAGGGGCCTATGCACAGATTGTCAAGCGGATGCTTATTTAAAGGGGCCTATGCACAGATTGTCAAGCGAATGCTTATTCAAAGGGGCATATGCACAGATTGTCAAGCGGATGCTTATTTAAAGGGGCATATGCACAGATTGTCAAGCGAATGCTTATTTAAAGGGGCCTATGCACAGATTGTCAAGCGAATGCTTATTTAAAGGGGCATATGCACAGATTGTCAAGCGGATGCTTATTTAAAGGGGCCTATGCACTGATTGTCAAGCGGATGCTTATTTAAAGGGGCCTATGCACAGATTGTCAAGCGAATGCTTATTTAAAGGGGCCTATGCACTGATTGTCAAGCGAATGCTTATTTAAAGGGGCGTATGCACAGATTGTCAAGCGAATGCTTATTTAAAGGGGCCTATGCACAGATTGTCAAGCGAATGCTTATTTAAAGGGGCCTATGCACAGATTGTCAAGCGAATGCTTATTTAAAGGGGCCTATGCGCAGATTGTCAAGCGAATGCTTATTTAAAGGGGCGTATGCACAGATTGTCAAGCGAATGCTTATTTAAAGGGGCCTATGCACAGATTGTCAAGCGAATGCTTATTTAAAGGGGCCTATGCACTGATTGTCAAGCGAATGCTTATTTAAAGGGGCCTATGCACTGATTGTCAAGCGGATGCTTATTTAAAGGGGCCTATGCACAGATTGTCAAGCGGATGCTTATTTAAAGGGGCATATGCACTGATTGTCAAGCGGATGCTTATTTAAAGGGGCATATGCACTGATTGTCAAGCGAATGCTTATTTAAAGGGGCATATGCACTGATTGTCAAGCGGATGCTTATTTAAAGGGGCCTATGCACTGATTGTCAAGCGAATGCTTATGTAAAGGGGCCTATGCACTGATTGTCAAGCGAATGCTTATTTAAAGGGGCCTATGCACTGATTGTCAAGCGAATGCTTATGTAAAGGGGCCTATGCACTGATTGTCAAGCGAATGCTTATTTAAAGGGGCCTATGCACAGATTGTCAAGCGAATGCTTATTTAAAGGGGCCTATGCACTGATTGTCAAGCGAATGCTTATTTAAAGGGGCCTATGCACTGATTGTCAAGCGGATGCTTATTTAAAGGGGCATATGCACAGATTGTCAAGCGAATGCTTATTTAAAGGGGCATATGCGCAGATTGTCAAGCGAATGCTTATTTAAAGGGGCCTATGCACAGATTGTCAAGCGGATGCTTATTTAAAGGGGCCTATGCACTGATTGTCAAGCGAATGCTTATTTAAAGGGGCCTATGCGCAGATTGTCAAGCGAATGCTTATTCAAAGGGGCATATGCACAGATTGTCAAGCGGATGCTTATTTAAAGGGGCCTATGCACTGATTGTCAAGCGGATGCTTATTTAAAGGGGCATATGCACAGATTGTCAAGCGGATGCTTATTTAAAGGGGCATATGCACAGATTGTCAAGCGAATGCTTATTTAAAGGGGCGTATGCACTGATTGTCAAGCGAATGCTTATTTAAAGGGGCCTATGCACAGATTGTCAAGCGGATGCTTATTTAAAGGGGCCTATGCACAGATTGTCAAGCGAATGCTTATTCAAAGGGGCCTATGCACTGATTGTCAAGCGGATGCTTATTTAAAGGGGCATATGCACAGATTGTCAAGCGAATGCTTATTTAAAGGGGCCTATGCACAGATTGTCAAGCGAATGCTTATTCAAAGGGGCATATGCACAGATTGTCAAGCGGATGCTTATTTAAAGGGGCCTATGCACAGATTGTCAAGCGAATGCTTATTCAAAGGGGCATATGCACAGATTGTCAAGCGGATGCTTATTTAAAGGGGCCTATGCACAGATTGTCAAGCGAATGCTTTTATAAAGGGGCATATGCACAGATTGTCAAGCGGATGCTTATTTAAAGGGGCCTATGCACAGATTGTCAAGCGAATGCTTATTTAAAGGGGCCTATGCACTGATTGTCAAGCGGATGCTTATTTAAAGGGGCGTATGCACAGATTGTCAAGCGAATGCTTATTTAAAGGGGCGTATGCACAGATTGTCAAGCGGATGCTTATTTAAAGGGGCCTATGCACAGATTGTCAAGCGAATGCTTTTATAAAGGGGCCTATGCACAGATTGTCAAGCGAATGCTTTTATAAAGGGGCCTATGCACAGATTGTCAAGCGAATGCTTATTTAAAGGGGCCTATGCACAGATTGTCAAGCGAATGCTTTTATAAAGGGGCCTATGCACAGATTGTCAAGCGAATGCTTTTATAAAGGGGCCTATGCACTGATTGTCAAGCGAATGCTTTTATAAAGGGGCCTATGCACAGATTGTCAAGCGAATGCTTATTTAAAGGGGCCTATGCACAGATTGTCAAGCGAATGCTTATTTAAAGGGGCCTATGCACAGATTGTCAAGCGAATGCTTATTTAAAGGGGCATATGCACAGATTGTCAAGCGAATGCTTATTTAAAGGGGCCTATGCACAGATTGTCAAGCGAATGCTTATTTAAAGGGGCCTATGCACAGATTGTCAAGCGAATGCTTATTTAAAGGGGCCTATGCACAGATTGTCAAGCGAATGCTTATTTAAAGGGGCCTATGCACAGATTGTCAAGCGGATGCTTATTTAAAGGGGCATATGCACAGATTGTCAAGCGAATGCTTATTTAAAGGGGCCTATGCACAGATTGTCAAGCGGATGCTTATTTAAAGGGGCCTATGCACAGATTGTCAAGCGAATGCTTATTTAAAGGGGCCTATGCACAGATTGTCAAGCGAATGCTTTTATAAAGGGGCATATGCACAGATTGTCAAGCGGATGCTTATTTAAAGGGGCCTATGCACAGATTGTCAAGCGGATGCTTATTTAAAGGGGCCTATGCACAGATTGTCAAGCGAATGCTTTTATAAAGGGGCATATGCACAGATTGTCAAGCGGATGCTTATTTAAAGGGGCATATGCACAGATTGTCAAGCGGATGCTTATTTAAAGGGGCCTATGCACAGATTGTCAAGCGGATGCTTATTTAAAGGGGCCTATGCACTGATTGTCAAGCGAATGCTTATTTAAAGGGGCCTATGCACTGATTGTCAAGCGAATGCTTATTTAAAGGGGCCTATGCACTGATTGTCAAGCGAATGCTTATTTAAAGGGGCGTATGCACAGATTGTCAAGCGAATGCTTATTTAAAGGGGCCTATGCACAGATTGTCAAGCGAATGCTTATTTAAAGGGGCCTATGCACAGATTGTCAAGCGAATGCTTATTTAAAGGGGCCTATGCGCAGATTGTCAAGCGAATGCTTATTTAAAGGGGCGTATGCACAGATTGTCAAGCGAATGCTTATTTAAAGGGGCCTATGCACAGATTGTCAAGCGAATGCTTATTTAAAGGGGCCTATGCACTGATTGTCAAGCGAATGCTTATTTAAAGGGGCCTATGCACTGATTGTCAAGCGGATGCTTATTTAAAGGGGCCTATGCACAGATTGTCAAGCGGATGCTTATTTAAAGGGGCATATGCACTGATTGTCAAGCGGATGCTTATTTAAAGGGGCATATGCACTGATTGTCAAGCGAATGCTTATTTAAAGGGGCATATGCACTGATTGTCAAGCGGATGCTTATTTAAAGTGGCATATGCGCAGATTGTCAAGCGAATGCTTATTTAAAGGGGCCTATGCACAGATTGTCAAGCGGATGCTTATTCAAAGGGGCATATGCACTGATTGTCAAGCGGATGCTTATTTAAAGGGGCATATGCGCAGATTGTCAAGCGAATGCTTATTTAAAGGGGCCTATGCACAGATTGTCAAGCGAATGCTTATTCAAAGGGGCATATGCACTGATTGTCAAGCAAATGCTTATTTAAAGGGGCGTATGCACAGATTGTCAAGCGAATGCTTATTTAAATGGCATATGCAGATATTGGCAAGCGAATGATTATTTCAAGGGGCCTATGCACAGATTGGCAAGCGAATGCTTATTTATTGGGCCTATGTACAAAATGGCAAGCAAATGCTTATTTAAAGGGATATGTGCACACATTTTGAAGCAAATGCTTATTTAAAGGGGCCTATGCACAAAAAGCAATCTGACAAACCCAATAAAATGTTCTAGGGTCGTGGCATTTTTTAGGGTAGTTTTGGTAACATGAACATATTTTGTGACGCCTTATTTAAAGGGGGCGCTTTTTACATGCTTTTTTTAAATGGCCTGTATATGCACATGTTCGCAAACGAATGCCAATTTAAAGGAGCTTATGTGTGGATTGGCAAGCGAATGGTAATTAAAGGGGGCTATGTACTTATTGGCAATTGTTTTAGACACAGATGACACAATGAAAAGAACAGTATATATTAATGAAACGAAATAACATCCCAAACACATAAATATACATAAATGTATTGGAAATAATAAAAAAGCATCGACTGAGGCAATCGAATTACAAGGCGTTTGTAATACTTTTGTAAGTCTGGTTTAGTGGTTACGTGTCCGATATTTCAACCTAATAAACTAATAAGTCCCGCTATTTTAGCGTTTAATGTTTATAACTATACAGGTTTAAAACAAACAAGAAATATTTTTTTTAAAGATATTCGGTGTATGTTGTAAATGTTTGTAAAGAATGTAAACCGAATATACAAAATGAATATTTAAAATTGATGCATTTGTTGATTTTCTTTATAAACGAACTGTCTCATTTCTTCATAGATCGTTATTCTACACGCATTTAATTTTTTGTTCGATCTTATTACAATAAAATGAATAAGTAAATTTTCATCATCAAATATCGAACTGATATTTTTCTATATTTGGTTTTGAAATAAATAAAGATAATATCATTATTTCATGTCAAAACAATGAACTGATGAACTGCCCCATGTTTTAAAACAGTTCTACTTGAATAACCCAAATAAGTCAGACTCATCTGCTCATCAACGCCTGTATGTTTATCTATATCAGGTAAAACTAAGCATTTTACAATTACACAGAAATATATATATTTAAAGACCTTTTTCATGAATAAAGTATTTTAGTAAACAATGCATTTATTCTTAGTCTTTATAAAAACAGTGTCTATTTGTAGATTGAATAACCTCTACACGAGAATTTGGTAGAAACATCAGTAGTTCACAAGAAAAAACAATGATTCAGAGCATCATAAGGCGCCGGGAAACTATGAAAAGTCCATATGTTTAGATATCTTAATTATGTAATGTCCGTACAATTAACTGATCTTACCGTCTCAAGTTATATTTAATAGTGGCGATTTAGATTTATATATAACAAAAACACTTGTAATGCGTGTTTTCTGTCCGCCTTAAGCTGCTCAGTAACAATCAAACAGACAGACATATAAACAAGCCCCGGCAAAAAATATAACCATTTGGCGGCGAAACTGTAATACAAAACATCAGTTGTTTAAATAACAAACTATGGTTACATTTGAGCTTTGTTTTCCATTGGTATAATATTGAAAAAAAAATGTTTATATTATTTATATTCATGAGTTAATTTCTCTTATAAAAAGTTTCTGCATACTTCCAATGTAATAATTTTCCCCGAAAATGCATGATATCAGCCATCATTAGTTAATAATAAACGCCTTTTCGAAATCGGCATGAGAACATGTACTCTTTTAACAAACACGTGTTGTTTTACGCTATCGCTATTAATAGAAACAAACACGTGTCATTTGACGATATCGTTTTTAATGGACTACAGAATGTATACTTGCCACGGGAGAAGGTCTTAATGCAAACATGTATTTTCTATCTGCTACAATGACTGCATAATTACATTGCGTATTCCATTTTGATAGTTATCGTTAGGCTCTTTTTAATGGTCAACCGTTTCCCGCAATTCTTAACTGTAACCACCAATTGAATAATATTTCCCATACACACACTAGTAAGTGTATCTATTATAAGTTTGCATGCAGACAAAATTAACCTATACGCTATACTAGCCGTTGACGTATACATGCTCTATACACACACCGTCTTATTAATGTGAAATGTTAAGGAACTAAAAGCAAATATAAGCCGTCGTTTATTCTTCCATAACTTAACACTCATTTAATTCGGATATAAAAAAATGCAAATGTGTTTCCGCATCATATTTTATTACCGTGTTTACGTGTGAGTGTAGTCCTGTAGTGTTTAGAACATTTATTTATCTAACGAAATGCACAAAGTTTGCTGGTCGGCATGGGCTTTGATCTTCATGACAGAGATCTACTATTCATTCCGTTTTAGTCAAACGCTAGTAATTGCTTAAGGTAGCCACACACTAATGAAATCGAATAATATCGACTCAGTTCGTAACGTTTCGGTGTCTTCCGGTATATTTCGGATAACCGTCGGACGCCGATAATCGCAAAAAGTTACATAAATAAACATCGTGTATTTGGTAAATAAATCATAAACTGAAACGAAACATTTACTTTTTGGTTAGCAACTGCAATTATTCGACAGAATTAACGTATATTTGATTTGTTAAGCATAAATAAAAAATATTGCGTTTTGGCTTCGTGATTATCAAAATGGCGGCTTCCATGATTGGTTACTCTGTCAGTTTATAAGCACTGACATATATTGTTTAAACACAAACAGTGAACCACCAAAAAGGCTTGTGAACGTATTTACTGATCAAAGCGAGCGTGTCGATACTTTTCCTATACTGGTGTAATTATTAACGATGTGTCTACGGTACACAATCTCTCGAAGTGGAAGCCTTATGAAGGACTGTGGAATTTGTTGTTTTAATTTCTGAAAATATCTACCATCACAAACAGTGCTATCGTATACTTGTCTCGGTGACAATTTTATGTGGAACATTTATTCCTTTGAACTTTACTAGCTACTTCGGTGCCAGAATAGACTGTTGGTTCATGACTAGTAATGTATAAATGCAAGACACACCATAAACCAAAAACTCCATGTAATGTAATGAAATCAAGAGAAGACTGGCTTGATATTTGCACCACATTGGATACAGGTTTCTTTGAAAGTTTGTTTGTACTTGGAATTAATTTATTTGTTAATATATGAACATCAATATTAAGTGAATTAATACAAGTATATGATTTTATATTTATTCAGATCTAATTCAAAACCATTTTCTATTGAATTTTTTTTTTATAATTTATAATGTATTTTGATTTGTATATATTGCACCGGATTCCTATTATTTGTGTGTTATCTGATTCACATTTGAACAAAATACTCCATAATCTGACATCTGAAGTATAATAAATGGAGCTATGTTCTCAGTGTATGTAGTTAACAATGATAATGTTTTAGTTACTTGTACTTATACAATATATAATAATTTGTATTTGCAACTTCCTGGCTCAGGTTCCTTGATGTCACATCAATGGCAACATTTATAACTTATTCTAAACAAATCATCATGGACTTATTGAGAAAAACAAAACAGTTCATCAGTTCAATTTTTAACAAGAACACACAGGTCCAAGAAACTATATTGCACAAGAAGAATTTCCAACAACAATCATCAAGATTACATTGCTTCTGTTCTAGGATGAACATTTTTAATTTAATGATCTGCATTATTGACAAAAGTTTTGATGTACACTTTTAAGTATCATCTTTTAGTTATATTAATACTTTATAATTTTTCAAAAAGTTGCTTTGACAGCCATTACATGTTACCATGCTTAAATTTAAGTACGTTTTTTCATGGATTATTATATGATCAAAATACATTATAACATAGTTATTTATTATTTAATATTGGTTAAATATTAGTAATATCATTAGCTCAATAAAATTAACTAAATTTATTGTATTCAAATGTAAAATATATTTTTTGGAATACTACAACCGGCAATTATAACAGTTTGTGTTAAATTTTCTGATACTTTTTTAGTAATTATTGAGTTAAATAGCAAATAAATTAGGTGTTTCAGTTTTTAATTTAATCCCAAAATTACATGTAAGGCTCCTAAACATTTATTTCAACTTAGTCTAGTAAGACATTTGAATAAACGAGAGTTTGTGACAATGTTAGTTTAAATATGTCGGATAAATATTCTTTTACAAATAACTGTTGTCAATGCTTAAACCCACCCTTCCATACTTTATTGATCAGCATATATTTCCAGTTAGAAATGGTAAAAGTTTATAGTTTTGCATTGTTAATTTGTATTAACAATAAAATTAATTTTGGCGAGTCGCATACACTTGAACAATAGTCCAGATTTCACTTTGCAGCTGAAAGAACATTTTATAGAAGGGGTACTTTAAAATTTTGCTTATTTGTCAATATTTGATTGCTGTTAACATCACACAGTTGTGTATTGTGTGGATAATTATGATAATGTATAGTCTTTTTTAATTGTATATAAATGGAAATAAATGTATTTTTAAAGTAATAAAAAGATATGTGCTAGATCAACAGAAAGTAAAACTGTTCAGTTCTACTTGTGTTTTGCCCTTAGTCATTTGTTAACCTCGATTACCGTTGTTACAGGATTAATTTTAAATGATTTTATTATTTGCGACACAAGCATTTCAGTATGTTTTTATGTAAATACTAGGTTGAAAGATGGTTCGATAATTCTTTCAGTTATTGGATGTATTGGGTCCTGTATGTTGGCATTTGTGTCCACTATAGTTTTCTGTGACGACTGTTTTCCGAGTGACTTAATCATAGTAACAATGTTTATTATTTACATGTATTAATTGTCTTAAATAATAGTTTAAGTTACCAAGCTGTTATCGGAATCAGAATATTAGAATTTATGAAGTTTTGTGACATGTTCAGTTGTGATATGTACTAAAACAGCAATTGGCAGGTTACTGTACGTTTCAAAACCGACCCCTGTACACTTAAGCTGCAAGTATTTCTGTTAAACGACAGTGAAAGTTCATAATTGTTTAGCATTTCATTTGCATAATTGTGTACATAATTTTAGTGGGCTCAATTCACCTATACCCTTTACCAATGTGATCACAACGGACTTTAAAGTATGGACTTTCATTTTCAAGTTAGTTAAATTTGTCCTTATTTTCGATCGGGGTACTGTACATATTTTAATGTTTTTCTTTATATTGTTTATATAAACATCACACAGTTGTTATTATTCTGCTTATAGATGTCCATGTAACTGTTTTGAATTTTAAAATATGCTAAAAATAAAAAACATGAACATGTTTTGTGGCTTTTTCTAATATGAAATCATGTCTGTTTGAGCAACTTTTTTGTCCAACAAAAATGCTAATAACTTTTTAATTAAACGGTAAAAAGTCTTTAAATTTTCAAATACTGTGTCTTATTGAGTGTAGATTATGATGAACAAGAAGATTAAACACATGTGTGATCATGACCATTAGTGTGCGACTGCCTTAAGTTTGTGGTTAAAATAGCTAATCGAATGTGATAACTGTAACAATAAGTAACATATATAAGTACAATAAGTACAATATTCACCATATTGAACGCGCGTGCGGACAATATTTTCCATATTAAACGGTCCGAGGATCAACTTAAGATCATGTCCGAGTATTCCGAAAGGGAACAAAAATGCAACTTTTAGTTTTACCTCCATGTTGACTCCAATCCACTGCCTGGAAACGTCTTTTCAAATCCATCAACTATTATTTCAGTTCCTTTTCATATATCCACGAAGCTTTTTATCTTGTAAACCGTGCTAACAAAAAACGCGATTTGTTTTCGAAATCGCCATGTCTGGTCAGAACGTTGACATATTGCTTTGTGTAAATGCCAATTTAATTCCAAGTCTGTATCCGAATATTATGAATATCACCTTCCAAATTAATTGTATAATTCAACGAAACATGTCTTTATAATGTTTAAAACGCTAACCGTATAGAAATAAATTTGAATCACGACACACACCAATCACGGACTCCAGCGAAAACTGGATTATGTCGTCGCTATCCATTTTGTTTACATATTACATCACTGATGTGTTGCGCAATTTTAAGTTCTGAATATCGATTGAACACTTTCAGTCAATTTTGTGATATTCCATTCGACAACTTGCACCAGTGTGCACTATAGAGATTATACACTCTTTTGAGGTCGTTAACGTCCGCAGAGGCCCCAAAAATGGGTTAAACGCATTCTAAGGGCCTCTGCGGACGTAAACGACAAAAAAGGTGTATAGTAGCTATTATAGCATAAAAACATACATCAACAGTAACAAATGGGTAATTTACTATACAATCGTATTTCTTTATAGTTTGGAGTAACCCAAATCGCGCACCTGTTTGTCTATAGATTTTTAATATTTATTACTACATGTAGTATCAGGGCCCCGTTCAGCAAAGCTGGAATCATACTAGTTAGTTGCCATTTTGTTTAAGTGTTTTCCTCGATTCGATTTTAAAATTGGATTTTACATGGATTTCAGCGTGCATATATAGTGCGAAATTATTAACCTGACAATCATTGGCCGGAGTTAAAAGGCACAGCCTTTAATGTGTTTGAACAATTTCCCCAGGAGATTCAGGAGAAACGGCGGCGTCTCGTCAAAAGATGAAGGAAGCCACGAGAGAAGGCAAGCGTGCGTGGATCGCGTGTAACACGCTGTATATCGATGGCCGTCCTGTGCACCAGTAGGAATACGCAGGAGATGAACTTTCAGTGCTTTCGTGGAAATTTGTGGACTCACGAGGGACAAAAAAGAGAGTGCTGAATTTGTAAATACATTAGGTAAATACGATATTTGTTTTATGTATGAATCTTGGTGCAATACAAACTCAAATATTGAGTTAAATGGTTATGTTTCTCACAATTTTTATAGAAAATCTCAGCATAAAAACGCTTAACATAGTAGTGGTGGTTTGATATTGTACTATAAAGAGCATTTAAAAAATGGAATTGACATAATTCAGAACAGTTATGAAACCCTTGTCTGGCTTAATCGTGCTTGATCGTGATTTTTTTCATACCGAACAAAACATTTATTTGTGTGGTGCATACATCTGGGGCGAAGATTCGCCAGTACATAATACTTTAAACGTCGATCTTTTTATTTCATTAGAAAATGATATGAATGTGTATTGCAATGTAGGATCAGTTTATATTTTTGGAGATTTTAATAGCAGAGTAGGTCAAAATAATGAGTGTTATTATTCATGATATAATTAATTTTTGTACTGATTATATTGATTACAATCCCGATTGTACCTCAAGTAGGCACAATAATCACGGAATTAAACTATTGGAATTATGTAAAGCAACTGGTTTACGCATTGTAAACGGTTGACTAGGCGATCCTAATCACTACACTTGTCCTTCTCATAACGGTTGTTCCGTAATTTACTATTGACTCGCAAGCGATTGCAAATTTGTTCAAATAAGTAGTTTCTCTATTGGCAGTTTTAGTGAATGGAGCCATCATGCCCCATTACTGTTTTCTCTCCACTGTAATACTACTAGTTCGGTTAATACTAGTTTTAGAGCAACAAAACCTTAATGGAATCACCAAATAAGAGAGCAGTTTCGACTGGGTGTTCTTGCAAATTTGTAAAAATTCAATGCTATCGTTAATAGCGCTGATTGTTCGAATATGGTTTCTGTCGATAATATGCTAGATGATTTTAAAAATACTACACTATGTATAGCAAACCCTTTGTTTTCTAAAAAATCTTATTTTAATAAAGATACTTTTTTAATGATTGCAAGCGTTGTGACACGGATTTTTTTGATACTGAATGCCAGAGATATTTACATTGAAGCTTTAAATGTTTACAATATTGAAACATCAGCATTAAATAGAATTAATTTATGTAAACGTGAAAAATATTATAAACAGGTGATAACAAAGAAGAAACATACCAGTTATAAAATACAAATGCATAAGATTGAGCTTATGAAAAATAGTAAACATAGGGATGTTTGGAAGCATTTTAAAACATTTTCAAGTAAAAACGATGGCATTATACCATTGAATGATGTCCGTGTTTATTTTATTAATATAGGAGAAAATTTATTCAATTGTAAAAAAGCATAGGCTGAATTTTTTATTGATAACAAGGACTTCAATGTTCCAAATAGTGTTTATCCTGAACTTGATTATCCGATTACCTCAGAGGAAATCATCATTGCTGTCAAATCGCTCAAGCGTATCAAAGTCTATGGATGCGATAATATGTTAAACGAGTATTGTATTGAGACTATCGATATATTATCAGCACATCTGTGTGATGTATTTAGTAAGATAATTAATTCGGGATATTAACCTGATACATGGACACAGGGTGTTATTATTCCATTACATGAAAAGGTTCAACTACTGATGTCAATAATTACAGGGGAATTACTATTGTTAGTTTTTTTTTTTCAAAAATATTTACTACGGTTTTAAATAAACGTATTGAATGAGAATGCGAACAACATAACCTAATTTCGGACGCCCAATTCGGATTTCGAAAAGGGCGTTCTACAATTGATGCCATCTTTATTCTTCTTTTGTCTCTGATTAGAATTATTTGTTTGACATGATGAAATGTTTTGATTCTATATATAGAAATGGTATGTGGTTAAAATTGTATTAAACTGGAATACAAGGACACATTTTAAGAAAAATTTACTTTAACTATGCGGTCGGTCTACGCCAGGGGGAGGTAATGTCCCCATAGCTATTTTCTTTATTTGTTGAAGATTTAGAATTAAATTACCTAGGCACTGTGTTCAATTAAACTGGTAGTTTTACTCTTAACCAAGAACATGAGTCGGCAAACCCCTTAAGGCAATGAATGTTTTAATTAGTAAGTATAAGAAATATGACTTAAAACCTAGAATTTATTACCAATTTTGTTATGCCTTGTTGGATCAACTTTAAGCTATGCAGCTGAAGCATGGGGGTACTCAAAATCAAAAGAAATTGAAAGAATACACTTGAAATTTTGCAAAATTAAAATATTGGTTCAAGCTTGTGAACACGGATAATATTATTTTGCAAAACGTGTACTCAGCAGTCTATTGATAAGTGTAATAAAGGTCATCGTAACTGGGTATACGATGTTAAGCATATGTTAACAGATTATGGACTTGCTGATGTATTTGACAATGTTAATAATGTTAACTCTAGAGAATTTGTACATGTTTTTAAACTTACAGTTATTGACATCTTTAAGTAAGAATGGTTTGGTACTCTAGAAAGCAACTCTGAATTAGATAGATATAGGCAATTTAAGCCATTACTTGAGTATGAAATTTATCTTGATGTTTTGACAAAAAGTATTAGGTTTTATTTTTGTAGATTACGTATGTCAGCACATCCATTACATATACAGTCAGGTAGGTATGCAATAAATAATACGCCAAGACATTAACACTACTGTTTAATCTGTAACTCAAACGATATTGAAGATGAATATCATTTCGTTTGTGTATGTACAAGTCATTTAGTTGTTGGGAAAAAATACATAAAAAGTAAAAAATTTATACGGCCCTCAGTATAAATTAAATACTTAGAACTGTTAAAATCAAATAAAAAAAATGAACTGATTAAACTGTCACTTTTTTTTTTAAAGAATCACTATTTATACGTTCTGTAATTTTAAATGAGCAGGTGTAATATGCTCATCGTCAATTAAATTTCCTGTTTGTTTCCCATTCATAACATATGAATACTATTTGTATAACCTTTTAAACATAGGTCTATACGTTCTGCAAATTTAAATATACAGATATAATATGCTCATCTCCACTTAATTTTTCTGTTTGCTTTATATTTATAATATTTAAATACTGTTTGTATGATTTACTATTTTTGCTATTTTATATCAATGTGTTTTATTTTTCAGCAAAATACACGTTGACATTATAGGTGTAAATGCGTGTTTTTAGACGATGTACTGTGTGCAAGTCTTGAATAAAATGTCTGTCTGTCTGTCCGTCAAAATATAGTAGTTTTGTTCTGCTACAGCTCTGCGGGATTATTTATAATAAATGTTTAGACATCCATTGACTTGGCTAATACTTTTAATGTGTGCAGTCAATATTTCGACATGAAAGACGGTATTTATGCACAACATTTATACACAACGACTTACCCTTTGGATCTACATCCAGCATTATAGTAGACTGCATTCGTAGCCACATGCTGTTACATGAAGCATTCCTGAGTAAACACACATACTCATAATGCCACAAACTCAGAGAACACGCTATTTATTTTGACACCAATGCTGTTTTTATGATGTAAACTGTACTAACATGCACAGCACAATACACTTAGTGTAAAAAGCTTATTTAACACCATAAGCTAAATATAATAACCGGTGAATATTTACAGTAATCGGCTTGTATAAGAATTACTACTAGATATTTTTGTTATACATTTGTAAAATGCGTCTTTTTATTAGCCCCACGTGAATATATAACATTTATAAGGACCTTGTGTCTGTGTGGTGTATGAATTTATGTCTGTGTGGTGTATGACTGTGTATATACCTCGTCGTGACTGCACTCGACAACCCTAGAGATGCAACCTTCGTACATCTCCTGGTGATCACACATGTAACACCGGAGACCTATCAAATGTAACTTTTATAACAGATGATTTCCGAACCTACAAGCTTTCATTACATATACTTTATATTTCGCTGTGATAAGTTTGCACTCGTTTGTCATTTTAATTTCATATAATATAATGTTAATTTAAAAAATATAATTTATGTTTTTGCAAATTTTTGCGATATTTCTCATCTCACTCCATGGATCCCTACTGCCCATTTAGCGACAGGATAAACATGATGCCTAGTAAACATACCTTATGAACAATTGCTTTGATGTTAAATTGCAAGCACTTTGGTTACTACTGCCTCAGTGTGGGATATTTACAAGAATTTGAAGTATATGCTGTATAGTATAAAGTGTTAAGTTCAAATTAAAACATGAGTACTATGCAGTATGATAGTGTGTTTCACAAACAAGTTTTGGATCACATAACTAAGAATAAAATATAGCTCTGATATATGTCTGATTATTAAGTATATTAAAGAAAACTGTTTGACAAAAGAATAATGAATTTTCACATAAAAAGTATAGATTAAACGAAGTCTTACACTCGACGAATGCAATTGACCCGGCGAAGATCAGAATCGAGCCCACCAATACCGAAACATAACATCAGCAATGCTTCAGGGTGTGTTTATAATAATTATACAATGTTATCCCATCTTCACGCCAGCATTGACGAATAACACCCCTTGGGATAAACTTAGCTGTATTCC
Organism: Congeria kusceri; assembly: GCA_027627225.1. NCBI lineage: Eukaryota > Metazoa > Mollusca > Bivalvia > Myida > Dreissenidae > Congeria > Congeria kusceri. Next base: position 6,149,595 of record CM051037.1, on the reverse strand, counting down.
ACACTGTGGAAATATACCTGTCGCGTGCACGGACTACTTAATCTAATTTAGTAACACGACAAGGGCGTCAATGTTTACTTTTACATATCACATTTTCTGGTCAGTCGTTGGAAGATAATTTACGTACATTAAATTTAAAGTGCACAAACATGTTTTCCAAAACAATCAAATTGAACTTATACTTTTGCTTCGTTTCAGATTCTTTTTTGAAAAGTTCATGAAAGTCATGGTAATTTAATGTGTACTGATTTATTTACGGATCACATATTTAATAGAACATTACGCAGTTGTGTCTTTGTTGACTCTGAATGTTATTTTAATTGTTAACAGTGTTATTGGAGTACATTTGTACAAATAAAACAGGCATATACAAATAAACGTGTTAACAGCTATAGTTTCGTTCATTTAACAATCCCTAAACTTAGTAAGAATAGTCGTACTACTAGTTTATGAATCCCACAATTTGTTATGCAGTTACTGTTGTATATTTTGGAATAAGATATGATGGGATAAATAGAATACTAGGATTGTTGTTGAATATAGAGAAGTTGATAGTGCTCGTCCGGAAATTCAAATCGCTCGCCAAGGCCCGCGCTTCCAAATGTCTATGCCTCGTAAGATAAACTTCCCTATACTCAACACTAACCTAGTTGTCTCTATACACAAAGGGGATGCTCTAGCGTACACTACATACTTATGATTTGCTGTCTCTTTCTTACTCGTATGAAGACGTATTACAGTGACTATTGTTTTCAACAATACGTTTTCGTGTTGTGCACTATTACACACTGACTGACAATGAATGGACAAATTGTATCACAGAAACGCTACCTTACCTGTAAATATTTATGCTATGGTAAAAAATATCAACTATAATAAAGGGTACGGTCATTCGAAAGAAACATCACTTTGAAAGTGATACTGCTTTTGCGCATTATCAATTAATTGTTTGTTATTATGCCTGCCAAAATATACTTTTTATATAGACATGATGTATGGTATTTTTAACAGGAAATGTCTTAAAAAATAAAAACTCGGAGATTCCATATAGTTTTAATTATTTACTGAACAAAGATTATTTCAGAAGAGACAAAAATATATAATGATTACGTTTTTGCAAAGACATACAGTACACAATTTAAAGTATTTTATCCAATCCTTGCACTTAGTTTAACGGTTAATGATTTTTTATTAAAAAAAAACACGTGGTGCAGCTTATGATTTTTTGGTTTGTTTTGGGATGTTCGATAAATGGCAACTAATCCGTTAACGACTGATGCGGAGGAGTTTAAGCTGTTCGCGGTAAAATTATGATAATGTATATTTGTACCAGAGCAGGTTAAGCTGTTTACAAATAGCACTTTTTAAAATGTATTTAATTTATTTTATAAAAAATAATGTATAATATATTTATAATCAATTTAGATTTTCATTCGCTCTAAATCATTTCTGATTACAAACCTGATGTGATTTGACCTGTTATCGATACACGTTTTGCAGAGTATAATTAAGGCGTGTCGTGGGAAAACCGGGCTTAATTAATCTGCATAAAGTGTCGTCCCGGATCATCGCAGGCTAATCTAGGACGACACTTCCCCGCTTTGATGGTATTTTCTGTTTCAAAGAAGTCTCTTCTAAACATAAATATTACTGAAGACGGAAGTGTCAGGATTAGCCTATGCGGACTGCACACAGTAATCCGGGACGACAATTTACGCACATGCATTAAGCCTGGTTTTCCTATGACACGCCTAAATCATATTATGCAGTGGACAATATTTCACAGATTTTTATTATCTACAAGTGTTGTGCCATGAATACGAATATTATTTTTAAAAAAACATAAGCGCAAGCCAGTGTATTATGATCATGGCATTAGAATTCAACCACATAATAAACATATTTATAACAACATGTTGCCATCGTAGTATAAATTAATCCATATAATTTTTTATTTACTGCAGACCTTAAAATGCAGTAAATTAGTACATTAGAAAAAAGTTATATCAGAAGAATTTTCACCTGCTCGAAACTCCATATCTTGTCCAAATGATTAGTGAGTTCCATCTGGCTTTTATGTATGTGACACGTACATAACGTTGCAGCTAAACTCACGGCCACCAAACGCTCATGCGTGCCACCAGCTGGTGGCTCGAAGAAATCTCGCATGAGCGCTTCCGCTTTCGTTTTAAAAACGTCAACGGCGAGGTAAGTTTGTGATTTTTTCATAATTATTTAATTTTAGCAAAAGTTAATGAAAAATCTGAGACAGTCGTTCGACCTTAATATGAATTATGATCATATATACGACGTAGAGTCCAACAATTCTCGGTTTAAAAAAAGTTACATACCTTTTTGTTGATCCATGGTCGGTTGCGAACGAAGCGAAAACAAAAAAAAATTACGTTTTACAATAGTTTTTTTACAAAACTAAAATCCACATGCAACGCAAAACATATGTACAGGCCACACATCGCATATGCACCAGTTTTCAAGTCATTGACAACATAATAACAAAGATATGACTAAAAATCACTGGTGGCACGCATGAGGAGCTGGTGCCACGCAGGAGGGAATATTATAAAAGAAAGGGAATTTGCTTGAAAACTGGTGCATATGCGATGTGTGGCATGTACATATGTTTTACGTTGCATGTGGATTTTAGTTTTGTAAAAAAAACAATTGTAAAACGTGATTTTTCTTTGTTTTCGCTTCGTTCGCTACCGACCATGGATCAACAAAAAAGTATGTAACTTTTTTAAAACCGAGAATTGTTGGACTCTACGTCGTATATATGATCATAATTCATATTAAGGTCGAACGACTGTCTCAGATTTATGAAAAAAACACAAACTTACCTCGCCGATGACGTTTTTAAAACGAAAGCGGAAGCGCTCATGCGAGATTTCTTCGAGCCACCAGCTGGTGGCACGCATGAGCGTTTGGTGGCCGTGTAAACTCGTGACTTTGCATGTCTTAGTGGGTATAGTTCGGCAAATATTGGATAAACATTTGTTGAACACTGACCAAACTCATTGTCGGGTGCGTTGGTACATGATATTGATTCTTTTTAGCGCATGCGAAGGTAACTTGTACCAGACAGCTCTGGGTAAATCAATCGGACTAACGTGCACGATCTTCCTGTTATATAACATTTGTTGTTGTTTTCTTTAGTTATTCTTGATGCTTATGTTTTTGAAATTAAGACATTAAATGATATTTCGAACATACACAAATATGTTTAAAAGTCCCTTCAAACATTCGAAGAATGTAGCTCTCTAAACTTGGTTTGTTTGATGTATTGAACATATTGCGTTTGACGTATGTATTGTATAAGTGCATTAAATACATTGTAAATCTACATACGTACTTATACACATTGGAGCTAAAGACTTAAAATATACAGAACAATGTTCTATATTGGGGTGTTTTATGAATTGTGTTGCTTAATCATTTATGTAATTATAATGTGGTGATAAATAATGTACTTCAAGAACATACAGTATTCTATTTTGTATTGTGAACCATTTATTTCAATTATCCGACATAAAGTCATTATGACCATAAAACGGATGTAATAAACTCGTTATATTAAACTGTTTTCACATATTAATCAGTTGAATTGATCTGAAAAAAAGAAAAAAAAACACATTCATCCCAGACAGAAATTTAAATAAATAAAATAAAGTTCACAACCAATTACATTTGCCTGTCTGACTTATTACAGTCCCTAAATTGATTTGCATGTCGATTGGTGTGTATTTTCTGTCTGCCGCAACACAAACATTCACCAACAAGGCAACAACGCAATCAATCAAAGCCTCTAATCCGTATCCCCAGATTATTGCATCTTTCTCTAATAAGTTATGTGTCCATTTCTTGAGCTCCACTCGAAGTCATAAGAAAGGTCGATCACTTACTTGCTACGGATACTTGACGCTATAGAAATCTTCAATGGCACGCTCCCGGTCCGTGCTACAACACAGCTGCCCCTGGTTGGCTTAATTAATGTGAATGACACTAGGTGCAGATCATGTTTGAATTTTAATACTGTTTCTATAATCTCAGATCGGAAATTTGTTTTTGTGTGTGGATGGACGGAATTATTGTCGAGTACAATGTAAATCTGTAATTTCAGCCATGGTAAAATTTAATTGGAAAATATAATGTCCTAACTGCATCTAGTGGATGCATAATGTTTCAAAGAATGTATAGATGCAGACATGGTGAAATAAAACATAACAATATTTTTATTGTAAATGTCCTTTTAAACACAAATCAAATGTTTAAAACCATGTTGCATAAATCTCTGTGCTTTACACTTAGCAATATTTGTCTTTCAGTTAAGCAGTTAATTTGTCTGTTTCGATGCCATGCAATCCACAACTTATCTCATCTTATGGCAGGATAATACTCAGTTGGCGGTGTGACGAAGAACAAGCTTCTCATACTAGACGGAAATTAAATAACATAATATGAATGGATCCAATGGGTCTGCTTATTCTGCCTTGAACTGCAGATAGCTAACCTGTCCATGAAATAATGACGAGAGGTGTTTTAACTTCATCACTGTTTATTCGATGGAATCGGTAAAAACTGAAAATATATAGTAATACAGCCACTGAGAATAATTGCTAATTAATTAATATAAGGCTAATAGTGTGTATATAATTGTGTAATAATAGTTGTAAGATCTCACAGTATCCTCTAAATGTAATAATGATTGCTAAAATATACCTTAACAAAGTGATATTGATATGAGAAAGGTTTATTACCTAGGTTCGAATGACATGAGTACGAAACACTAATACAAAATTAAAGAATGAAGTTACTTAGCCGTATTTTACAGAGAGTACAAATTACATTATGGAAGACAGGAGTAAGGACTAGCAAAATATGATTTACTTACGACGTGGTGGGTTACAAAAAACATCTAAGGCCACAGACAAGAATTGCGATCGAGAAACCGCCAATTTTACGTTAGTAAAGTAAGCACAACAAAGGCTTAAACCACTATAATCTTGTAGGTTAAACACAACCATTATTTATGTAACAGCACACTCCCCACCTGATATTTTCAGAAATATCACTAAACGTAATTAAACAATCATCTTATCTAAATAATCTTGGAAAAAGACCAGCATCTATACATTAGGTAAGTTACATATTCCAACTATGAAAAACATCGTTGGAATGTTCCAACAATCTAAGCAGAATAATGCTAAATCAAATACAGATTTTGCATAACCCAAAATACAGACTTATACCAAACACAAATTGTTTTAAATCATTATGAAAAATATAGATAATGCATAAATGAAAGAATTCAGCCTTAAACGAATAAAGACTTCACAAATGAATCGGATTACAGTGTAATATGATCTTCCTACCAGTTTACAAAGTACTCTTTAATGTCTTCAATACTTTAATCTACACAAAGAACCTAATCGACAGACAGCAGCAGTACGAGTTCAGGTACAGGACGCGTGAGGGAAATGCGTTCTCCTTGCCGCGAGTATTGTACTTCAACCTTTCGAACCTTTCCATCATCGCTTGGGAAAACATTGACCATTGCAGCCATTGGCCAGTCATTGCGACATACTTCATTGTTTCTGAGAAGCACAATATCCCCTTCTTTTAGATTAGGAGATTCATATGTCCATTTACGTCGACATTGTAATGTTTGCACATACTCGATTTGCCAACGTTTCCAGAATCTATCTGCCAATGCTTGAGCATACTTCCACTCAATATGTTCCTTGTTACACCAATCATCCTTTCCCACACACCTCCCATGTGTGAAGCATGTGGCGGGTTAAAGATCCATACAGCTCCTTTCTCTTTCATGAATGTCTTGACAGTTGCATCTTCAACATTTATAGTATTGATACGAAGTTCATTCGCACTTCCTACGAAGTTGGTACCTCTATCAGAGCGGAAAATTCTCACTTCACCCCTAAGAGCGATAAATCTCCTAAGAGCATTAATAAATGCCGAAGAACTAAGGGAATCTACTACCTCTATATGGACTGCCCTAGTAGTAATGCAGGTGAAGAGTATTGCCCAGAGTTTACTATTGGCTTGACCCCCTCTTGTTCTACGAGACAAAACATTCCAATGGCCAAATGTATCGACCCCAACTGCAGAAAATGGAGGACTTGGAACCAACCGATCAGAGGGCAGGTCTGCCATTTTTTGGACTTCTTGCTTGCCACGCTGTTTCCGGCACTTCACACAGCTTTGAAGGACGGACGATACCAATCGCTTGCATCCCACAATCCAAAACCCAGCCAAACGAATAGCACCCTCTGTCAGATGGCGCCCGTGGTGCTGCACTTGGTTGTGAAAATGTCGGACTAGAAGCGTAGCCAGATGACACAATTCTTTGGAATGATGAGAGGGTTTTTCTCATTTTAGTGGAAGGGAGGCTTGGCGCAAACTTCCACCGACTCGGAGTAGTCCCTCTTCATCATTGATTGGGTTAAGAGTCACTAATCTACTGTCCTTTCCCACTGGTTGTTTATTTTTAAGCTTCTTGAGTTCATCTGGATATGCTTCTTTTTGCACAGTGCTAATGATCACTTTCTCAGCATTGATCCGGTCAGGGACACTGTCCGATTCTTTGCATACGTGCCAGCCATTACATGTTGTGTGTTTAGAGACGGTTAGGCAAATGTGAATCAGGCAGCTTATAGCTACAACAAGGCTGCACCACGTTGAAAACCGTTGAAAACTTGATGCACCTAGCAGAATTTCAGTATTGGTGGCTAGAACATTTACAGAAGGACGGACTTCTCTGTCCTCATCTGGCTCAACTAGAGGAAACATGTGTTCATCGGGATCATCTTGGCATCGGCCTGCAGGCCCTTTGATCCATTGACTGTCGATCATATCTTGAACATGAAATGGTCTGGTCCCCGAGTCTGCAGGATTGTGGTTGGTATTGACATATACCCACTGTTCTGGGCGAGAACTTCTGTGTATGCGTTCAACTCGATTGCTCACAAAGGTGTAGAACCGACGCGTCTGGTTATGGATATAACCTAGAACGACTTTACTGTCCGTGAAAAACATAACTTTCTGGAAGTCTATGTTTGTTTCTTCTCTCAAAGTTTCGTAAATTTCAACAGCCAAAACTGCTGCACACAGTTCCAGTCTTGGTATTATATGTCCACTCTTGGGAGCTACCTTTGCTTTGTCTAGAATTAGACTCTTGAACCAATAACCATCTTCTGCTTTGCCTACTATATAAGCCACCGCTGCGATGGCTTTCTCCGATGCATCTGAATAGATATATAGATGTTGATTCGATGTTTTGCTCATGGACACTGGAAAGTACGTTCGTGGGATTCTAAGATCTTCCAAGCCCTCGAGGGAATCTCTCCAGATCGTCCATTCATCTAGTTTGTTCGCGGGGAGGGGTGCATCCCAATCTACCGGACCCATCATTAAGTCTCTGAGGATCAATTTTCCTGTGACAACAACTGGTGCGACGAAGCCTATGGGATCATAGATGTTTTTGATAGTGGAAAGCACGCCTCGACGCGTGAACTCTTTCGCTTCAGGTGACACCTTAAACACAAAACTGTCTGAAAGAATGTCCCAGTAAAGTCCTAAGCTACGTTGCAGAGGTAGGTCTTCGGAAGAAAGGTCGATCTCAGCAAGATCTTTGGCAAGATCATCGGATGGAAAGGCGTCTAACACTTCAACACTATTGGAGGCAATCTTGTGAAGCCGTATGTTTCCATTCGTCATCAAGGCGTCTTGCGTTCTTCTGACCAGATCGACGACATCCTTCACTGATGGTTTGGAAGTAAGGCCGTCGTCCACATAAAAATCTGAACACACGAAGCCTTTGACGTCTGCTCCGAACTGAGCCTCACTGTTTGCTACTGCCTTTCTTAATCAGTAGTTTGCAACTGCGGGCGAGGGTTTATTGCCGAACACATGAGAACACATGCGGTACTCTACCAGCTCGTTAAGTGGATTGTTGTCTTTATACCAGAAGAAACGCAAGTAGTTTCTGTGTTTCACATCAACTAGAAAACAGTAGAACATCTTCTCAATATCGACTGTTACCGCTATGGGTTCTTTTCTGAATCGAATGAGCACACCTAGGAGACTGTTGGTCAGGTCGGGACCCGACAACGAAACGTCATTCAAAGATACGCCAATGTACTGGGCAGAGGCATCAAATACGCCACGGATTTTATTTGGCTTCTTGGGATAGTATACTCCAAAAATAGGTAAGTACCAACATTCCTCATTCTCATCTACATTTGGCGCTATTTCTATGTGTCCAGCATCTATAATACCTTCCATGAACGTGACAAAGTGTTCAAGCTTTTTAGGATTTTTCATCAAATTGGTGTGTAACAACTTGTCTCTGTTCAATGCTTGAGGTCTGTTATTGGGGAGTTTTGCTCTGTGTGCGGATTTAAATGGCAATGGGGCTGTCCAATTTCCGCTTTCTGATAAGTACATTCCATTGTCCATCATAGTTAAAAACTCCCTATCCTCTACTGACAGTCCTATTTTCTCATCGTCCCTGCTTTTCAGGAAAATATCATGGTCTTAGTCTCGACACACACTTTCTTCTATCTTTATTCTGTTCTGGCAGGGTGGCAACAGAGACTCTCGATTTTCTCCGACCACATACGTTTTGTTAACAGTTATGTCTTGAGCTTCATGTACTCTTCCCAAACATGTTTCGACAACTATTACCCATCCTAGTCCTAGGCGCTGAGCATACGGAAAACCTCTAGGACCGGTCAGTTGTTCTTGAACGTGGTGTGCCTCAGCAAGATCCCTACCGATCAGTAGCAACATGTCAGTATCCATCTCTGGGAGCTGATCTTCAATTTCTTGCAGGTGAGGGTAATTTCTCGCTACATCTCTAGTGGGTATCTCATCTTTATTGTTGGGAATATCATGACATTCAATAACTGTGGGTAGCGTGTATCTAGTTGGCCCTATGACTGCTTGTACCACCAAACCACTAGCCCTTCTTCCTAACTGGACCGACTTTCCTGAGCACGAGTTAAGGACGTACTCATACGTATTGGAGCGTATCTTAAGCTTATCGAACAGTTCGAGCCTAGCGAGTGATCGGTTACTCTGTTCATCTAACAACGCATACGTTCTAATGCATCGTCCTTCGAAGTGCACATCAACAAGAGTAATTTTTGCACAGGATTTGCCACCAAATGTGTCATGGCACACCTCAGTGCATCTGTTTGTAACTTGTTCATCTGGCTGCTCCCCACCGTGAGGATTGTCCATATGCATGCAGGTGGCATGTCTCTTTCCACATTTGTCACAGGACACGCGTTTCGGACAGTTCTTTCCAAGGTGGCCAGTTGATATCAGGCAACGAAAACACAATTTGAGCTCTTTCAACAGTTTCCTCTTTTCGTCATGTGACTTTAGTAGGAACGCTCTACATTCATTTAAGGTGTGAGGCATCTTATGGATGGGACATTTCTTCAAGTCTTCAAAGCTTGTTTTTGCAGCACATACTGGTTTAGATTTTCGGTTGACTTCCATTGCCGACGCCAATGGTAGGCCTGGATCATTGCGGATTTTGGCTTGGTCTGTCACAAAGTCATATAGAAGGCTCAATGGAGGGAAGGCAACATTTCTTGACTGTTTGAATGAATATGCCTTTGCTGCCCAATTTTCTCGTAGACCATGCGGAAGTTTCGCAACTATGGGTCTAATCCCTACCGTTGAATCAAAGTACGAGAGGACGGTTGTGTATCTTTTATCTGCTTGGAGGGTAACAATTTCAGCCAGAATGTCTGATAACTCATAGAGCTTGAACTGTTCTCTCCCGTTTAACTTTGGAAACTTCTCCAACTTTGCAAGGACAGTTTGATGGACACTTTCTGGGGAACCATACCTTTCATCTAACCTGTTCCACAACTGTGTGAGACCTTTGGTTGGTTCTGCTAGATGTGCTGTTCTTAGGCTGATTGCATGTTTCTTCGATTCAGTTCCAAGGTACTTTATCAGCAGGTCTAATTCTTCCGTCGGCGTGACCTTTAATTCTTGCATAACACTTTTGAAGCTTGATCTCCATCCTAAATAATTGTCTGGCCGGTCATTGAAAGTTACTAGTCGAGACATGACTAGTTCCTTTTTAACGAGAAAGCTTGTTATGTCAGTCAATGCACTTGTCTCTATCTTATCTTTAGGTTTAGTATTTGAAGTGTCTTGTTTAACAGTCACATTTTGTGTTCTGTCTTCTTGCAGCACTAGCTTATCATTGTGTTTCTGTTCTATATGCAGAAGTGTATCTTCATGTTCACTGATGACATTAGGAGGCATGTTTAAAATGAACTGAGCAGTTCTCTTCTTCACAATCTCCTCCTCTTCTAGACTTCTTAGGGGTGACCTCTTTTCACTATCTTTAAGAGCTTCTAATTCTTTCTTCTCACTAAGCAGTAGCAGCTTGGCTTGCAAATCTGCATTTGCCCTAGCGGCAGCGGCAGCTGCGATTTTCTCCTTTTATGCAATTTCAGCAATTTCTTGCTTAACTCGTTGTTCTTCTTCAGCGACTTTAATCTTAGCACTGGCTGCTTTGGCCTTAGCTCGAGCAAGGATGATGCTTTCGGAAACACTAGCCCTGGATCCTGAACGTGAGTAGGTTTCCATGGTTTCTAACGTCTTATAAGGAGGCTTGACAGACCTTAATTTGGCTAGAAACTCTTCATATGTTTTGGAGTTTTGTTCATATAAGTCATCAACATGTTTGAGTTTCAACAAGGAATCTTCAGTTCTAGTTTCAGTCAAATACTCTCTGAATTTGTTCAACACACGCAGATAATTAGTTACTGAAATGCCCAATTCCTCTTGAAGGTTCACAATATCAGTGTTTTCAGTGATGTGGGTTCGAATAATCAAGTCAACCTTGCCCCATTCCTTAGATAGAGCATCTTCTAGGGTCTTAACATTTCCCTCGTACTGTGCCATAGCTTTTACAGTTAACGTTCTAGTGCGTTTGTCAGACATCAAAATTTAAGTCAAATGTAACAATGAATGTAAACAATTCAATCATAATATGTTTAACTATTATCAAGTCAGGCAAACATCAATAATATGAAACCTATTGAATTCTAACATCAACAAATCTTATATGGAATCTAAAATGCAATAATATTAATGGTTTAATTTCTATGAATACTAGTTCGTACAACAGAGAGACTCCCTAGACACTGTTAAATACATGCATCATTTTGCAATAAAGAATTTGTGAAGTAATCAAACACTTAGAATACTCACACTGCCTATGAAAGGAGGTTATATCAGCAAGCTGAATTAATGCTGTGTTTACAATTATGTATATCACCTATTCAGTGTACATGCACAAGTACAGTACTTGCAAAGAATGTGCATCAAAATAAAACAATGTTAAAATCAGTGTACAACTGGTTATTTATATAGAAAATCTAAGGAAATCTTACAAAAATATCTTAAGCACAATCTTTAACACATAAATCCCAAACTATCACACATTAAAATGGTTTTTCTTGATATTACTTAAATGTATTGATTTGCACGCTTGACAATTTTATAATTTCAACAAGTGAAATTCTTGTGAACAATATTTAGAATGACAGTTTTCATACAGACATACACTGACAAGTTTATAATATTCTAAAATGTTCATACGGGTCACAACATGGAATAAATTCTGGAACATGTGATCCACTATGTGTCTATAAGCGATTAACAGCCAATGTCATGAGGATCCACTGAGCGTCTGTACTAAGCGATTCAAAGCCGAACGTTGAACCGGTCCAAAAAGCGTCTTCAAGTACACCATGTGGGTCCTCGTCTGCATGCATGTAACCCAAGTGGCCAGGCTGATGATGTCGTACAAGTCTTTTTACTATTCTGCCTTGAACTACAGATAGCTAACCAGTCCATGAAATAATTACGAGAGGTGTTTTAACTTCATCACTGTTTATTCGATGGAAACGGTAATAACTGAAAATATATAGTAATACAGCCACTGAGAATAATTGCTAATTAATCAATATAAGGCTAAAAGTGTGTATATAATTGTGTAATAATAGTTGTAAGATCTCACAGTATCCTCTAAATGTAATAATGATTACTAAAATATACATTAACAAAGTGATATTGATATGAGAAAGGTTTATTACCTAGGTTCGAATGACATGAGTACGAAACACTAATACAAAATTAAAGAATGAAGTTACTTAGCCGTATTTTACAGACAGTACAAAATACATTATGAAAGACAGGAGTAAGGACTAGCAAAATATGATTTACTTACGACGTGGTGGGTTACAAAAAATATCTAAGGCCACAGACAAGAATTGCGATCGAGAAACCGCCAATTTTACGTTAGTAAAGTAAGCTCAACAAAGGCTAAAACCACTATAATCTTGTAGGTTAAACACAACCATTATTTATGTAACAGCACACTGCTGCTCAAGTGTATTTTAAGATTACATGTTTATATATGCAGTAATGGACGCATAGAATCGACATAATACCATTACGAGAACATTCATTTATTCACGAACACAATAAAACACATGCACCGCTAGATAATAAGGGGTTGTTAACTCGATGTGTGAGATAAACCTATGTGAGAACACATTTAATTTTATGACGCTGATTTAGCAATGATGGGTCGTCTAATTGGAAGATATTATGAATTATAGGAAAGACAATATCATAACAAAATAGTACACTTCAAACAATACATATTTAAATAAAGCAATTTAAATGATAATAGACGAAACTTTCAACATTTCTGTCAAACGTGTCCATCGTTAGATTTAAAGCGAAATCAATACAGTGACAACAATTATTGGTGACATTATTTAGCAATATCGTATTTAATGTGAAATGGTCATGCTTTTTATAAATTTCGATCTGCGAGATGCACCATGCACTAGTCTTTCGGCTCCTGTAGCTTTTCCGGAAAATGTCCGAATGTCGCAAAGGCATTGAAGCAGGTGCTAGGTGGCGCCATAGTTGGTACCGCAGCGTTCATGTAGCCTATAATACGTCGCATCTCATCCAAGGCGTTGGCCTGCATCATCATGAAGTTTTTATCCAATAGAATGGTAGCGATTTTGGACAGTTTCCGTACTGATGGACTGTGTGCGTACGGAATTACGGAACGCAGTTCATCTAAAGCGTCGTTCAAATCATGCATTCGGCGTCTCTCTCGTGAATTGACATTGAGAATGACTACTTTTTCACCTTTCTCCTATCTTGGTTAGACTTTGCCTCTAACATTATGTGTTTTGTATTCTTGTCCAAAGCTGTCCCCTATTTCGTTCGCAATTTCGCCATTGTCGTCGTCACTGCTGCTATTATCTTGCTGGTCACTGTTTAATAACAGCTGCATATTGAATTTGAATTTTCTGTTCTCATTTAGGAAATTATGAGATGCCTGATATCCGGTATCGAGGGTATTGTGGTCCATGAGAGTTTGCGTTTGGTCCGATATTGCGCATGTCTTTTTAAAGAACGGATGAATCGCTCGGCTTTGCATTTGAGCAAGTCTCTCTGCATTTTCCGCGGAGTTGGCTGAGCAGTTACAGTCAGTTGTTTTGAAAGCTCCTTCTACACGGCCATCGGTATTTTGTGAATCGACTTTGTCATATCCTCCGACCGTCTGATAGTCAGTCACTTCGGCGCTCGAATCCATCACGCTGGTAGTAACACGTCTCGATTGCTCAAAATGACATGCACCAAGCAAACAAAGAGTACACGAGAATCAATTGCAAGCTTATAAAATAGCACTAGCAAAATTGTTATGCTTAATTCTTCAGAATTGCATAGCGTTTGTATTTATGTTGTCATGCCCACGTCTTCACTCAAACATATAGGAACAGCAAAAACGTTTGCCCGAAATATGTTAAAACTTGATTTATAAAAAAGAACACCCGCACTTTTAAAGCAAAATTCGCTTGCCAGAATCCGACTTTCAATATTTATGAGTCGCAAACCCTCATAAATATCCGCTGTCCTATATTTAATCTACACCCTTTACTACAGAGAGTTGTTGCTCCATTTTTTGTTTATTTTGAGGCGATGAATTTTGTTACATCGTGTGATGGTATTGGACATTGATGCAAACTCCTCAGCAAAGATGATTAATTTGACAATTTGTATCGCTTGCCCTATTGGAGAATACTTGAATCGGTTGCTTTCGCGAGATCTTTGTTCTGCACGATTATCGGTTGTTTAAACAAGTTGTTTAAACTGCCAGTTTATGCACATTCACAGTGAATGCTCAGGCTATTTTAATTTCTTTACTTGTGTCTCTCATTCTGGTCAACATTCAAAATATATTTATAATGAACAACATACTAATACAAAAAACAACAACAAATAATTACCTTGTTTTGTGTCTGCGGCTATTAACAATTTATATTTACAAATACAATGTGAACAAGACATAGTAAACAAAATGCAGAGTATATCAATATCGTATGAACATTTTATTATTTAGAAGCAGTAAAACCTATTAGTTTTCGTCACTAAGATTATACCATGTTAAATAAATCTAGATACATTGTTAGTCGCTAAAACATAATTATATGACATAGTTGTACAATTCATAACTTTAGGCCATTTGAATGTTTATTTGTGTGTGTAATATTCGGTAAGAGGCAGTCTGATTCAACAGTAATTAAGTTGAACAATTAATACTGATGATCAACTCTAACAATATTATTTTATCAAACCACTATGCTAATATCGGCCTGATACTAAGGTGCCTAATATATTATTTTATATCAGGTCAGTAGTGTTTATACCAGTCAAAGTTTGGAAGACGTCATATTACTCGGAATCAACTTTAAAGACAGCATTGTTGGTAATAATGAATCGGATGTAACAAAACAACAATTTGATACCAATAATGTATGTATATTATCATTTTAAATCGTCATAAATCACGAAAACTTAGTAGTGGTATGACGTCATCAATGGAACAATTATTTATCAATACACAATTATTTCAATACATTCCATATAAATGCACTTAAAGTCACTCCACAGGATCAGTTTATGATGAGCCTCAAACATTTTTTTACCAAACATTTAACATAATATAGTCAATGTTGACACGATAGCAAGAATGTCAATTTCAATACACAACTCCAAAATGGCGTCTCCAAACGATTCGGTGACGTGTGTTCTCCGATAAAATTGATCGTTGCAATCCATTTCAGCGTGCTTTTTCAATATTATTTCAATGTACGAGTGCGTAATCTATGTATTCGTACTGTAAACAGGTCATGTATCGTTAAACAGTGTTAATAATAAGGTAATATCCATACATTCTTTAAAAATTCATAACTACATGTATGTGAACGCGTAAAAGCCGGCTCAGCAAAATCTGTTAGATTTTAAATATATATGTTTAGCTCGTTTGGTGTAATTGTTTTAGAAAACCATTGTATGATATATAAATATAGTCAAGCCTCGACGTTATATTATATTAAACCTCACCTGATATATATGACCAGGCAGTAACCTGTTATTCTCTATAAGGTAATGTGCTCATATTTATACCTTTTTACAAATAGTTACCATAGTCGGCCAGTCGAAAAACTTGGAACACTATTGTGCCAATAGTTAAAGGACCAAGTGCCTCGCCATATGGTCTACAATACACACCACCGTAGAACAGACGGCAGGCAGTATGGCCATATGCAAATTGGCAATTTATTTCAAATGGCGATAATATAATTAATGGACTGTGTGAACGGCGGGTTGTGAACTTTTATAATTTGAAGTTAATTTATTAGTAAATATTTATTGAAAACCCAAACTCACAAAATGAATTTTGGATTTGTTCCATATACACGTAAAATGACCATTTGTAAGTACTTACACTAATAATAACCAATGACAATTCTGTTCGTTATTGGATAGTGTGACAAAATAAAAGATCAAGTGTCAGTACACATAACGAAGAAAACAATATACTTTCATAAGCCACTATGTTACGTAAAGATGCACTTATTTGAAGTTGGAAGATTTACTGACCATGAGGACGAAACCATGCAATTTTCCGTTCTTCTTTTTTTCCTTTAAAATTGAATATTTCAGTCCATACTTCGTAATATGAATAACGGTTTGGTAACGTTTTTTATATTCTGGCAAGTCAATACAATGTTTCTATGTATATTTGAAAAAAGTGTCATTTTGGCCTTTACTTATAGCATTCGCCTTTTTGAATCCTCTCGCATATTTGCATTCTTGCATTCAAATATTCACAGCTTGTAACTTTACAAATACTTGCATTTTCAAAATATGTCACGTTTTATGGAAGTAAAGTAGGTTACACAAACTAACCAAACTTCTCGAACAGTTCATAGACGTCCTTTCCAGGTGATATGCTTCAGAAAAAGCTGCTATATTTGTGATTTCACGGACAAAAAAGAACGACGTACACGCTAAATTAAAATTTTAAGATGTTTGGGCCATTTTTGTAGATCACTGTTTTATACAATTATGCAAAGGAGATACTCTAGCCTATAATAGATAAGGGTGATTTTTTGCTGTTTCTTTCTTAATTATATGTACATGAATTACAGTGAATATTATTTTCCAATGTTTCGTTTTTGTTTTGTTCACCATTACACGAAAGTGGATGAATTACTGACAATGGGTGAACAGATTGTAACGCAGAAACGCTACCTTAGGCCTAAATTAACAGATATTTTGTTTGCCCTTTACCGACCCGAAATTTTAGAGGTGGGTCGGTAGGTGGGAAAACTATTTTATTTTATTTCGTGAATTTAGTTTTTGTCATACCTAAAAATAGTCATTTAGCAATACATTATATGTGTATCTTTGTTTGAAAATCGCAATTACAACCAAGATTATACATAGTAAAACAGGCTTTAATAACATAAACTAGAATACGCAATGCTTTAAAAACAATTTGTGAAGTACATGTATTCTTTTTAATACCAATGTCTGAATTGACTAAACACACATATCAGGGGCGTATTTAAGGCAAAATCGAATGTACGCCCGTTCTTGTACATGAAATATATGGAAAAATTATATTAAATAAACTATTCAAACATTGGCAAATAGAGAAATTCCAAAGAAATTGATTGATTTCGAAAAGGCGTTCGACTCGTTGGAATGGTCTTTTATTCAAAAAGCGCTTACCTTCTTTAACTTCGGTCCTGACATAAAACAGTTACACAGTGTGGCTATTTATCTGACTTTTTTCCTATTGCCTATTGAAAGGGGCTGCAGGCAAGGTGATCCCCTGTCATGTTACATCTTTATTCTCTGTGTAGAAATATTATCAATTGCATTAAGAGATAATGATAACATAAAAGGTATAACTATTAATATAATGGAATATAAATTGTCCCAGTTTGCAGATGACACTACTGTTATTTTAGACGGTACCGAAAATCATTAAATGAAACTCTTAGTGTTATGAATAATTTTGCTCTTTTATCAGGTCCTAATGTTAATTTTGACAAAACAAAAGTGGTATGGATTGGTAAACACAAATATAGTTCTGACAGCATAAAAACTAAATGGAAACTAAAATTGAATCAACAATGTTTTAAAATGCTTGGAATAAACTTTCACGTTGACTTGTCAAAACTATTTGAACTAAATTACAATGAAAAAATAGTTAAAATGGAAAGCATTCTAATAAATTGGAAACGAAGAATACTCACACCTATTGGAAAATTGCAGTGCTCAAGACCTTAATTATTTCATTGTTTAATCATTTGTTTATATGACTCCCAAATCCTCCTCACCACATTTTAGATTCTATTAAATCTTCTCTTGTAAGCTTTATTTGGGATGTACACAGCAGAATTAAATTTACTGCCCTGGTAAAAGAATATGGAGAAGGAAGTCTAAAAATGATCAATTTAGATGCTTTTGTTCCAGCAATGAAACTAACATGGTTACAAAGACTTCAATATTCAAAGGGGAAATGGGTAGACATCACAAAACAGTACTTTGAAACTAAAAAACTCTTAAATTGTGGGTACCATTATGCTCTAAATACTTCCAGCATAATTACAAATTTATTCTGGGTATATGTTATGCAAAGCTTCACCTATTTTAGTGGTAAATTGAAATTTAAGGTAGATGACATTCTACTCTACCCTCTTTTTTACAATCCAGATATACTGATTGGAAATAAAAGATTTTCTTTAGGTTATGATTTGATGCTGGAATATATTGTGTAGGTGACATATTTAAAGAAGATGGAAAAGTTATGTCTTTAGATGAATTGAACAAGACTTACAATCTGAATGTAAATTTTCTCATTTATACTGGTGTAATAAGAGCTATAAAAAGGAACATGGAAACGCACAATGTGCCATACACTAGTACATTAACTGTGAACCAGCAAACCATTAGACCATTTTACCTCCATTGTTTAAATAAATTTTAAAAAAAGAATCCGGAGCTAAAAGATTGTATGATATTTTAAATAAAACTATGAGCACCTTTTAATTGAAACAAAATGGTGTAAAAATATTAATACCGTTATAAATGAAAGAGAATGGAGGAGTATTTTTGAACTACCCTTCGTTATAACGAAAGATGTCAAAATCCAATGGTTTCAATACATATTAATACATAGAATACTGGGAACCAACAGCCTTTTGTATAAAATGAAAATTACACCTGACCTTTTTGTAATAAAACAAATGTACAAGTGTACTTTTTGTAACAAATGTACTTTTTGTAATAAAAGAGAGGAAACTTTAGAATATCTTTTTTGGGAATGTCAGAAATCAAAGGAAATAATTGATGGCCTGTTCCCTAGACAATATTTTCCATTTATTAACAAACAAACATTTATACTAGGATATACTACAAACTTATCAAAAGCAATTAACAATGTCATAATATTTACAAAGATGTTCATCTACAAGTGCAACATGAACAAAAGCCTTCCAAGCATAGTTGGCACACATAAATATATAAGGTATGAGTATGATAACCTAAGAAAAATCTCAGTTTTAAATAATAGATCAGATGCTTTTGACAAAGAATATGAAATCTTCAATTGTATTTTAAGTGCACATTAAGTCACTCAATTAATTAAACTTTGTATGCATAGTATACAGTCTCTGCCACATATATTCCATAACAAAATGCATGTATAAATAACACACATTCCATTTGATATTTAGACCTCTACATTTGTTATTTAGACCCTTTAAGTTGGGGAAATATCCATTTTACCAAACTCCAGTCTCTTAACAATTGTTTTTTTTTTGGCCATTTGAACAAGTTATAGTCATAGGCAACTTTTTCCTTTTTTTAATAGTGTTATTCAAACATTTTCAACACAAGTGCAACTTTGTACCACATATTGAGTATGCTTCCAATGTTATTACTGAAATTGTTTTCTCTGTTAATTGTGTGAAGACAATTATTTTCTGAGTACGCAAGACATGTACTGCATTGTATATATAATTTGAATGTTTGTGCTCTTTTTATTTTTCTTGTCAGATTTATACTTCAATTATTAACAATACGACAATATGTGCTTTTTGCATTGATGCATCTCATGTATTGTATATGTATTGCATATATAGTTAATAAAATGTGTTGGAAGAAAAAGAAAAAAAAAACAATAAATAAAAAAATTAATAAATAATAATTTGAGTTTCATTTTGTGATTATATCAGTAAAGTAATTTTAAATGTAATTTAATGTAATTTAATTTATTGTACATGAGCAATACATTTTCCGTTTTGCAACGATGAATACATTTAATTCGTTTCGAGCTTAATAGGCGGATTTAGAGGTGGGCGGAAGCGGCGTACGACCCCTCTAAAATTGTCCAAAGCTAGGTTTTTAAACCAAACAATAACTGGAACATGTGCATTTCGTTACAATTACATGTTCTTTTCAATCAAATTATTTCAAATATAGTTTCTTTTTTGTGGTATTTTGGTTAAATTGTTCCGTTTGGCGATATGCGTCGTTCCGATACATGCATCTTAACATGTAAGAGACAACAGCAGTTAATTTGTTGTCAGTTATTTAATATTTCCGCCCCTCTAACTCAAAATCCTGGTACCATATATAATATAACAGGAAGTGTTTGTTCTGTACCAGATTAAAAACATTTAAGGCAAGGGGAATTACAATCATCAAGCCACATACTGTAGTTTTCACCAATGAGCTCTGTGAATGAGGCGTGTCGTGGGAAATCCGGGCTGAATGCATGTGCGTAAAGTGTCATCTAGGATCAGCCTGTGCAGTATTTTCTAAACATAAATCCACTGTAGGCGGAAAGTGCCGTCCTTGATTAACCTGTGCGGACCGCACAGGATGATCGGGGACGACACTTTACGCAAATGCATTAAGCATTCTCGCGACACACTTTGAATATGGATCCAGCGGGTTTTTTATATGAAAAATATGTGTTGGTCAAATAAAGACAAACAAGAAAGAAAAAATCATTCAAACGCTATGCTAATTTAGGATTGTATTGCAAAGTTTTCTAGATTTCTGGTTTTATTTGTAGTTTTTTATATTGATGAATAGGTCGGGTATATGTAGTGAGTTGATAAAACGCATATACACGATCATTAAGTAGACATTGAACCTATACGGGTAGGTGACATGTCGCTTCGTCTGAAAATTAAACTTCGATCACAAGATTGCCGTACCTGTTAAGATTTTAACCACAAAACGAAATGGCAAAGCGTTGTGTACGCCCGGTCGTACAGGAGTACGCCTGAATACGCAACTGCATATTAATTAATACAGCATAGATACATACTGTCTGATGTGTATCAATGGCTGAACTGTCTAGACAGTCCCAATCATATTAATGCGGTACAAATACATTCTGCTTGACATGAAAAATGTCAAATTATTGAATTGAAAATTAAAAAATCATTTAATTAAAATGTCACAAATAAGAAAATCAGAAATGTTGTTAACTCGGATGTCTCTGTCCTCTCAAATATAAACTGTGCTTTTTTATTGACAATTTAACAAAGAACACTTATTAGTACTGATAGAAAAATTATTTCATAACAAAGCCAGTACTGACATACACTTTTTTGTTAACATCAGAGTAAAACTTTTCTGCACTGCCACTTGTTGATGTGCTAATTGAAATCGAAACTTTGTCGGTAATTTTCTTGTTCTTGTCTACCACGCACGATAGATTATACAAAACATCCTCATTTTTACTTGTTCCAACATTATGAATTTTGTAATTATTTATTGATTTCAACAAACACGCTGAAGGTTAGAAACAAGTAAATAAAATCTCCACAGGGTCCAATTGTAAAACAGCAAAATCTCCTGGCATCGCCACTTTTATTCGATTCAGATGTTGCGAGTCTGATCTCTTTTGAAATATGGTTATCTCTGCATTTCAATATTTGAAATGTTAGAGGACAGCGCGCTCGACTATTCGACGTATTTCAGTTGGTACATATTTTGGATAGTGGCATAAATTTGTTAAAATACAAAACGTTTAAGTGGTGCCTTTAAACACTTTTGGAACAAAAACATTAACCACAAAATGTACGTAAAATGTGTGCATAACTCTGTCAAAATGCAAAACATAGTTATGGGTTATGATGCCCCTTATACTAGAGTTGATGACAAAGGTTAGTTTTAAGTGAATAACTTATGTAGTTTTGATATTTTTAAAACTTTTGAATATAAACTTTAACCAAACAAACTCTGTGAAGAAGAAGCATAACTCTGTCAAAATACAAAACATAATTAATGGTAATATTGCCCCTGATACTAGAGTTGATGACAAATGTTAGTTCCAAGTTTTAGGTGAATAACTTATGTAGTTTTGAAGTTATTCATACTTTTGAATATAAACTTTAAACAGAAAGTGAAAAGGGGGCATAACTCTGTAAAAATACGAACTAGAGTTATCGATAATGTTGCTCATGATACTAGACTTGATGACAAAGGTTAGTTCCAAGTTTCAAGTGAAAAGCTTATGTAGTATAGAAGTTACAAAACTTTGGAATATAAACTTTAATTAGAAAATCTATGTGAAAAAGTGGCATAATTCTGTCAAATACAAAAAGAGTTATGGGGAATGTTGCCCCTGATACTGAGGTTTATGACAAAGTTTAGTTCCAAGTTTGAAGTGAATAACCTATGTACTGTTGAAGTTACACAACTTTTGAATATAAACTTCAACCAGAAAAAGTAAGTAAAAAAGGGGCAAAACTCTGTTAAAATACAAAACAGAGTTATGGGGAATGTTGCCCATGACACTGGAGTTGATTACAAAGATATATTCCAAGTTTCAAGTGAATAAGTGAATAAAATGTAGTTTTGAAGTTACAAGAGTGTTGAAGGTACAAGAGTTTTGAATAACAACTTCAATAAATTCAGACGCCGACGCCGACGCCAGGGGTAGTAGGATAGCTCACCTAGTCTCCCGTAAGAAACACTCGCGATTTCGACAAAAGCACATGCTGCCTATACATAAACTGTTGAATATTAAAATTTCAAGTAATTCGGTGTCATGATACATCAAACTGAACAAAAGACATGTCGTTTTCAGGAAATACCTATTGAAACCAGTGTCCGTTATGCGAAATGTCTCTTTACTACGTACTATTTACTGGTATCTAACCTTAAAACAAAACGTAATTATATACACAGATGATGACGTCATACGTCGACCGGTGGGTACACGACAAAACCTGAAATACACCATGTTTACTAATATCCGGTCAATAGGCGCTTGTTTTCACACTTTTGTTCAAGCGCCTTAATTATCAAAATTGTAGCTTATGAAAGTTGTGAGAGAAACAAAAATACGAAATTTAAAGAAAGAAAAAAAAAAAAAAAAAATTACCGCAGATTTTGCAATAAATTTTTTGGAGTCGGCGGCTTTTTTGTGGGTCGGTCGGTAAAGGGCAAAACAAACGTAATTTTAATTTAGGCCTTACCTGTCAATTTTAATGCTATGGTAAAAATATCAACTATATTAAATGGTACGGTATGGAAGCGTCATAGTGCCACAGTCTATATTATTTTTGTATTCCATTATCTCATAATTAGCAGATTCTATACTAAGACCCAATTATGAGATACTATGTCCTAATAAGGCGATACTAAGTCCTAATTAGGAAATAGTAAGTCCTTATAAATAGATAATACGTCCTAATTAGGATATAGTATCTCGTAATTGGAAGAAACTAAGTCCTGATTAGGAGATACTAAGTACTGAATATGTATTATGGATCTCCATTTGTAAAAATATCACAAAACTCGATGACTACATTATAAAAGGAGCTGTCTATGTTCCACCTGAAAACTCAAGATTCTTCAATAAGGATGAATGTATTGCCTTTGAAAATGAAATCTCCCAAAATTGCAATGAACATAAATATGTACTACTCGCAGTGATTTTAATAGCAGAGTTGGAAGCATGAAAGACTATATAATTTCAGATCCCCATTTAAGGGAATTTTTCAATATTGATGATGATTTACAGAGCCAATTTGACAAATACAAGATGCTTGAACAATTATCTATTCCACTAACTCGTACGTCTACGGACCATCGAACTAACACACATGGATTTCGATTTATTGACCTATGCAAAAACAATAACATTTTTATTCTCAACGGAAGACTTTCCTCAGAGAAGGCACCCGACATGTTAACCTTTAGGAATAAATCAACCATTGATTATGTTATTGCCTCATTTGACAGCTTTCACTTCCTTTCTGATTTCCATATCATTGAAACAGACTCACTCTTTTCAGATGGACACAATGCCCTCGCCTGGTCCATCCATATCCCACACAGAGAATGCCCAAATGTTAACACCAAAGACCCAACAAACATCAATAAGAAACCAAAATGGAAACCTGAATTGTCTAATCAATTTATCAATAATATTAACCGTAACAAAATAGACCAAATACTAACACAAATGAACACATACCCTCAGTCACAGCAAACAGTAGAACACATTACTTATGAACTTCAATCAGTCTTCCATCAAGCCTACACCAGCACATACCCTAAAAATAATTTAAAAAAATTCATAACATAGGTCATGAAAATAATAAATCTTGGTTTGGCCCTCAATGCTCTAAAGCACGCAAAAATTATCACACTGCCAAAGATGATTACACAAAAAACAAAACTGCATATAACAAACTAAGAATGATAAATGCCAGTAAACATTATAAACGCACAATGAACTACCATATTAATGCAAGCAAACAAAACATTTCTAATAAACTACGTTCCATAACTGATAAAAACCCTAAACAACAGTACTGGTCCTTTTTAAATAAACTGAAACCTAAATCTAAAGTTAACAACACACCAACATTAAAAGAATTATATGATCACTTCAAAGAAATTAACACCAACACCATCACTGACAATCGTTTCAATGACACAAATTCCCAATTTCCAGACGACACAAGTAACAGACTAAACATCACAATCACTAAAGAAGAAATAGAAAAAAAGTATCCAGAAGCTCAACAACTCAAAAACACTAAGCCCATTTGATAACATCTTAAACGAATATATTAAGTCTACTAAACATCTCCTTATACAAGTTTACTGTAAATTATTTAATTGTGTCCTGGAAACTGGATTTATTCCACAAACCTGGCTGAATGGAATCATTATACCCATATTTAAAAACAAAGGTAACCCAAAAGACCCAAACAACTACAGACCAATTACTATTCTTAGCTGTTTAGGTAAACTCTTCACATCTTTACTTAATGACAGATTAACCAAATTCCTAAATGAAAATAATAGTTTAGACGAAAATCAAGCTGGCTTCAGGAAAGGCTATTCATGCTCCGACCATATCATTACGTTACACTCACTAATTGACATACTGAAAAAAAAAATAAAAAAAAACTATTCTGCGCCTTCCTAGATTTTTCTCGAGCATTTGACAAAGTCTGGCGCATCGGCCTATGGCACAAACTTCTCAAACATGACATAAATGGCAAATGTTTGCAATTAATTAAAAAAATGTATAATAATATTAAATATAGTGTCTGTGCTAATGGTTATATATCAGAGTCCTTCATTTCAGAAATTGGTGTTAGACAAGGCGAAAATTTATCGCCGTTGCTTTCTTCTCTTTTCTTAAATGACCTTCAAACACATATGCACCTCAATGGCTCGATTGGCATAGAATTAAAAAATCCCCTGGATCTGTATCTTTGGCTTAAACTACTTGTCCTACTCTATGCCGATGACACGGTGATTTTGTCAGACTCCAAATCAGATCTTCAAAATAGTTTAGACATCTTTCTAAATTACTGCGATAATTGACATCTAAAAATAAATTTAAACAAAACAAAAATTGTAATATTTGGTGCAAGACAACTATAGAATTTTAATTTTAAACAAGGTAACAATCCTTTAGAAATTACTGACCGCTATCACTACCTAGGCATAACCTTATCTAACAATGGTTCTTTCCTTAATGCGAGAAAACATTTAGCTGAGCAAGGAACAAAAGCAATGCATCTCCCATATATGCGGGCCAACAACGCAGACCTGCCAATTTATCTTACTATGAAACTATTTGGTCATACTGTCTTACCAATTTTTACCTATGGCTCAGAAATTTTCGGCTTTGAAAACATTGACATCTTAGAAAAAGTTCATAACAACTTCCTCAGAAAACTTACTAATGCTCGGAAATCAACTCCAATGGCTTTTTTATATGGTGAACTTGGCAGATACCCTATAGCAATTAACATCAAATGTCGAATGATCTATTTCTGGAACATACTCTTAATAGGCAATGATCAGAAACTTTCTCTCCAAATCTATAAATACATGATAAACTTACCAAACTCAAATTTTAAATGGGCCAACAAAATTAACGAAATTCTCACCTCAGTAAACCTAAGTCATTTATGGGACAACCAATTCCTGACAACCCAAAATAATATCCACCGCTTAGTTAAATCCAAATTATTAACCCAATTTGAAACCCAGTGGCACACTCAACTACAACAAACACATAAAGGACAAATATACACAAGCTTCAAACAAGCACCATCCTTTGAAGACTACCTCGTTAAACTTACAAAAACTGAATATACATACCTCCTTAAATCAGAACTGCTAATTACTGGTTTCCAGTTGAAACCGGTCGATACGACGGAAACCCATTTGATGAAAGAACATGTAGACTTTGTAACGCTGGTCAAGTTGGCTCTGAACATCACTATCTACTTAACTGTGATTTCTTTAAATCTGAAAGAGAACAATTCCTAGTGCATGATCTTCATGACGCTACTCTTAACACAATTTATCATCTGATTCCCTACAATAATTTAAAAAAACAAGCAAATTTATTCGCTTCATATTTAGCAAGTTTAAGCGGTAGTTATTTTCCTGCATAACTACTTGAATTAACCAATGCCACCAGCTACAAACCTTTTCTTGAAACAATTAATAATGTTCTATTGATGTACTGACATATTTAGTGGTTATACTAATTTAAGTGACTTTAGTCACTATTTGCATCTGTCTATCCAATAACTCCAAACATTTTACTCGTCACAAATGTATTTCTTTTACTGGCTATATACTAATCGCACTCTATACCATAATTTCAATATGAATTATGCATATATCAACCGAGCAATGTAAATTATTGTTGCTTTGTACGTTTGGTACTATTATGTGTCAATATACTCATAAGATTTGTATTTTGCAGATTGTTTGTTGTTGTTGTTGTTGTTTTTTACTGTCACAACAAATCTTGCGTTTATTGCAATACTTGTCAGCGCCTAGATATTTGTAATTAATAATATGAAATTATTATTTTTTTTTAATTATAATAAAAAATGTTGAAGCAAATGTTTATATTTTCAGGTCATAAATATAATAATTATACTTACTCCTTAATTAAATTTGATATATGCATATATCAACTGTGCAATAGGAATAATTGTTGACAAAATTTATCTAAATTTACTTAGCATACAAATCATAGTTTTTATTTACCTCATTGACCTAAAACTAACGGTATTATCAAATGTCACGCTGCTATACAAAGCTGATTAAGAGTAATTACCTCATATAATAGGTCCACCATCTTGCCTTTGTTGTAAACATATCGCCCTCGTGTGCTGGTGCACTCAAGCGTAAACTACGATTAAAATAACTCTCATTGTTTGAAACCGCTACGAAGATAGCTCCAATGTATTAAGGCTAATGCACACTGTCTCTTCCCCTTGATTTAAGTAAAAAGAACTAATTAATTTTTTGAAGCAAATGTAAAACTTGTAATACACGTTTTTTTGTTGTTGTTCTTTTTTGTGTTTCATTTCCAATCTATAACGCCTCGCGCTAAAGGAAAGAAAGCACCGCACAACTAAGGTCACAAACTACTAAAATAGTATTTTTACCGTGCTGGCTAAAAATTGCTCATATCGAATTGTATTATTATTTGTTTCTTTATAGCTATGATAATGACGTTGATTACGATGATGATTATGATTACAATGATGATTATGATTATGATTACGATAATGATTACGATTATGATTATGATTATGACTATGACTATAATTATGATGATGATGCTGATGATGATGATGATGATTATTATTATTATTATTATTATTATTATTATTATTATTATTATTATTATTATTATTATTATCCTTGTATATATCTTATCATTGGAAGTTCCCCGCGTATATCGTTTATTATATTTTGTCGAACGTTAAAATTATCGGAAGTTAATAATTTACTAAATATTTTGCTTTGTTATATTGCCCTTATTGTATATGCTGTATAATTGGGTGAAATAAATGTCGTGTTCTTTTCTGTTCTGTAATAAGGTGATAGTATCTCATAATTATGAGATAGTAAGTAGTACTTAGGACATACTAACTCCTATTTTGGTAATACTAAATCCTAACAAGGAGATAGTATCTCCTCATTAGGAGATAGTATCTCCTAATGAGGAAATAGTAAGTCCTACTTAGGAGATAGTAAGTCCTAATTGGATTAAGCAAGTCCTTATTAGGAGATAATAAGTCCTAATTACGAGATACTAATTCCTTTTACAATATCTCCTAATTAAGAGATACTAAGTCGTGATTAGGAGATACTTCGTCGTAATACGGACTTAGTATCTCCTAATTAGGAGATGATTAGTCCTAATTACGAGATACTAAGTCCTTATTACGGGTAAGTTTCTACTAATTAGGACTTAAACTCTTCTTATTAGGACACATTATCTCCTAATTAGGACTTAGTATCTCATAATTAGGACATAGTATCTCGTAATTAGGACTTACTATCTTATAATTATGAGATACTATCTTATAATTAGGACTTAGAATTTCCTTATTAGGACTTAGTATCTCCTAATTATGAGATAATGGAATACATAAATAATTTAGACAGTGGCACTAGTACGCTTTCATGGTACGGTTATTCGAAAGAAACATCAATTTAATAGTGATACTGCTTTTACGCATTATCCAGTAATTGTTTGTTATTATGCCTGCCAAAATAGACTTTTTACATATACAGTATGCACGGTATTTATAAAAGAAAATGTCTTAAAAATAAACTCGGAAATTCCATGTAGTTTTAATTATTTACTGAAAAAAATTTATTTCAGAATAGACTAAAAATATGTAATGATTTCGTTTTTGCAAAGACATACAGTACACCATTTAAATTATTATACCCGTTACTACTTCTACAATATATAAGTTTCCACAAAAGTTTATCATTAGCAAATTAAACGACTATTTTATCCAATCCTTGCACTTGGATATCACTAGTTTAACGGTTAAACAATTTTTATACACAAGAGCATGTGATTTGTGTTTGTGTTTGAGATGTTCGATGAATGAAAAATAATCCGTTAACGACAGATGCGGAGGAGTTTAAGCTGCTCGTGGTAAAATTATGATATGTATATTTTTACCCGAGCTAGTTAAGTTGTTTACAAATAGCACTTTTTAAAAATGTATTTGATTTATTTTATATAAAATAATGTATAATGTATTTATAATCAATTTCGATTTGTATTCGCTTTAAATCATTTTTTAATACAAACCTGATGTGTTTAGACCTGTTATCGAAACACGTTTTGTAGAGTGTGAAAACCGGGCTTAATGAATAAGCATAAAGTGTCGTCCCGGATCATCGCAGGTTAATCCAGGACGACACTTTCCGATTTGATGATTTTTCTGTTTCAAGGATGTCTCTTCTAAACATAAATTCACTGAAGACGGAAAGTGTCGCCCAGGATAAACCTAAGCGGACTGCACAGGGTAATCCGGGACGACACTTTACGCACATGCATTAAGCCTGGTTTTACCACGATACGCCACAATTATATTATACGCTAGACAATATTTCACAGATTATTACTCTAGGAAGTATTCGATTCCAACCACTCCTGGTGTTAGTTTGCAAGGTCATGTCTACAAGTGTTGTTCCATGAATACATGATATTATAAACAAAAAATAAGCGCAAGCCAGTGTATTATGATCATGACTAGAAATTAACCACATAATATACATATTTATAACAAAATGTTGCCATCGTAGTATAAATTAATCTATATAATGTGTTATTTACAGCAGACCTTAAAAAATGCATTAAATTACTACAGTAAAACAAAATAATATCAGAAGAATTTTCACCTGCTCGAAACTCCAAATGATGAGCGATCCACTAAGGTTTTTGTCTATGACACGTACATAACTATGCGACTTAACTCGTGACTGTGCATGTCTTAGGGGGGATAGTTCAGTAAATGTTTGATAAACATTTTATGAACACTCACAAAACTCATTGCCGGGTGCGTTGGTACATGATATTGAACCTTTTTACCGCATGAGAATGTCACTTGTACCAGACAGCTCTGGGGAAAATCATTCCGACTTAAGTGAACGATCTTCCTGGTTTTGTTTCGTTATATAATATTTGTTGTTGTTTTCTTTGGTTATTCTTGATGCTTAATTTTTTGCAGTTAAGACATAAAATGATATTTTCGAACATACAAAAATATGTTAAAAAGTCCCTTCAAACATTCCAAGAATGCAGCTTTCTAAACTTTGGTTTGTTTGATTTGTTAAACATATTGCGTTTGACGTATGTATTGTATAAGTGCGTTTGTCAAATACATTGTAAATATACAGTCGTACTTATAAACTCTGGAGCTACAGACTTAAAATATACAGAACAATGTTCTATATTGAGGTGTTTTATGAATTGTGTTGCTTAATCATTTATGTAATTATACTGTGGTGATAAATAATGTACTTCAAGAACATACAATACTCTATTTTGTATTGTCAACCATTTATTTCAATTATCCGACATAAAGTCATTATGACCAATAAACGGATGTAATAAACTCGTCATATTAAACTGTTTTCACATATTAATAAGTTGAATTGATCTTAAAAATGAATAAAACAAACATTCATCCCAGACAGAAATTCAAATAAATAAAATAAAGTTGCCCGTCTGATTTCATACATTCCTTTAACTGATTTGCATGTCTATTGGTGTGTATTTTCTGTCTGCCACAACACAAACATTCACCAACAGGGCAACAAAGCAATCAATCAAAGCCCCTAATCCGTATCCCCAGATTATTTCATCTTTCTCTACGAAGTAATGTGTCCATTTCTTGAGCTCCACTCGAAGTTTTAAGAGAGGTCGATCACTTACTTGCTACGGATACTTAACGCTATTGAAACCTTTAATGGCACTCTCTCGATCCGTGCGATCCCACAGCTGCCCCTGGTTGGCTGAATTAATGTGAATAACACTGGGAGCAGATCATGGTTGAATGTAAATACTGTTTCTATAATCACAGATCAACAATTTTGCGTGTGTGTGTTTGCACGGAATGATTGTCGAGTACATTGCACTTTTTTTTCAGCCTTGGTGAAATTAAATTGGAAAATATAATGTTCTAACTGCATCTAGTGGATGCATAATGTTTCAAATAAGGTATAGATGCAGACAGGGTGAAATAAAACATAATTATTTTTTATTCGCATTGGCCTTTTAAACACAAATCAAATGTTTGAAAATATGTTGCCTAAATCTATGTTCTTTACATTTAGCAATATTTGTCTTTCAGTTAAGCAGCTAATTTTTCTGTTTAGATGCCATACAATCCACAATTGATCTCATCTTATGGTAGGATAATACTCAGTTTGACAAAGAACAAGCTTCTCATACTAGACGGAAATTAAATAACATAATATTAATGGATCCAATGGGTCTGTAGCTTAAGTGTATTGTTAGATTACTTAATAATTGAAACGCTCTTTTCGGCGCTTCATCGATGTATGAAGGTCAGTTTTTTGGTATCTAATTGGCATAAAGCCGTTTCAATTTTTATAATTACAATTATAATTACAATTGTGTGTATACTTTAAATTTTCACCTTAAAAGAGTAAATTATTTAGGGATTTATTTTTTTGCAATTCGCGCATCAATACATTGAAGTGTGATTCGTAGGCTCCGCCCCTTGCACTGCAGCAGCGTTGTGTACATGTCGCAAACAGCGGTATCTTAAATAATACAGTAGCTCTAGTGAAACAATTTACTTTTGATTTACGTTTGTTTTGGTTGATATTTTGTAAGAGCAATTTTAAACAAGGTGTGTTGTATCCATAATATACATGTAGCAAGAGACAGAAAATATTGAAACGCGTTCCAGTTTAGATTTACGACTGAAGGCTAAACGATTCGAAAGTTGTTTTCAGATAGTTGCAATTTTGTAAACGCCCTTATACATGTATAGATGGAACCGTACTTTAGGTGTAAAATACATTTAAACAATTAATGTTTATTTTTACATTTGAAACGCAATGTTTCATATGCATGCTTTATTTCTTTCTTAAAACGACCCGTTAGGCCCTCGATGTTAGTCAATGTTTACACCCATTATTCACGATTTCGACATTGTCAAATCACGCGTAACGAGATTGGCGAGATAACGCGAGATTTTGAGGTCAGGGGGGTTCCGTGTTCTCGCTCTAAAGTAAACATCGATCAGCTGCTGATGCAGTTTCACATAAACTGTTATTAAAACTCAAAATAAATTATTAATTAACGTTATATGAAGACGTATGGCTTTAATTTACGATTTTAATGTTTACACACATAATTTAGATCCGGCTTAATAACAGTATTAATGATCACACGAGCAGTGTGTCAAATAGGCAAACATGAACAAGAAACACCACACCAAACCTACGGTTAGAAGTAAACAATAAAACTCTTTTGACATGCTACTTTGAAAAACTCCACCTACCTATTTTTAAAACATTTAACAGGTCAATTTTCCAAACATTTACCAGGTCAATTTTCCAAACATTTACTTTGTACTAAATGTGTAAAAAAATAGCTCAACATTGAGTACATTTTCATGGACCCAGAAAACTAGTTTTATTTGATTTGATGAGTGGGTATTCTCACAGATATATTGATTTAATGTATATTTCATTTTTAAATGATATTTTTTCTTTCGACAATTGCAACCGGAATACAAACCGGGCCCAGCTAGCTTAGTTGGTAGAGAACTGGACTGTCAATCCGGGTGTTCGCGAGTTCGAGCCCCATTCTGGCCACATAACTTTTGTGGGATTGGTCATAAAATAATTTCTACGGCCGTTCGCTCCTTACCTCTGCTTCAAGAAGGGCAGTAGTTACTTTTATTAAAGCATGTACATTTGGTACTGATCAACCGCTTAGATCGGAATAGGAAAATGAGTAGGTTAAATGTCCGTTGTAAAGTCTGTAATTGTAGTAGATTTTGCTGCAGTATATACAGGATGAGTCCTGCAGTTCCACATAATAGACCTGTGTCCTACTAGTACCATCATACGAAATATATGCAGCTTAATTATCTTCACTTAATAAACAACACAAGAAGAAAAAAGTCCATGTCACCGGGGTATTCTCTTTTAATCATAAGCTATAAATATAAAGCATTTCAAAATCACATCCACAGCACACAAATAAACAAAATTACATAAAGTATTCAATTTTACTGAAACAAGTATCACAAAAAATACATCAGTAATGCTCACAGCATGGAAATATTGTAATTAGTATATTCCTGTGTAGAACCAGTACTTACGTCACGTTTTCCCAAGTTTTAGAAACTTGAAACTTGAAACTTGTTTATTTGCTTAAACGCCTATTTCTACATATAAAATACATATTCAACGGCGTTGTACAATAATAAATAAATGTAAAAATAAAACATCATCTAACTGATACATCAATAAAGTGACAATCATGAATAATCAGTTATCATAACTCATCCCAATACAAATACCTTATTTACAGAGAGATATAGAAGTGAAAATTATACAATAAATATTCACTAATAACACCAACATACATCAAATCACTAGCAGAAGGATTCTTTTTATGTTATGTGACTACACATTTCAAAACAATGTAAAATAATCTCTAAAGAAATGACTTTTAAAATGTTTCTTGAAAGTGTTCACTGACTCGCTTTGTCTTACGTTCAAAGGCAGTTCATTCCAAAGCCTAGGTCCAACAGTCCTGAAACTTCTGTCACTGAAAGTCTTCATCTTATTGAAAGGAACAACATAACAACCAAATGATGATTCTGAGGATCTAAGTGTGCGTTTTGAGACTTTACTGGACAAAAGTTCAATTATATATTGTGGGGCGTTCCCAACAGAATAGTTGTACATGTAAGTAAGGGTTTTAAAATTAATTCTCGCCTTAATGGGTACCCAGTGCAGATCATTCAGTGCCTGTTTGGAACTGTCATACATATTTCTGTTCAGAACAAGTTTAGCACACATATTTTGAATACGTTGCAATTTACCAATTTCTGCCTGAGTCATACCATAGAGAATAACATTGCAATAATCTAAGTGAGAAATCACTAATGACAGAACTAAGATCTCAGTCGCTTCTGTGGTTATGAATTTACGGATACTCTTGATTTTAAAATAGTTCAACATTGCAGTTTTACACTTTCGTTTAACATGCTCTTTGAAATTTAGAGTGTCGTCGAGAAAAGCGCCCAGATATTTGATACAATTCTGTAATTTAATGTTATCACCACAGACTCAATTTATTTGGTTTTACACTTATTCAATTGATGGCGACTGCCAAACATTACGAACTCTGTCTTAGACGCATTCATTATTAGTTTATTACTGTACATCCAGTCATTGATAACAAGAGCACAATCTTTAAGTTCCTGAATTGCTGTCTCCTCTGCGTTTGTTGTTGGCTGGAAGCGTGTATTCGCCGTATGATCGTCCGCAAATCCAAAAACGGAAATGGATGGGGGCACAATATCAAAAATAGTTCCCGCATAGGTCAGGTAGAGCCAGGGACCCAAACAACTTCTCTGCGGAACATTACATCTGAGATCGCGTTGAGCTGACAATGTTTCATTCACCCTCACACAACAGCTGCGTAGTCGCAGGTATGAGTCTACCCATTCCAGCGCTGAACCACAGACACCATACTGCTTCTTCAGAACTTGGATGAGGATGTCTAGGTCCACCGTATCGAATGCGGCACTAAGGTCTATAACTATTTGTGCTGTAACCTCTTGATAATGTTAATACATTTTGGTAGAGTACATTACACAAATCAAGCAGGTTCATCACCAGCTATTGAGTTTGGCTGATACCCCGGACATTTCCGGTTTACCAATTTTGATCAGGAACTTGGACAGTCACAGTTAATGCTGGTTCCAATGTCAAAATGAACAATTTTTCTATAGAATATATATAGCTACTTCCCGCAGTGGTTTTATACAAAATCACAAAGCGGTCAAGGGTCATAGCCCGGCAGACTGAATCGACGAAGAAGATTATTCAGGTCACCAATGGATCACTTTTCCACAGTCTGCGGATTCCGGAAATGTTTCGCACCAATGATGTTTTTTCCCGAGCATGTTTCTACTTGGAACTTTGTATGCGCACAGATGTGTGATTACTAACTACTTATGACAATCCATGAACAACCATCTGTTATGATAACAACAATTCATTAACATTATTATTTTTAATATATTCACTGGAATCAAGGCAATTAATAATATTACTTAATTTGAACACACATTACATAATATTTATATATTTTTTATAAATGTAATTATATCAGTGGTGTTGTGTGTCACAATATGCTAATTCAAGACGAAATACTGCAATCAGGTGAATAATCCCCTGGAAAATCACGGTGAGACATTCCAGATTCTGTTTGTGATAGTTACCTGAAACAAATAAAGTTCAATTAAAGTATTATTATTATTATTATTATTGCAAAGATATACTGTAATACAAACACACATGTATAAACATGAACTGGCTTCTCTATGCAATTCCGTATATATACATTAAATCTTCTAAAAGATGCATAGTTTCGTTGCAAAGCAAAATAAAAGTAGAAAATAAACAAAAACAGGACTAGCTTTTTAGACCGTCTTTTATCTAATAACGATAAACAATACACGAAAACAAGACCATTTAAAAAAAATTATATCATATTTTTACGGAAAAAGTATATAAAAACCAATACCAAAATAAAATCTATTGGTTAACAATGTGTTTACAATTTGCGATTAATTCCTGTTCCCCACCCACACTTAAAAGTTAGAGTTCAATGTACGCAAACATAACAATTATTGCATTAAAGCAAGTTTTTTATTGACTTGACTTACAGATTCTTCCTCCACAACCTTATCCAGTATTCTTTTCTTCGGCATATTGTTAAATTTGCAAAATTTGAACTACGATTATCTACACAGCGGAAGCAATTATACGCTCACTGCGCAACCCCCCTGACCTAGATTTCCGGCGTATTCGGAACACCTCGGTAAACAATGCCGAAAAGGTCAATGACATGCATTTTGAAACCGTGTGTTGAGCAAATATGTCAACACCATATTTTTTTTGCACGTCGTGTTGAAACGTTTTGTGTAAGAAATTCGGCAAAATACAACTAACTTTTATTATTTTACTTGATCTACTGATCAAAATATAAAACCTATAGAATTTTGTGTGTCATTGGTCGAAAATATATACTGTACAGTTTCTTTACCTGTGTGACACAAATCGAAAAGGTCAATTGTTATGCATCTTATTTGCATAGAACTGTGAACATGAAGAAATGTTATTTTTTAGTCAAGGCTACTAGTAAATGACAATTCTTTCATGTTTTTAAACGTTTGCTTCAGCTGCTGATGAAAATCCTGGCCCCGAGTGATATAATTAGTAACGATTCACCGCAATAACTATTCGACAGATAACATTTCGTCACAGTTTAATGACGATTCGCCAGAGGGTGATAACGAGCCGCCACTGTGTGTTTAACGATTCGCCACAACTGGATGTACAATATATACTTCGCCCTGTCGTGCAATGTGAATGGATAAATGTTCGAGAAAATGAACAGGTGAATTTTGTGCTCATCATCCTTGGCTTATGCTTAATTGACCAACGTGAGCCTACTTCGGGGAGAGTTTTGAGCTTCGCAGCTAGCAAGTCATTTGCGTACTTTAAAATGGGATTTTTACAATGATAAATGGGACATTCAGCTCTCAGAGGTGTCAATAGGATGCAGCTCGCACAATTTTCGAGGTGTTATTGTGGTATTCTTTTGTAAGCTCCACAGGATGACTGCATAACATGCTCGCTTGGTTTTCTGGTGGATTCTTTGTAAACAAATGTGAGACGTTTGTTCAACTGGATGTCTGTTATTTGACTGAAACCTGTTGTTTTGTTAAGCGTTCTTTGCTCTAATCTGTAAAATCGTGTATTTTTATGTTTGTGTTTGTTAAATTTCATTTGTTTTCCTCTTTTGATAATTATAAATTTAATATAAATATTAAAGAGGGTATGTACGATCTCATCAAATTTTCATAGAAATATGAAAGTTAAATAAAACCTATAAAACACTGATAAATAACAAACTAGAATAACAGTTCAGAAGAATTTACATTGGAAAAACCTCGAAATGCTTTAAAATACTGTTCGTCTTCCAGTCGAAAAATCATTCATGTGCATCAGACAATGTACAATTCCCCAATATTTGTTGCGTGTTGACTTAAGTTCTGTGCAGATTGTTCATACGACACATGGACACGTTTTTTTTTGTTTCTCTAACAAACATGATTGAAGGTGTCGTATCGGCACAGCACTAGGAATAAATGTGTCGTTATAAGGAAGTTCATTAAAAGAAAACACATATGAAGTATGGTACAAATATCTGTGTATGTTGATTTCTTTTCATTATAACTTTCCTTGATTATATTCGTCCTCTCATTTGTGTTGTTCAAATTATGAGAAAATGAAATATTGATATTGAAATTGTATATACCCCTTTAAATATGTTTATTCAAAAAGTATTTTTTTATGTTTGTGTTGTTTATTTTCTCACTATGTTTCTTTCTTTCCTATTGATTCAGCCATTCCTATACATTCGGCCACCCCCAGCTAATGGAAATTTACTATTATTTCTTATAAAACCTGTGTTAGCTATCTGTATTGAGACAATTCTATCACATTAATGTTTTTTTATTTTTTTTAAACTGTGAATTTTAGATTTTGTCTTAGTAATTCCCAAAAATTAAAAATTAAAATAAAAAATTGCTACTCACTTTGTGCACAGGCCTAGAATTATATAAACATTCATTTTTAACAGTCTGCTAGTGTGTGTTAGTCTAATAAAGAATGCTTCTAATCAATTGTATCAAAATTGTAACACAATTTTTGTGTTTTCTGATCACAATGAAGACTGAACCAAATGAAAGAAAACATCTGACAAATTCATGGTTGCTAGGATGCCTTCCAAGAATTGTTCAGTAACTAAGTGAATGGCTGATCTCTATATTATCCGGCCTTTATGTAGGAGAGACCTTGAATTTATGGATAAAAGTATTACTGGTGTTGAAATTGTGCTCATTTAGGGTATAAAAGCAGTTAAGCTCTTCAGTGGCCGAATATACAGGAAAAGAGCCTTCTTTCATTTCTTTCATGCATAATGCTTATAAAATAGGCAAAACGGAAGAAAATAAAACATACATTTTACATGTTTATAATTGTTTATTCATTATTTATTAATAAATTTATTTATTTA
The DNA here is from genome assembly GCA_027627225.1 of Congeria kusceri. Lineage (NCBI taxonomy): Eukaryota > Metazoa > Mollusca > Bivalvia > Myida > Dreissenidae > Congeria > Congeria kusceri. Next base: position 6,111,437 of record CM051037.1, on the reverse strand, counting down.
TTATTATTTCTTTTTTTGACAATGCCATGCATAAATGTGAATAAATATGTTACTGTATTTTTATTTGTGTGTTTTTTTTTGTGTTTTTGTGTGTGACAGCACTGCGTGGAAACAACAATAAAAAGTAGTCCCTCATAAAAATTAATAGAGGAAACCGGCTTCATCGAAAAATGAAAGCCTGTCACATGATGCATTTCAGCCAATCAGAACACACTAAAACGATGAAACCAAAGGAAATTGTAATTATATGTATATATATGCAGTAATGGACGACATAATACCATTAAGAGAACATTTTTTTATTCACGAACACAATAATTCACATGCACCGTTGGATAATAAGGGGTTGTTATCTTGATGTGTGAGATAAATCTATGTGAGAACACATGTAATTTTATGGCGCTGATTTAGCAATGACGGGTCGACTATTAAGATATTTAGAATTATAGGAAAGAAAATATCATAACAAAATAGTACAATTCAAACAATACATATTTAAATAAAGCAAACTAAATGATAATAGACGAAGCTTTCAACATTTCTGTTTATACGTGTGTCTATCCTTACATTTGAAGCGAAATCAATACAGTGACAACAATTATTGGTGACCTTTTTGAGCAATATCATATTTAATGTCAAATGGTCATGTGCTCCTTTTTATAAATTTCGATATGCGAGATGCACCATGGACTAGTCTTTCGGCTCCTGTAGCTTTTCCGGAAAATGTTCGAATGTCGCAAACGTATTGAAGCAAGTGCTAGGTGGCACCACAGTTGGTACCGCAGCGTTCATGTAGCCTATAATACGTCGCATCTCATCAAAGGCGTTGGCATGCATCATTATGTAGTTTTTAGCCAGTAGAAGTGTAGCGATCTTTGACAGTTTCCGTACTGATGCACTGTGTGCGTACGGAATTACGGAACGCAGTTCATCTAAAGCGTCGTTCAAATCATACATTCGGCGTCTCTCTCGCGAATTGACATTGAGACGGACTACTTTCTCACCTTTCTCCTTTCTTTGTTTAACTTTGCCTCTAACAGTATGTGTTTCGTATTCTTGTCCAAAGCTGTCCCCTATTTCGTTCGCAATTTCGCCATTGTCGTCGTCACTGGTGCTACTGTCTTGCTGGTCACTGTTTAATAAGTAACTGCATATTGAATTCGAATTTGCTGTTCTCAATTAGGAAATAATGAGATGCCTGATATCTGAAATCGAAGGTATTCCGGTCCATGAGACTCCGCGTTTAGTCCGATATTGTGCATGTCTTTTTAAAGAACGGATGAATGGCTTGACTTCGCATTTGAACAAGTCCATCTGCATTTCCGCGGAGTTCGCTGAGCAGTACGAGTCTGTTGTTTTGAAAACTCCTTCTACACGGCCATCGCTCTTTTGTGAATCGACATTGTCATATCCTCCGACCGTCTGATAGTCAGCCACTTCGGCGCTCGATGCCATCACGCTGGTAGTAACACGTCTCGATTGCTCGAAATGATATGCACCAAGCAAACAAAGAGTACGCGGGAAATCAATTGCACGTTTATGAAATAGTACTACCAACATTGTTATGCTTAATTCTTAACAATTTGTATCGCGTGCCATATTGGGGAATACTTGAATTTGTTGCTTTCACGAGTTCTTTGTTCACCACGATTATCGGTTGTTTAAACAAGTTGTTTAAACTGCCAGTTTATGCACATTCACAGTGATTTTTGGGGCTATTTTAATATCTTTAATTTTTTTACTTTTGTCTATCAATCTGGTCAACATTTAAAATATATTAATCATGAACAACATACTAATACAAAAAAATATTAATAATTACTTCGTTTTGTGGCTGCGGCTATTAACAATATATATTAACAAATACAATGTGAACAAGACATAGTAAACAAAATGCAAACTAAGTATATCAATATCGTATGAACATTTCATTATTTAGAAGCAGTACAATCTGTTAGTTTTCGTCACTAAGATTATACCATGTTAAATCAATATAGATACATTGTTAATCGCTGAAACATAATTATATGACATAGTTGTAAAATTCATAAGCTTAGGCCAGTTGAAATACAATGTTTATTTATGTGTGTAATTCTCAGTAAGCGGTGGTCTGATTCAACAGTAATTAAGTTAAACAATTAATACTGATGATCAACTCTAACAATATTATTTTATCAAACCACTATGCTGATATCGGCCTGATACAAAGGTGACTGATATATTATTTTATATCAGGTAAGTAGTGTTTATATCAGTCTATGTTTGGAAGACGTCATATTACTCGGAATCAACTTTAAATATAACATTTTCGGTAATAATGAATTTGATTTAACAAAACAAATAATTTAATATCAAGAACGTATATAGTTTATTATTTTAAATCGTCCTAAATCACGAAAACTTAGTAGTGGTATGACGTCATCAATGGATACATTTATCCATACACAATTATTTCAATACATTCCATATAAATGCACTAAAAGTCACTACACAGGATCAATTTATGATGAGCCTCAAACATTTTTTTTACCAAAAAAATTGAAAATGATATAGTCAATGTTGACACGATAGTGAAAATGTCAAATTCAATACACAACTCCAAAATGGCGTCTCCAAACAATTCGGTGACGTGTATTCTCTGATAAAATTGATCGTTGCAATCCATTTCAGCGTGCGTTTTAAATATTATTTGAATGTACGAGTGTGTAATCTCTGTATTCACAGTGAAAACAGATCATGTATCATTAGTAAATGTTAATAATGAGGTAATATCCATTCATCGTTTAGAAATCCATAACTACATGCATGTGAACGTGTAAAAGCAGGCTCAGCAAAATCAGCGCGGCTCTTGGATTTTAAATATATTTGTTTAGCTCGTTTGGCTAAATATATTTGTTTAGCTAATTTTTTAGGCCGACAAGCGCCGGAAGCTGGTGCCTCGCATGAAGGACGCGCGCAACAGCGGCAAAACAGCGTGGATTGCGTACGACACGTTGTTCGTTGACGGCATATCAGTTCGGGACTAGGAATACGAGGGTGGTGAGCTGCGCGTACTATCCTGCAACGTGCATGGGCTTACTGCTACGAAAAGACAGTGCAGACTTTATAAACATTGTAGATAAATATGATATTGTTTCCCTTTATGAAACATGGACTTCCGATTCCAGTAATGTCGATCTATGCGGATATAAATCTTTTAACTTTTTTAGAAAATTTTGACATCGTAATGCCAAACGTTCTTATGGTCGGAACTGTTATTATTTATATAAAGGATACAATTTCTAATGGTATTGAATTAATCGAACTATCTGGACACTGTTATTTAGATTAAGTTGGATAACAATTTCTTCCATTTTGACCAAGATGCTTATGTATGTGGCGTTTACGTATGGGGAGAGGATTCGCCAGATTTAGAAACAGACGTTAATATGTATGACATTGGGAGCCGTATATAAATTGAGGATTTTAAAAGTCGTGTTGGCTTGAAATGTGATTATATCACGCATGATAGAATGACAGAATGTATTGATGATGTTGATTATATTCCAGATGAACCACTGTACCGGGCCTCACCCGATAATACTGTAAATAGCTATGGTGTTAAACGTATTGGCCTTTGTCAATCAACCAGTTTGCGCATTCTTAACTGTCGATTGCAAAGTACAGACAAGTTTACATTTATATCGCATCAAGGTGCTTCAGTAATTGATTATCTGCTCACAAAAGAATGCAATTGTTCACACATTAGTAGTTTTACGGTTGACGATCTTAACTTGTATAGCGTCCATACACCAATTTGTTTTTCGCTGCATGTAAATTATACTTATCCTACGTAGTCGAATGGAAATCACCTGAAACTGAAATGGGATTTATCTTAACGCGATAAAATCAGAAGTGGTAAGATCGCTCGATTAACGGAACTAAATAATTTGACAATTAGTGATTGTATTGATTTACGAAACAAGGAATCTGTAAATACACTACTAAATACTTTTACATCGATCGCGCGTGAATTAGCGGATTCACTGTTTTTAAATAATAATTTGCGTAGAAATTTAGCCCAAACGATGAAACGCATGTTAAGAATGCGGACTGGTTTGATTATGAATGTGTTCAGGCTAAAAATAAATATTTACATGTTTCGAGAGATTTTAATATTTGTGAAACGACTTAGCACAAACAGTTACTCTGCATGCAAAAACAAAATGATAAATCATTATTAAATAAAAAAGAAACGGTGATGTGAAAATAATAAACTATGTTACTTAGAAAAAATGAAGCATTCTAAAGGGGTTTTGGAAGCATTTTAAACAAATAAGAAAACTAGTTACATCTCCTTTGACGACTTTTATAACTGTTTTTATTCTATTAGTAACGATATTTCGCAATGCTCAAATGACGATGCGGAACAATTTTGTAGTTCCCATGATTTTAATAATTGTGATGTTGCATTTCCGTAGCTTGATAAACAAATTAAAACTGATGAAAATTTTTTGCCGTGAAGTCTCCGAAATCTGGTAAAGCATGCGGTAACGACAATTTGCTGAATTAATATTTTATGGAACGCGTGGATGTTTTAGGATAGCATGTGTGTGATAAGGTGATACCGGAAATGCAAGTAATTATAGAGGTTTAACACTAGTTAGTTGGTTGTCTAAGTTATTTACCACTGTAATTAATAAACGTATTGAGTCCTTTTGTAACGAAAATAATAGTATTTTGGTTGCTCAGTTCGGATTTCGAAAAGGAAGGACAAATGTTGATGACATTTTTATACTAATATCAGTTATTCAAAAATTTCTTAAACAAAATAAACGACTGTATGTGATTTTTGTTGATATGTTTAAATGCTTTTGATTCAATATATAGGAATGACCTTTGGTTGAAAATGTATAAGTCCGGAATACAAGGCAAATTGTTAAGAATAATACAAGACAGAATTTCAAATTATGTGTTAAATCATGTAACAGTTATTTTAATATGCAGTTGGTTTAAGAAGGGGGGGGGGTGAATTCACACCGATTGTATTTTCATTCTTTGTGGATGAGATTGAACTTCATTTGCAAATTGTTCTTATGCAGGTTTAGTCATTGACGATATTGTTTTAATGCTTTTACTATTTGCGAACGATATGGCAAATTTTGCGAAATCTCCCGAAAAGTTACAACCAAATATCAACCTTTTACATTCGTATTGCAATACATGGGGACTTACAGTCAACGCAGACACAACAAAAATAATGGTTTTCAAGAAAATTGGTAGATTGTTATCTAACGAACACTGGACTTATGATGGAAAGAATTTAATGGTTGGAGACGATTTTAATTAACTTGGCACTGTTTTTAACTACACTGGAAACTTTAAACTTAACCAAAAGCATTTGTCTGGCACAGCTATAAAGGCCTTTCACGTTTTATTACAAAATTGCAAAAAGTATGATCTTAAGCCAATAATATCGTGCCATTTTTTTATTTGTTTGTTGAATCTATACTTAGCTACGCATCAGAGTTGTGGGGATTCACAAAATCGAACGAGCTCGAGAGAATACACCTGAAATCTTGCAAACGTATTTTTAAACTTAAAACCAATACATCTAATGCGGGCGTCTATGGGGAATTGGGTCGATATCCACTGTACATACCAAGATATGTAAGAATTATTAAATATTGGCGTAAAAGTATTGGCGATGATTATATTATTATTGAAAAGGTGTACGAACAAGCTATGGAAGACTGCATCAATGGCTTTAAAAATTAGGTCTATAATGTAAAGTCATTGTTAAACAATTATGGGTTTGCTTATGTTTTTGAAAACGCTGATCATGTTGATTTAAAATTATTCCTTTGTGTTTTTAAACAACGCATAATCGATACCTTCATTCAGGAATGGTCACAGAATATGCAGTCAAATAATGTTCTTACAAACTATGCACTTTTCAAAGACAAATTATTCTACGAAACATACCTTGTTGTATTACCTAACAGCCTTAGACTGTTTTTCTGTAGACTGAGACTATCGGTGCATCCACTCAGAATACAAACTGGTAGATATGGTAGAAATAGGATTGCTATAGATCAACGATATTGTTTACTCTGTAATTCACAAGATATAGAAGATGAATATCATTTTATGCTTATTTGTCCATGTTTCGATGAGTTACCCAAAAAATGTACTCTAAAATATTATTACAAAACACCATCGATGTTTAAATTTTTGGAAATGTTATGTATCGATAACAGGACAAAGTTATTCAAAATTTCTCTGTTTATTAAATACGCAGTACATGAAAGAAATATCATGTTAAATGTGTAAAGTTATAAATGACGCTATAGCATTTTACTAGCTCATCTTCATAAAATACAAATATCAATCAAACTTTTGGTAACGAATATATGATACAAATCAACAGAGTATTACGAATCTTTAACGCAAATAAATAAATCGTAGATCGTATAGTGTGCTACTATGTTTTAATGTATGTTCCATGTAAATATATATGATAATATATACCGAATCTATTCGAACATTGAGTATAACGTGACTTAATTTGTTATTATGTTTTGTTTGTATTGTTATATTGACGATGCACTTTGTGGAATTCATAATAAAACACATGTTCTGTTCTGTTCTATAATGTTTTAGAAAACCGTTGTATGATAAATAAATACAGGCAAGCCTCGCCGTTATATTATTCTAAACCTCACCTGATATATTACACAAGACCAGGCAGTAACCTGTTATTCTCTCTATATCTAACTTTCTCTATTTTTAAGCTATGTGAATACAATCAAAATCTTGATAACTGTTGCTTTAATTTGATATTGTGAACAACATCTAAATGTCTTTCAATTTTGAGTTCTTTTAAACAAAATGTAATAATATAATTTTGGCTGACTCTTCATTGATTCAAACCATTGCTGAACACACTGATCGTTTAACCTCTGTTGTGTCATAGAATGGAAGTTATTTAAAGAATACATTTCAAAATGCATGTCCATTACGTAGCATATCTATATTTTCTTTAATGATAAACACCAAACAGTAAATAAGTAAGTAAGTAAGTTGTTTATTATAGTGGCATGTGTACAAGTAAGGGAATATAAACATCAAAACATAATACACGAATACATCCGGCCCAACGGGCCTATAAGTCACCTCACTATTAATACAAAATTAAATTCATCTAATAATATTAAACATTATAAAATGAGTATGTTACAGTGCAAATTTAAACAATTATTTGTATCGACATTTGCAACATTGCCTATATTACATAATTCAATATAAATTATATACATAAGTGGATAATTAAGCCCTCTGTTGACATATGATTGATATAGGAAATCTTCTAACTGGATTAAAACGTATATATTCCAAAGAACACAATAAACGCGCATAACCCACCAAAACGTATCCACAATGTACATAAACAGCATTTGCGAACTCAACCGTCGATGTAGCAAACTCTCTCGGTATGCATAAAGATATATTTTATTGTATATAACATATTCGTGATTTATAATGGAAGTATACATTTACAAGAAAATAAATACATGTTATGCTTGACTGCTGTTTGTCATTGTTGACATTACATAAACACTTAATTTACATGATGTTTATGAGGTTATCATTAATACAGGTACAAAACGAAACAAATAAATATGCAAATAGTTAACAAATTGAGCAGTCGCAAAACTGGAAACACTATTGTACCAACATTTGAAGCGCCAACTGCGTTGCCATATGGTCTACAATACACACCATTGTAGCACAGACAGCTGGCAATATGGCGATATGCAAATTGGAAATTAATTTCAAATGGCGATAATATAATTAATGAACTGTGTGAACGGCGAGTTGTGTACTGTTATAATTTCAAGTGAATTTATTAGTAAATATTTTTTGAAAACCCCAACATACAAAATTAATTTTGGATGTGTTATATATAGTTGGAATACCATTAAAAAATACAATCAACATATGTGATCACTTTCACTCATAATAACCACATACAATTGTATTTGTTATTGGACAGTAAGATATAATAAACAATTCTATTATTAGTACACATTATGAGGAAAACAATATACATTCATAAACTCCCAGATTTTTTTTATTACAGAAAGATTCACTTATCTGTAGAAGATTAATACACCAAGAGGATACAATGCAAGTTTCCGTTCATCTTTCTGTTTTTCCATTTAAAATTGAATATTTCAGTCTATACTTCGTTATATGAATAAACGTCCTAAGGCATCAACCATTCTAGTAAGTCTATACAATGCTTCTTCGTATATCTGATAAAAAGTAACCCACTTACTTATAGCATTCGCCTTTTTGAATCTTCTCGCATGTTTGCATTCAACTATTCACAGCTTTTGATATTACAAAAAAACGCAATTATTGCATTTGAAAAGTATGTAATGCATTAAAGGAAGTAAGGTGGATTACACAAACTAACTGAAGCTATCGTACAGTTCATAAAAGTCCTTTTCAGACGATATGCTTCAGACAAAGCTCATACATTTGTGATTTCACGGACAGAAAAGAACAACGTACGGGCGAAATTTAAATTTCAATATGTTTGGGCTATTTTGTTGATCATTGTTTCTGTTCAGTGTCGATGAATCCTGAATTCGGATTCACACAGTATTGCTGCATAGTACCATACCGTATGATCACCCACTTAGAGTGTGCCTCCAAGTGAATTAGGCTATCATGTATCAACGGATGAGAGAAATTGAATGTTACTGTAACAAGGGCGACGATGTTGGTGAAACTGCCAGTTCAAACAGCTGCGGAAATGGAGTTTTCGTACGGATCTGTAAAATATACCAGATATTGTGTCAATCTCTAAAAGGTGTATCTTTAATATTTACAGAAGAGAACGATCTGACCTAAATGCACTGCATTATTCGCAGCATAATTTAGGACATTTTAAATATTGCACAGATGAAACATAAGTAATAATAATTATAAAACGGGAGAATGTATCAAAGCTAAACATGAAATTAATGTTTGTATATCATTTAACGTACCTGCGTCGAGTCCTGCATACACATGTAAATATGTTGCATTGCCGGAGGCTAGGTTAGTTTCATAAACTGGTGACTGCTGTTTTCTACGGCGCCTTCTGAATAAAAAAAAATATCAGAACTTTGTAAACATGTATTTCGATTGAATGTATTAATATTATTAATAGTATGAATGCATATGAAAATATAAACTTCAAGTGAATATACCTTTTCAGAGTGTAACGCACTAAAATCACAGTTCCGGTGACGACTAAAACGAATGCTGGTAATACACCTCCACCAACCAATGCGGCTCCAACATCAAATTCATTGTCGTCAAGTTTCAGTTCTATTGTTAAATTCAAAATATATCATTTCTTACAAAAATAGAGTGTCTGTATTAATTTAACTTTTAACTCTTTTTTTATTGAACATCCGCTATTACACCCATATACTTCGAGTTTTCTATATCTGTCATAAAAAATTAATACGTCCAAAATAAAGACATATATACCTATAGGCTAAATAAAATGGTGAACATTTATATGTCCAAAATAATTATTCCTTATATAAACTTTCCGATCTTCACTCAACGTTTAATTTTGATCATTTCAAAAGATCATCAAATAAAGAAATAAAGCGTAATGACACTGCACATTGTAGCATAACACTGTTATACCTTCTTCGCATGTTGCTCCTCTGTAGCCATCCTTGCACCCAAACCTGCACAATCCAGTGTCCTGTGAACAACAAGAAAACTTTTCCATATCGTGACAGTTTTCAGGACAAGGCTGGTCACATTTCGAACCGTAGAAACAAGTAGAACATCCAACCTTGCAATCTCCGTTTATAGTACATGACATGTTTATGCACTTTAAGTTACATTCCAAATCGCACATCGAACCATACCTTGTTTCAGAAGCACACGTTAAGCAACCACCGTCGGCCTGACCGCATTCAGTACAATTTCCTTTGCAGAAAGAACTGCAGTCGCTTTTCCAGTATCCGGCCCTACATTCCAAAATACATAATCCGCTGTTATGACATTTGCCATCCAAACAGCCAGCGCATTCCTTCTCACACGATATCCCATACATACCTGTATGACATTGATCGCATTTTTGCCCAACAAACTTGTCCCGACAGGTGCATGTTCCATCTGCACGATTGCATGTTGTCCGTTCACAACCTTGTGAGCAGATCAGGTTGCATGATATGCCGTACCATCCGGGCACGCATTTTTCGCATGTATTACCAGTAAAGTGTTCTACACATGAGCAATGTCCATCTATTCGATTACACGCATTGCTAACACATCCGTGAGAACAATCCATATCACAAGACTGCCCATACCGTCCTGGCACACAATGGTCGCATTTATCGCCAGTAAATGTTGACACGCATGAACAATTTCCATTTATTTGATTACACAAATTCCTGACACATCCCGTGGAACAACTAAATTCACACAATGGTCCATATCTTCCCGGAACACACCGATCGCATTTATCGCCAGTAAAATTTGCTAAACATGAGCACGTGCCATCAATTCGATTACATGCATATGAACAAATCAATTCACACAAGGATCCATATCTTCCTGCCTCACATTGATCACACGTATCCCCTGTAAAATTCGATAAGCACGAACATTTCCCATTCATCTGATTTCATTCTCCATTTTCACATCCAATGGAACATGTATTGTCGCATGAGGTTCCGTATCTTCCTGTCTTGCATGAACTACACATATTACCATCTGCACAGGACGTACAGTTTGAATTGCATTCACTGAGGCAATCATTGGACGTATTATAGTAGCCATCCTTACATGCATCGCATTGCCCTGGGAAATTACATAAACAGTTTCCGATTGCATATATTGGTGTTTCACACTTTGTTCCAGTATAACCCGGTTTACAGCTGGTACATGTTATGTTGGTGCACGTCAGACATGTGTCCGGATATGGGGAGCACAGGTAAACGTTCATAAAGTACCCGTCCATGCATCCTTGGCAATTATGGATATTGGTACATAGGCAGCCTGACATGATGCATTTTTGGCATGTATATTTACCGGTTTGTGTATCATTCACGTAACCTTGTTGGCATTGTTCGCCACATACTGTCAAGACAAACGTAAGTGTCAGAATCAAATCATGTTGCCATTTGTAGTACTGTCTAATGACATTGATTGTTATGATAATCGAACGTCAATCGGGTTTGTCTTTAATTGTATAAAATGTCGAGCTTATGGCTTTAGGACGCTTTCCGTGCGCGCGTGATCCATCATCCGTGTTCATGATCCGCGTCCGTGACCGTAAAAAACAATATCGCTCCAGTTGAAACACGCAGTGTCGTTTGCATTTGTCCGTATCCGTGTCCGTATATATCCGTGTCCGTGTCCGCATCCGTGACAAATTGCCCAGTGAGCGATTTTTACGAAAACGAACATCTTCACGGACGAGTTGTCGACTATCCAGGGCCAATAATTATGATGAATATTATATATTTACATCGAATATATTATATATTGTCTTATTATATATTAGATATTGTCTAAATATTTAAAATATATTGTCCACATTATTACATTGAATGAGATGACCTAAATGCATACATAATATGTACTTTTCATCCAAATTTTTTTACAACCAGTTTATTGACAATAAATCGACAATACTTCACTGTAATTGCAATTAGCAAACTGAACAACCTTCAAAAACACGAACTAACACATCAGACAGCAAAACCTTTTTTTTTAGCACATTTCTTATGACTTATAAGTTGTGTTGTGTTTTAATTATCAACTAGAATGTATGCAAATTCATATAAATAGTAGGCTACTAACTTACTAAGATTCGTTTCAAACGTATATCCTTTTTTCTGAGACAAATAAAAAAAAATCCGTTGTAAAACCACCTATACACAGCGCAAACATGTATGTCCGATTCTGATATCATTTGTTCAGCGTTTATCAATGAAAGTGACGTCACAATGAATATGTGGTTTAATTCCTAAACCTAAGGTCGCTTTTCCATGTACGCGTGATCCGTTATCCGTATCCGTGTCCGTTAACGTATCCGTATCCGTCGTCCGCATGTAGCTTTTCCGTGTGCGCCTATCCGTAGTGCGTAATATGATATTACTGTATGTATACAGTTTTGTATATTATGTATTGTTTATAAACGGTAAAATAATATTGATTTACGAAACAGTCTTCTATTTAGCGTTGTTTATTGGTTAATAAACAACTATTTGGAGTTTTAATGCGTAGGAATAACACCACGTAGTCATTGTGACGTCACTTTCATTGATAAACGCTGAACAAATTATGTCAGAATTGGAACTTCGTTTATGCGTTGCTTATGGGTGGTTTTACAACGGAATTTTGTTCTTTATACAAAGTCTATACGTTTAAAACGAATGTAAGTACTATGTGTATGAGCAAATATATATTGTAGTTGATAGTTAAACACAACTGTAGTTGTATGCACATGCAATTCCCGTTCCTCAGATTGTCAGGTTGACGTCACGTCCGGTTGATGTAAACAACTTGTAAAATTATAACGTCAAACACTTAAGTTGTATTTATTGTTAACGTTTTAGTTGTAATCAACACATTTTTATAATTCACAAAACGATAAAACAGTGATCAGAAAAATGTAAATTTTATTATATTACGACGCAACGAAACGACGTAACATGAGTGATATTGTCACTATTGCCTTGACAGCGGCATCAACAGAAATTACAAAATGCTCTTATCCATCTACAAGGAATATTAGTACTAAACACCGGTATGTATGAACTGTTCAAGATTGCGGCTGATCAATTTTTTAATAATTACTTTCTCTTATTTGTTAATAATGTTGCAAAATAACAGTGCATGATAGACAGGGAAATCTGGTTGAAACTCAATACAAATTAACTTCTGGTCGTCTGTGTAGTTACACATTAAATTTGTATCACAAAAAACTCATGTTTGATCAAAGGGAAAAACTCGCACAAGTTCACGAAGGTCCATCTGCCAGTAATATTAAAAAGTCTGGAAGAGAGATTATTGACTGACAAAACAATGTGCCTTAAAGGAACTTCTTATGCCAGTAAATAGCAGAAATGAATCCAATATTTCGGCGAATCAAACTGAACCTGACAACCGTGATGGCTGGCGTCGCCTAAATGAGACGGTACCGACAGTTCGTCAAGAAAAACAGACTCAGCGCTCTGTCAGGACATGTTGACTAACTTTATGAAATCGGTCTCGGAAGATATACGTAAACTAAAACGTGAACTAAAGGAGCACATAGTAAAGACTTCAGCACAAATCGATGAAATAAAGACACTGTGCGTGGCTTGAAAAATCACCATAGCCTGTATTGCAGAGAAGTCACTGAAACATTGCAAGATGTTACTGCAGATTCCGAGTCGGTTAGAAGTCAAATGTGTAACCTGAACGAAGAGCTCCTAACAAAATTGCAATCTTTTGCAGACTCTATTAAAAGCCAATTGACTACCATTTTAACACACCAGAAAGAAACCGAAAAATCGCTCAACAAGATTCTGGCAAATCCTACTAATCGCGAAATTTCCAATGAAAACAATGAAATCGTTCCTGTGGTACATTCTTCACCTAATGAAGAACCAAGCCCGGCTCAAACAGTAAACGGAACAACTCTCGTCATAGGCGACTTCATACTTAAGGGAATTTAAAAGCCATGATTAAAAGCTGACGTGGATGTGTTAACTGGCCCTGGGAAGAAGCTTTGTGGTATCCAGTCAAATTTGAGTAGTGAAGTCGTTTCCAAATACGACACAATTTTTGTTTATGCCGGAGGAAATGACGATGCTTCCGGTTCCTCCCAATGTACTCTTTACTATGACCCAGATCTCTTCTTATGGACATTCGCAGAAAATCGAAATCGTGTGAGGTGTACTTATGCACCGTTTGTCCACCTTAGACGCTGACGTTATTCCATTGAATGGCATATTAAAGCAGACCGGAGAAGAAATGGATGTGCACATAATCGACCGTCACCAGGCTTTTGTGTTTGGTCTACCAATAACAAGACACTGGACAGGAAACGGAAATGTGAACAAATATCCACAGTTTGACTCGTTTCAGCAGCGACCGCGGTGGCTACCGAGTCAAATTAGCAACGTATGTGGCCTGCGTAATCACAACACCGTTGACTGCTACCGAAATCGGTGGGGAGCTGGCAGTTACTCGAACAACTCCAGGCGATACGGGAACTACCGAGGACAGAGCACGGTCACGAGTCGTGCGGCATATCCGAAATAGGACGGTTACAACAGACGGTCACATATTCTGACCCAGCAAGCGGTATTCTTTATAATAAATTTGATCAATTAAATATCATATGTACATAATGTAATAACTGTATTTGCACATGCGTTGTAAACAGTTGCACTTACTTAAAGAAGCACTCTTATTTTTCTGATTATTTCATTACTAGTGGAAAAATTGTCGAGAAATCTATTTTATCAAACAAAAACAATATCTTAAATAATGATAAGCGTATTTCTTATGATGATATTAATACCGTGTCAACTTTGGATTTTAACTTATCGAATAGTGGGTTACACGTTTGTTGTCTTAATATACATCACATTTTGCCTAAGTTAGATGAAATTAGATATATGTACTTACAAATTCAGATATTCACATTTTAGGACTCTGTGAAACGTTTATAAACGACGAAATACTATATTCTAATGTGCAAATTATAATTGTATTCGCCGTGACAAAGATAATCGAAAGGGTGGTGGTTTATTGACATATATTAAAGACAAAATACCTTTCAGCACAGACTCGATTATAAACGTGAGCTCTTTAGAAACGGTCTGGATTGAAATTATGTTTTCTAACGCAAGATCGTTTTTAATTAACTTTGTATATAGACCACCGGGTTCTACAATAGAGTGGATATCAACATATCATAATAACTTCAAGAACGCTATTAACTGTTCAAGTAAATAATTTTATATCTTGGGAGAATTTAATATAAACTTTCTTTCTGATAAGGATACATGTATTAACACTCGGTGGTCTTCGTTCGCAATGTCAAATGGTCTAAAACAAATGGTGAGAGGAACCAACAAATATTTCAAAGACATCGTCCTGCATAATAGATAATTAGTATGCAAATTCGTCCGATCGAATCACGGACGTTTTCGTGTCATCCTACAGCGCTAGTGACCATTTGCCAGTATGTTTTACGAGGCATATACATTAGAAGCTAACTAACAAAATAGATGAGTACAACAAACTAAGAAATCATGTTACTTTTCTTATTAGGAACAATCAAAATTTCTTTAACAAATCAGTTAAGGACAATATATCAACTAAATATTTATGGAAAAACTCTCAGCACAGTGCTAGCATTTTTACCCAACAAACTTGTCATGACAAGTGCACATTCCATCTCCACCATTGCATGTGTTGTTTTCACATCCTTGTAAGCAGATCTGATTGCATGATGTGCCGAACCGACCGGGCATGCATATGTCGCATTTATCACCTGTAAATTGTACTACACCTGAGCCTTTGTCATCTATTTTACTACACCCATTGCTAATCCACCCGTCAGAACCAATATATTCGCACGAGGGTCCATATATTCTTGCTACACATTGGTCGCATTTATTGCCAGTTTAAAATTCTTTACATGAACAAGCCCCATTTATTCGGTTACACCCACTACTATCACATCCGTTAGAACAAATCATTTCACAAGACGGTCCATACCGTCCTGACACACATTGATCGCATTTATTACCAGTAAAAAATGACACACATGAGCAATTCCCATCTGCTTGAATACACCCATTGCTGTCACATCCCTGGGGACAACCTAATTCACAAGAGGGTCCATATCTTCCTGATACACATTGATCGCATTTAATGCCAGTAAAAGACCCAATGCATGAGCAATTCCCATCTATTCGATTACTCCCATCGCTATCACAACGAACGGAACAAGTGTATTCACACAGGATCCCATCTGACACACATAGGATCCCATCTGACACACATTGGTCGCACATTTCCCCTGTAAAATTCGTTAAACATGTACAGGTTCCGCACGTCTGATTGCATTCACGTGTTACTATCCGGACAGGAAGTGCAGTTTGAATTACATGCGCTAAGACAAGTATTCATCGTATCAAAGTAACCATCTTTACATGTATCGCATGTCCCTGTTGTTTCACATATACAATTTGCATTAGCACATGGTATCTCTATTTCACACATGGGCCCAGTAAAACCAGCTTTACAACTGGAACATGTTGTTTTAGAGCACGCCGGGCATGTAGTCGGACACGGTAAGCATAAATACACGTCCATAAAATATCCATCTATGCAACCTTTGCAATTAACTAAGTTAGTGCATAGACATCCAGGATGAAGGTATTATTGGCAATAATCGTTTTGTATTTCATTGAAATAACCTGGTGGACAGAACTCGGTGCACGCTGGAAAGTTAAAATTGCAAGTTAGATACTAGTTTCCTTAACACAAGATAGTCTCATAGATTAATACCGTTGTTACTACGGTGAATTGTTCATAGTAAAACAGTGTGAGCCATATAGAAAACATTTAAGGTAAGCATTATACAAATCATATTTTATTTTAATCAAACGGGTACAGTTATTGTGTTTGTCATGGGGAACGTCGAATTGCTGACGTTTGTAGAACGTTAATTTCATACTTTTTTTACCTATTTTGAATGTCTCTTAATTACTTAATTTTGTACTTGTCAAATAAGCTTAACAAACACGACCGTTGATAGTTAATATTTACACAATATCTAAATATGTATATGAAAACAATTCATATAACAATTCATACAATTATCAGCAAATTATTTAGAAAATAAAGCATTCCTTATCACCATAACTATCACCATAACTATTACCCACAAACGCAGCAAACCACCCCATAAATATATCAATCAAATTTGAATCCCTGGTATTGTTTTCATTCAGTAGCACCTCTTTATAAATAACGGTAATGTAAACAACGGCTAATTACCAGTAATACATGATACGTGTACTGGTTAGCGACCAATTTTTCGCCCGTACCAATTATTCGCCCACTACTGAAAACCAGTCTAAACCACAAACAAATACACAGGCATTTTACATCCATACGATTGTTTCGTTAGTGAACCATGAATGACTCTTGATTTGTACACGACCCCCTTCCAGTTTTGACTAAATATATTTGAATTAGTAAAAGAGTAAAAATAAAATGATACTGGTACAAACACTTCAGTACGCCTGTTCGGGCCTCAATTGTTGCTATTCATATTTTGTAAGTGTGTCTTACGGATATAGGCTAGCATATTTTACAGAAGTGAAATGTAAACACAAATGCTGTGTTTTATAATGGTGTATAATTTTTCAAATAGAAAAATAAGCAGTTTAATATATGTTGTTGAGTATCAAGACAATTGTACACTACTTCAGTGATTAGCATGTTCAGGTGTGTTGCAAAGTGACTGTGTACACAGTTGAACATAACATTATATCACAAAAGCTTTTTTTAAATGAAATAGTATTACGAAAAATATTTTAAAATTTGCTTATGAAAATAACACGTTTTTAAAGATAGGCGAATAATTGGTACATTTGTTAATAATTATGTATTCAATTATAGGTGTGTTTCGCACGTGATATAATAAGATTTGTGTGAATGTAGTTTGAAAAAAAACTGTTATTGTTTATTGTCTTAGGTGCCTAACATTGCGTGTGCCACGTTTCATTTCACACTGTTCAGAAAGACGCAAATCACCTCCATTTCCGGGCGAAAATGGGTCGCTAACCAGTAGACAAACATAAACAAAACAATGCAATTTTCTCCCCAAGTAACACAGTGAAACAATGCTTACCGAATGGAAGAAGAAGAAAGGCTACTAAACACATCATGCTGACACAAAACCTGCAGATTCTGAAGTAACCAAATCTACATTGATAAGGAAAGATAAAGAGGAATATAATACAACCAATGCTGATCAATTTATTAGGCACGAAATACGACGGGCGTTTTTTTAAGTTCTATGAAAGGTTTTATAAAATTTTCAATTTAAAATAAAACTAAAATATTTGTGCAGAAGGTCAGCGGCACATATTGGCAATATTTTTCATGTTTGTTTAAGGATTTTATCGTACGATAACATTGTAACTGTATTTATGGTAACGTAACTACCCGGCACGTCCAAAACATCCACAAATAGGGGACATACTGTCTCTACAAAATCCATTTTATTTCACTAATTTCCCCCCTTTAACGCATGCATAGCGCAGTGTGATATCATTTTTTTCAAGTATTAACAATCATTCAACATTCCCACAACAATTTGGTCAACGTGAGTCGCTATATTGGAAGCACCTGTAAAATGGCAGAGAATCTGCGGATTTTGATCCAGTTGTGTTTTTCAGCCATTAATAAATAACAATAGCTTAAGTAAAAGAATGTATGTTACTATGTATAATGCATACATGGTATAAGCGGTTCCAGTTTGCCCATAATAGTACCGCTTATGATCGCCGTGCCGGACACTGTCAATTGAGCGGTACGCCTTTTCACGGAGACGGACTATTGCAAGATGGTTTAAAGCTGGATAAAGGAACACCAAAAGTATATAGCGTAAAACAGACACTATTCGGAAAGGGAGTATGCCTGTTTAAGTATTACAGACAAATTATGTGTATAATTTGATTAAATAAAATGTGATTTATATTTATTTTGGAAAGTGCATATGGACATTGTTCCGGTTTGTCATTCCTGGTGTTACTATGGCAGCTGTGTCATGTGCAACGATACTTCATCACTCTTGTAATTAGCATTCTTATATGCATGAAGCATTATTCGATATATCTACCAAATGTGAAGAAATTTGAACACAAAATCAAAATTATAGAACACTTTACCTGGAAAACGCCACTCTTACAATAAAAACATACATTTCAATCAATAATAAAACATTCACTATTCATGTAAGTTTATAATCATCATGCAACAAACCATTGTAGCCATTTATAGCTCGTGATGTGTTTTTTTTTTCATATTTGATTTCAATTTTTATAAAGGATGGAATAAGGTGTATATCTGTAAAATGTTATTGTATACTTTAACGTAAACATTTTACACAAATGCACTTTTCCAACACTATTTTTTGTAAGAAACATATATTTATTTGGACATCGGAAGCTGCTTGAACACTATGAATTTACATTATAAATAACAGACATTAAATGACGAATTTCAATATTAAAACAAACATCGATGAATATAACAGTTGCCTTGCTAAAAGGCAAACATGAAAATTAAGTTTAATGGGAAAGATAACAGTTCTTAAACTTAAAATCATGCAATATTCAAATTTGGAATTGAAATAAAAATTTCTGTCCGAATGTTTAAAAGGACGGTGTCTGACAAATTATATAGAAAACCCGTTAAACAATGAAAAAGAAATGCTGTGGAGCAATGATAATATCAAACGATTAAATAAAACATATTTGTATCAAACATAGTTTGACCGAGGTATTACAAAATATAATATGTTTTCAACTACAGAAACAAACTTGTTTACAGTTTTAGAGAACTTAAAGTATTATTTGCCTGGGTCTGAGTTTTTAAAATATCCTACTCTAGTTGTTTGTATATCAACTCATTATAAAGACAGATTGTACACGGAAGATATACCAAACACACCACCCGTTTACTGAATTGTTAAAATTATTCCTACAACAAAAATGTGCAAATGCGTAAATAATATTTTAATCAAGAACAAAAGGCAAAGCACAAAACAAGAACAAAATGGGAAAAATATTTGTATAAACAGCTTATTTGGGAAGCGATATTTACTAACTATTTCAATGCACAATTGATTCCTCCTTAAGAACATTCATGTATAAATGTTTGATGAATATTCTTTCTAACGATGTATGATTTCTGTTTGTTGAATCAAATAAGCATTTGTTTTGGAATTGTCCTAGGGTTCGCAATTTCTGGATCAACATCCAGAACTATATAAAAAAAGTAACTCAACATTACTACTGATTTCAATTTGTCTTATGATTGTATTACACTTTGTAATATTTTTGTTATTAACAGAATATGTTCAAACTGTGTCAAACTGTGTCAACTGTATTGTGTTATTAGGAAACAATTGTATATTCAAATGCAAATACCAACGATGTCCACCAATGTTTGACAGATAAATGAAGAGTTAATTGCTAGTTGGATTTGTTCACAGAACTACATGAAAATTCATGGCACAAATTTGTAGTTGAACTCTTGTCAACATCGTATTTGTCCTAATAAAAGTCAATATGTTGGCGATATTTCTTTTAAATTGATATGACTTATTATTATCATCATTTTTCCTCTTTTATTATCATTATCATTATTAGTATAATCATTATCATGATCATCTATCATTCATTACTTCATTATTATAATTTGTAACAGCGTATTCATGTTTATATGCATATTTCCACTTTTATTGATATGAAAGCTGTAAATGCAATACTTGAATATAAATGGAAAAGCAAAACATTGGTTTTTCAGACTTAACGCACATATAAGGGGCGAATTGACGGCTGATACGGTTTAATATTTTCAAAATTAAAATTAGACTGCATGCGGTATTTATTAAATTATTACTTCACATATAGGTTTCGTTTTAAAAAACAACAACAAAAACAACACTAAAATATGTGTTATTATAGTAAAACAGGTATCACCATGACACATTGCGTGGGAGCGGGAAAATTAGTGGTAGGAGGTCAATCGATATGAACGAAATGTACATGACATACTGTTACACGCATGCGCACTATTAATTAATGTAGTCTAGAGTGGAAATGTTTTTTGATTACGACTCCTGCTGTAACCGTGTATCGAAGAAAGAAGTTTGACTTTGCATATATTTTTTCTTAGCGATTCCATCAATATATTATTTCTACATGGAAATATGTGTTGGTTTAATACATGTCTACATTTATGGGAAATACCGTCGATATGCCCTTTTAATGAAACACCATCCCAAATGGTAAACCAGTATATTACGCCATTTTTTCATTATTAAACATTTATTAGCAATAAATATTAATGATTCTAACATGATACGCGCTAATTTTTCTATTTTTATAAAGAACACAATTTTCGTTATTAAACTACCCAATAAACAACGCAAAAAGAAGTCCCGATTATGTGCCGAGCATAGTTAAAAGTAGTTCCAAATACAATTGCAAAAATATAAGTAAAATCATGTAAGAATCGAAATAAAGTTCGCATTATCGCTGTTTATCGACCAATAAACAATTCTTTGTCGTTCTGATGTAAGGCTATTAAAAAACTCGGGCTAACGCCTTCGATGTTTAATTCCTTCGCATCAGAACTCCAAATCGTTGTTTATTGGCCGATAAACATCGATAAATCGAAAATTATTTCTTAATTCTAACACAGAACGCGTCAACTTTTATATAAACAAAGAAGTAAATCAACTATAGGTTATGCTACAGTGCGTTAGTTTAAATCAGCAAGTTGAAACGGGCAAAAGTTATTGTGGGAAACAAAATAAAATTGATGGAACGTGTTTAATATATATTCAGATCACATTACGCGATGACATGTGTGGCATAATCTTTTAACAAATTGAGCAGTGACGATTCAATCCAGTTTTCCCTTGACTGACATCGTTTTTCTATTAACAAAATACAATTCGATTATGTTATATATCAGCGTTCTCTACAATTTGGTAATACTATTCGGATTGGTACGTCAAACCACACTGGACGAACCGATGTATAAATAAGTATTAATAATACATTTAGTTAATTTAACAATATACGAAATATTGTCAAAAAAATGCATCGTTAACAACAAATCGTAATTCATTTATTGCTGATGGGTGGAGTAATAATGACATGGACGGAAAAGAAAACAAATGCCTATGTTCAGTTGCTTTAAAGCACACAATTACACCGTTTACGTCGTATCCAATCATACTTTATTTCATCAGTTCATAGTAAGTCGTCACACATCGTTTGTTGCTCAGTGTTCCTTTATTTCATCAATTCATAGTAAGTCGTCACACATCGTTTGTTGCTCAGTGTTCCTTTATTTCATCAATTCATAGTAAGTCGTCACACATCGTTTGTTGCTCAGTGTTCCTATATTTCATCAATTCATAGTAAGTCGTCACACATCGTATGTTGCTCAGTGTTCCTTTATTTCATCAATTCATTCTAAGTCGTCACACATCGTTTGTTGCTCAGTGTTCCTTTATTTCATCAATTCATTGTAAGTCGTCACACATCGTTTGTTGCTCAGTGTTCCTTTATTTCATCAATTGATAGTAAGTCGTCACACATCGTTTGTTGCACAGTGTTCCTTTATTTCATCAATTTATAGTAAGTCGTCACACATCGTATGTTGCTCAGTGTTCCTTTATTTCATCAATTCATAGTAAGTCGTCACACATCGTTTGTTGCTCAGTGTTCCTTTATTTCATCAATTCATTGTAAGTCGTCACACATCGTTTGTTGCTCAGTGTTCCTTTATTTCATCAATTCATTGTAAGTCGTCACACATCGTTTGTTGCTCAGTGTTCCTTTATTTCATCAATTGATAGTAAGTCGTCACACATCGTTTGTTGCACAGTGTTCCTTTATTTCATCAATTTATAGTAAGTCGTCACACATCGTATGTTGCTCAGTGTTCCTTTATTTCATCAATTCATAGTAAGTCGTCACACATCGTTTGCTGCTCAGTGTTCCTTTATTTCATCAATTCATTGTAAGTCGTCACACATCGTTTGTTGCTCAGTGTTCCTTTATTTCATCAATTCATAGTAAGTCGTCACACATCGTTTGTTGCACAGTGTTCCTTTATTTCATCAATTCATAGTCACACATCGTTTGTTGATCAGTGTTCCTTTATTTCATCAATTCATAGTAAGTCGTCACACATCGTTTGTTGCTCAGTGTTCCTTTATTTCATCAATTCATAGTAAGTCGTCACACATCGTTTGTTGATCGGTGTTCCTTTATTTCATCAATTCATAGTAAGTCGTCACACATCGTTTGTTGATCAGTGTTCCTTTATTTCATCAATTCATAGTAAGTCGTCACACATCGTTTGTTGCTCAGTGTTCCTTTATTTCATCAATTCATAGTAAGTCGTCACACATCGTTTGTTGATCAGTGTTCCTTTATTTCATCAATTCATAGTAAGTCGTCACACATCGTTTGTTGCTCAGTGTTCCTTTTAGCTCACATGAAGTGCTCACGCTTGAGCTTGTGTAAACTGAGCTTGTCCATCATCAGTCGACATCTATTTACTTAAAAAACTTTTGATCTAAACCCCGCTTAGCGAATTTAAACAAAGCTGTTCCTGGGGCTTTCATTTAACAAATTCATTCAATAATTGAATATATGGAAAACTCTGGTTGGCATGGCAATCAAAAGCTTAAAATTGGAAAACTTTCTTTAAAAAATCACTGTCTGAATTTCAAAATACTAGTAGTATTCATAGTAATCTTCCTTATCTGACCATCAACCAAATGCATTCTAATCAGCTTCGTTTTTTCAAGAACAAAAACGATGTACCTTCAGTAAAACTCTTCAAATTCCTATATATTTAATCGTTAAGTGCTGTTTTTATGACGTGAAAAACCAAACAGATATCACACGAACACACTACAGTAGGAAGAGAAAACAACAATCGTGTGAACTAGTTTGTTTTTGCAATTACATATCAGAGAAACAAGCCAAACACGATTTATAACTGATACTGTTATGCGGTTGCGTTCATATACATGTGTACTGAATACGATTTTTGTTTACATATTTGCTTCATGATACATAGGGTCTACCGGAAAGTTTATAATATATTTTTCAGTAAAAATACTTACTTACATTTTGTCTGTTTCCTCTTTACTTGTTCTTCAGCGAATATTGCCGTTTATCTTGATTTTATAATATGCTGACCTCCCACATTACTTATAATACGATGATCATATCCGTATATAGGAATGTTAAATTGCTGTGATGATTTTTTTCATTGAAATATCAATGTTACTTCAAATGCACAGTTGCCTTCTCGCCCTTGTATTATATATACCTGTAATACGACAATCCTGAAGATATATTGGCATTCGTCATCGCAGTGTGTAAATTTATTTATTGTATAATTACCCCAACCTCCGCTCAGAGTTTTACCAGTTCCGAGCATAGCTCTTATCAAATCCCTGCCGTCAAACAAACCACGAGGTGTTGATCGGTTAAAATATTATGGTAGGTATTATATATGGTTTTAATTAGTTATTTTCTTTTCATTTTTTATTATTGACTGCAAACTATATACTAAATAAAAAATCAAATTATGTATAAAAATGTTCCATTCAATACGTAAAAGATACGAACACATAATCCTTCCGGATCAGGAAATATTTTACTTGTGATGGCAGTGGTAACCGACAAGGAAAGTAATCGCTACGAGGAGTTATAATGTCTTAATAGTGGGTATTTGAATACTTGACGGTAATATATTTTTAAATTCTGCTCTGAATAAATGAACACAAACACAAACATTCTCTTGAAGTCAATTGTCCATGAAAATATGTTGCACTTGTCACACACATGTACATGAACAAACATTCAAACTGTGTTACCCGAAAAGTGATAGTTGTACACAGTTTATGGATAATCTTAATTTAAAACTTAAAACTTATTTACACGTACTCGTAGCACATTCTCGCCCAGACCTGGTTCAGGTAGGAATAGGGGTAGTTTAATTTTACAGATTCAGTTTATATAGATCGCAAAAATATGGAACGACTTTGCCACGTAAGGTAGATACCAGTAATTCCAATGAGATCCCTCTATAAAACGGCAAACTTTCCAGCCTTACATTTTTTTTCAGATTGTGGAAGCCTGGTATAAATTTAAAGATGAATCTGTCCTCTAGCAAAAATGCAATAAAAATATGTTTCATGTTACTTATAAGAAAATGCATCTCAACTGAATGCAGGCACAGGTAAAAAAACAAGGTTTCGGCAGTCATATTTCGACAAAAGCCCCATACAACGGTAACCACACCCCAAATGTTCACCACTCAATTTAGCCTCCAATGAAATGCACCAAGATGAGACATGTCATGGATTGCTAAATGCCTTTTATACCCGAAGAGAAAACGAACTTTTTAGTAATAGGCATTAGTTTCGATTTACTGGTATCTAACCTTAAGAGAAACACACGAATCACGATAATGAAAGTTATGCAATTTGAACATATTCAAAATAGAAACGCAGTTACAACAAGTTGTTGGAATGATAGCACACTCGATACAAAAATATACAATTGAATAACAAACACAATAAAAATATGAGAAATGCTAAATGTTAATGTCAATGAATAGTGTATTTTTCACCTGCTTGAAACTCCATATTATGCAAACTTAATATACGATTTCCATATTGTTGTTCTCTATTTGCTAATAACACTATATATACTGATAGAAAGACGAAATTGGACATGTTTTAATCTCGTATATGATGTTAGATTTAAATACAGCTAAATTTGGTATCTAAATTTGGATATAAATTAAACTAAACAATAACTGCTATGTCCAAACAAATTGACCAATCATTACAACGTAAACTTGATCCAAACGCAACAATAGTGATTGTTTAAAGTTTCAAAGTCGACTACGATATTTAAACTTGATGTTTTCTAAGATTAAATACAACAATGCCGTCGCCTTCCCAATGCCGTTATTTTCAAGTACGTCTGTTCACTTTAGGACGTCAAAAAAGTGGTCAAACACGTTACAGGGCAACGATAAGAATTATATGGGAATTTAGGAAAGTTTTGTTATGTTTAATACAAAACATCGAACTCAAGTATCGTGGTCGTCGTTACAACTTTTAAAATCACTTATTTTGCGTTTGTATGACGTTATCGTTTTAATGATTGGTCGATTGTTTTTTTTTTGGCATTTAAACTATTGAGTAGCGCAATCTATAACCTCAATTTTGATACCAATTTCATCCATTTTTAATTCTGACAACATATAAAAATACGAATGAAAACATGTCCAGTATCTTTGACACCAGTGCATTATTAACTTTATGTAAGTCCCACGTGTTGTCAAATATTTAAAAGAACACATATTCAATCCTTTAGCGTTACAGACGCTTTATGATTGTATTAATTTCAATTGATGATTACTCATAAACAAAACGGTTTTTACAGTATATTTCTAGGTCCGTAGCATTATTTTGCATTCACTGTTTTTTTTATTTTTTTGGAATCGGTTTCAACAAGTTGAAAACAATCTTAATTCCTCAATCTGTGAAAAGGTCCTTTTCATGGCTGATATCAATATAGGAATAATGAAACACCAGAGTTATCATCAGGAAAGAGTTTCTTATAACCCTCCTCTGGCCCCGTATTTGAGGAATGTGACCAATTGTCTATACAATAAAGGACAATCATACAACACAACACAAAACATAAACATATTTAAAACTGGGGTCACCGCCTTTGAACGGTCAATGCACAGTATTGGGGGTTTAAACCGGTTTAAAGGCATGCCGAACCTCACACTTATCCCAGAATGAATCATAAACCACGCACTTGTAACTAAACTTTAACCTCAGAGCATTGCAATTCAAATTAAGTAGTAATAAAAGAGAATATTAATTCAGTTGAATTATAATTTAATTACTCAATGGTTTAATGTTCACCAGACCAACAGAATTGCAACTTTATGAGGCACGTTTAAATGAAAAACTATAACTATAAGCTAAATACCCTTTTGACAAGATCTGAAGACCTAACACCATACAGTACAAATCACAGATTATCGTCGTGCATCTCAGGAAGAAGCCACAATACGTGTATAACGATTCAAGAATAATTCAATAATTATGTTGTTTATCATTTATATTGTAGCAGTATACCGCCTCACTAGCAATATAAGGATAGGTCACAGTGGTAGTATACCGTTAGTAAGGAAAGTCAATGGCACTGAGAAATAATAGCCATTTGTTTTAACCCCGTGTCGAGGAAACTGACAAACAGGTACATGGGTGGAAGTCATCATCCGCCTTGGTACCTCTTCTACCTGCACATATACTTAATTAAAAAGTTACATAATACATAGTAGGGTAGTTTTTAAATATTTAATCATAAATCGAGGGGCTCTCATTTGCATGAACTTTCTATTAGCCATGATGTTAACGTATAGTAACTATTAAATCAGTAAATATTGTGTAATGTACCTAGTTGTTGCAGCAACAAGTTATCTAGCGGAGTTCTGAACACCAGAAAGAAGATGCTGAGCTCGTATTTATAGGTTCCTACTAATATACAACGTGACCAAATCAACCAATGAAATCCTTGGCTTAGAACTATCAAACTATCAAATGTGCTCTGGTCCATTCACTATACAGTAATACAATTTATAAACAACATAATATGTACGGCTCTTAGGTAAGTTCAACAGCTTTTGTGAAAGCAGTAGTTGCAGATAAACAGCTGAGTTTAATTGCATCAAATAATCAAACGCCGAATAAAATACATGTGTGGCGTATGAATACATGAGAAACTGCAGACTCCGCACTACATTAAAATATAATATTCCTTGTACACACTAAATTACCAGGCTGTATCTCGGCGAAGTATCTAAGTGCATTAATAGGCCTATTCCTAAATTATGAAAACAGTAATGGCAATATTCATCAAACGCTGAAATATAGTTTAGGCACAAAAATATTTCTCGCGTGATTTTGTACATGGCGGTCATTTTCAAAGACGCTTAGACAAAATGTTTACACGCGTTTTAAATGTTATCGTTCAAAGTAACAATACGTAGTCTGAACAAACATAATAATATACACAGATTTGTTCGCATTAAGTACTTCAAATTTAAGATTTGAGTTCAACCTATGAAACATTCTAATCAATTGAACCAAATTTAATATCTGACAAAACACAGTGACAAAGTTACAAATTACGATATTCACTAAACAAAGCAGCTACGGTGGAGATTTCTGTTGAATTCAAAGTGAGTGATGCGTAGACTATCCAGGTATTTTCTATCCGTGTGTTACGAATGTTTATTATGTTGAGAAATTCACAATGTCATATATTTCCACGAGTGGTTCAAATGTCAAGTAAGGAACTTTTCCTTACAATATAATAATACTGATTTCATAAATCAGAGGATTCAAATACATATTATACTCTATTTCAAAACGTGCAATCACCATTAATTTCAATCATCCGACACATAGAGTGATTATGATTAAAACAAATGTTTAACACCAGTTATATTATACGGTTTCGCATTTAAGTAATTTAAATATATATGAAGAAAGAAAACAGGAACACATCCTGGACAGGAATTTGATGAATTATGTTATGCACACAAACATTTACATGTTCTTGTCTGGCATCAGACAGTATTGAATCGCGAGTCAGGCGGTGAGTAATTTCTGTCTGACCGCAACACACACGGGGCAACGAAGCCGCTAATCCTGTATTTCCAGATAATTGCATCTATCTCAACAAAGTAATGTTTTTATTTCCTCGGCTTCATCATATTGCAATGAGCAATGAGAAGTATAAAATACACTTTTTTACAATAAATGACTAAGATGTGTTTGCTTAATCAAACATTTAGAAACCATTAAATGACTGCAATAAACACATATATTATAATAATGAAAATGCGTATAACTGTGTTATATCATAGTTTACACCACACTATTCCAATTTAATCAACGACAAAAATATAGTTCTTAAATAATATGAAATTACATTGGTACGTATGCTAAGTAAAAATATTGAAGCCATTACTTAGTAGACATACACATAAAATACAGTTCAGTCTAAAATGCAGAGTAGCGGAAAATAATTAATATTATACTCAAGACTATTGTCGCTCATTTACTACGGGTACTGAACGCCCATTCAATGACTCACACTTCACCCGCTTGACCGCATATTTGTCCTTGGTTTGCTGTCACTGAGAGCAAACCGCGGTCGACCTTTGCAGTACTATGTTTTGATTCACAAATCGGCGATAAGAAGAGGCATTATTTTAATTTAGTTTCGTTCTTTTCAATATTTGTGTTTCATGTGTCTTTCAATTTTCGTTCAATTGACCAACACATTTGCAAGATGGGTGGGAAAACTACTCGCGCGTGACTAATTCAAGGTATACCGTATTTTCCCTTCGTAATTTAAATTGAACATATTTTAAAAGTGTTAACCACTTTCCTACATTTATGATTGTCTAGTATTACATAAAAAAGATGAAAATACAAAACAAAAATCACGATTCGGTTATGAAATGCTTGGAATTATGAAACTTTTTAGAGGAAAGGAGCGTGCTTGTTAGAGGGTTACATGTTAGTATACAGTTGCCAAAAACGATTAAAATTGCAAAAGTTTACAGGTTCGTTACTTAAATCCGGAATGGTTATTTTTAATTATTTTTGTCATGTTTCAAAATACCATCTCCTTGTAAAATGATGTCATGTAATAATCTTTTAACAGATTTTTGTTGCATATTGGGCTGTCAACCAAAAATGTATGTGTTTTGTACCTGTGTTGTTTTGAATAGTGTATAAAAAGACATTTTAAGCTACATCATGTAAAAATAGAATTCACACTCTTTTACTTTTGCTGCGTTTTTATTTGTCAGCTTCAACTTAGTACTCAACATCAAGAAACTGTGTAAAAGTATGAAATAGGGGCATGTCCGAAGTTTCTTAGCAATCCGCATAAAGATAATTGAGCAATTGGCATTTTATATTGTGGCGGTTTAGAAATGGGGGCTAGTATGCATGTATTAAATGCCTAATTTGATAAATAGTGTAATAAGGGAAATAATAAAAAATGTAATGTAATTTAATAATATACTACAAAGCCATTAATAATCGAGGGGCATTAATTTTCGTGGATCTCGAGGATGTAACGATCCACGAATTTAAAACTCCAAAGAATAATTATTCGACTAGCTATTTTTTGGGCCGATTGTGCGCTCTAAGATGTAGTTTGCATTATTTATTCCTACCTGAAGACAATGTTAATAGTATGTTTATAGTAATTAAATTAAGTTTAAGAGTTTGTTTATGATAATACATTAACTAAAACATGGTGTACATTTATATAGTAAATTAATCAGTCTAATATCCAGTTTATTTTGTGTGTCAAGTAGTCCCTATCTAATCTACATACACGCCAAACGAGGATCTGGTCTAATATACTGTGTACCTTATTGACACTTAACATATCCGATGTATCTGCGTACGCAGTAACGCTATTTATGCATTTCTATCTTGTTTCGGATATACTAGTACAGTACATAGTAAACACTCTCCCTGCAAAAGAGTGGACTTTTTACTTTTTACGACTTCGGTTTATGGCAGACGACGGGCCCATTTTTAACTCACACGTTTGCAGTCGGACCCTACCTCCCAAAGTGACGTGCCGTGTTTATTTCATAACAAGGCTATATTGGTTAATTGACAGGTCGATAATAGGGCCAACTTACCACGAGGACACTCCGTTTATCACCCTAAGGTGTTACCAACAGAAAACAGCGATTTGATTGATGCATTTGTAGATGAATAGAATTGAAAATCCACACATTTAAGTGTCATTTTTCGATTTTTTTAAACGCGAAATTTCATGCGGACGAATATAAAATGGTTTTGCAGTAGTAACATATCAACCATTAACGCTTGATAAACCGGTAAGTATTCACATTCATTGCTTTTCGAAATTGAAAAGCCAGTTTCAAATTTCTTCAATCAATGAATGATATATAATGGCTAACTTGTTTGCCAGTGGTTTCTTTTTAACAACCTGTAGTTATACAGTAGACACTATGAACTTATTGGGTTTCCTGAGACACTATTTGCTTTTGGCTTCAACTAGATTCTTCAGCTAATAATTTGTGTTCATCTAACTACTGACTTCAAAACTGTAGCTCGTCTGATTAACACCCTATAATCTTGACAATTGTTGTTTTTTTCCAAACAAAAACAGTATTACGTATATAAAACTGAATGTTGTTACTACTATACATTCTAAGTCAGGGCTTGTCACAGGTTGTGACGTATGCCTACGAGGCACATGCTTTTAGAGGAAGGCAAGACGATGTCAAAACATTGTAAATACATGCCTTGGTTAAATACATTGAACTTTCAGCAACATACGTGTTCGATTTGTGTGACACACCGCCTCATAATGATCTTCATTTCAGTCAATATATTTTAAGATCATTGCATGTTGGCCAATTTGTTGATACCTACAAAGTTCAATCTTATATTTGACGTCTAAGTGTGACGTTGAACACATATACCTTGTTCTTGTCACGGACATATCTTCTTATGATGGTGATCAATTTATTAACATTGATAGCAAAAGTATTCTTTGCATGTAAAGTACATTAACCAGAAACAAATATGAAATATTCTTGTGATCCAGGCACACATTTGAATTTTAATAGTGTCCCTGAACTTTGACAGACAGCCTTGGATGTGTGATGTCGGCAACACATCATCTGGTCATGGGAAAAAATTGAAAGTACTATTTAAATTATTCCAGGAAAAACAATTCCTTGTCCTTTGGCCTTGGTTTGTGACCTTGATCGTTGACAGCCAAACATAGATGTTTTATGCGAAAAATCGTCTGTTTATCGGAAATAATAATATGTAGTGATAAAATCCTTTTAGGCGTTAACAAGGATATGAGTGGAAACAAAAATCCTTGACATGTCATCTTAAATTTTGAAACTGACCTCTGACAAACGAGAATGGGTGTTGTGAGCGCCACATCGTCACGTCAGGGGGAGATAACACATATAAATGATCGTAGCCTTTTATTCCTATGGGTTCGGTCAAGTGTATTAGTGAACTTTTGTATGACGAAATTTCGTACTCGCCCATGCCTGCACGTGTCCGAATTCAATACAAGTCTTACCGGAAGCTTCTTCACTGTCGACAAAAGCAGTAAATGAGGACTAAAAAGGTACCGATTTATATTCTCACCATCCTAAGCATAAACAAATAAATACACTTTTCATGATATCAAAAAAGAAAATCACATTCAAACTTAAATATCCGGAATATTTACTTTTTAAAACATTCAATCGTTTGCAATTTGCAAAGTCACATTACATAAGATTTATCGGCTCAATTCGACGTTTTCAGATAAAAGAGGCCCGTACAGGGGTTTATCTTAGTTACTCGCAAATCAATTATTATCATATTAACGTCGCGAGAGATGTTAAAGTTGTATGCTTAACCCCAAAGATGCCACGGTAAATACAAGCGCTACACCCCCGATATTCTGCTTAAAGTAGTAAATGAGGTTAATCAGAAGAAAATGTCAATTCGTCGAACCCTACATGATAGGGTTAGTGGACGTCATGATCCCAATAACTACCTAAACGATATTCACCTGTGAATAGAAGCTAGGGCTGGTAGAACATGCGGAGGACTCTGCCAGGCTTGTTTCAGTAACACAGCAGTTGGCCTGCGAATTGGAATACCATCTTGGGAAACGCGCTTCAGACAAGCCACTTAGGAACTGCTGGCTGTATGGCTTCCTGAAGCGTTCGAATTTAAGAATATCCACACTCAAGCTATAAGAGTTAAATTCAAATAGAGCCAAGCACTCAACTACAAAAATTGTCCATCATTGCTTTAAAAACATTGAGGCGGCTATAGCTGAACACAGAATGCAGTAAAGGCCGGATTGCATATATAACCTGGACAAAACGGCATCTCTTCAGAGCACCGTCGTCCCAATGTGATCGCCCCATACCAACGAGAAGGCACAGGCTGTCACGTCGCCACGTTCAGCAACCACCACCCTGATAATGTGCGCAAGTGCGTAAGAAGATCATTTTCCACAGTACATTGTGTTTAAAAGTTAATTATACGATATTCGAGTGAATATTACATCACTAAAGTCTTACAAAACGTTAAATCAATATCTGAATGCTTTAAAATCAATTCCTAACATTATGTTACTTTTCGGTATTATTTATTAGTAGACGTTTTATTTATTGGAACGATAACATACTAAAATTGTGAATCGACATACGAATACATCAATTACTATATTCGCTATCTGTTAAAGGGTAATTGAAACATGTCAATACGATTAAGTGTGTATGTAACTGTGTTGTTTGAACGTGTTAAGTGCCAAATTTAAATGACACGCCTATTCAATACCTTAGTAACAACCATTCATATTAATAACTGTTAGAACAGTTTGGTATCACTGATCGCGTGTTACTGCAAGGAAGGGATCGAATGAAAATCTTAAAAGACATAACACGCAACATTCAAAGTCGACAACATTCAACGACTATATCGAGAACCAATTCCTGAGGAGCATCAACAGAGGTGATGGCAAACACCTGTTAACCTATAACTGGACGGGCACACTACTCACACCTCATCCGAAATGGTGAAATGTTCCAGCGAAACAATTATCCACCTGTTCTGCTTGCCAGCTCACATTTCGTATGGTCTGCAACCTCTGGACGTTGGTGTGCTTTGACCGTTCAAGCGCTTCCATTACAGCAAATGTGCCGCTTATATGAAAGCCAACCATGTGAAGTTACTCATGAAATACGAAGATGCACGGATCGCATGTAAGGCCTACTTAAAAGCCCTCAGCTCGTGGAATATCGTGTCTGCTTTTAGGAAAGCCGGCGTGCATCCACTGAACAGGGAGGCAGTTCCGGTCGAAAACTGCTGCCATGACAATCCTTCAGGGACGAGACCCCGATGCTCAAGGCGCAGGTGATACGAGCTGGTAAGCAGGCGGAGGGTGAATATCTGCAGACAAAAACAGAGAACACGAGCCCACCCACGACGTGCAAGTGCATGAAGCTAAATTCGGACAATCCATAACCTAAACCTGGCAGCAGGCTCATAACTAGCGATGCATTTATCGAGGCAGTCGACAGATATGACGCCCAGAAACCGTCTACCCGCGGATTTATAGTCAGCAAGGATGACAAGTCTGACAGCGAGTCAGACATTGACGACTCTTACGTTTGCTGCGTCTGTGGAAGATTCTCCCCTGCCAATGTTGACCAGCGACCGTACTTCAAAATTGTTAAACTTGTCGTTTTGCCACTCAAAAGTTGTCCTGAGAAGAGGTGATTGTTTTCTTTGCCCCCACTGCCGTTGAAATTGTGTTCATCGTTGTTTGTCGTTGATCAGTTCTTTTATTTTTCATTTATTGTTAACTAATTTCAATAGTTTATCCTTTTTCTTAAAAGCCATTTATTAAAATCACCTTATTTTATCACTTTTTGTTCCAACTTGTTATTTTGATTGTTTACTCTGTTCAATTATTTATCGAGAGAAAAAAAATCAATAAAGAAATTAAGTAATGAAAGTCAGTGCGAGCATCAAACCTAATGCCTCCTCCAGAACCTCAACATGTAGAGCGTGCGTTAGACCAATCGAATTCACGAACTAACAGGAAAACGTTTAGCAGATATTGACTTCCGACTGTCAACTTGAATATGTAAGTTTATCGATGTTAAGCATGTTTGAGTACACTTTTTTGTGTTTTATTTTCTGCGAATGTTTTTCGTTCAATCATTGACATGTTTTTATTTGACAAAACGTTTAGAGTGTGCATGTGCAATTTCAATCGCGTAGGTGGCCGAGCACACAGGAAAAGTAACTATATTCTATAATGGAAAAAAACTTAAATTGTCCATACTTTTTAAATATTTTACAAAATATCTGCAACAGTAGTTCCGACAACATTGAAGTTTGGTGTATTTTGCATTTTCAAAATCGTCAGGTTTCCGACTGGTTATCTTTATATACATGAGGCTTCGCGAACTAGCTCCTCAATCCAATTTTTTGCAAAAATTATGTTTAATATGAACACAACCAGTGATGTTCACTGAAATATAAAACATAAGTAATTGTCCCTTTATATTATATAATTAAAAAATAAAAAAAGTCCATAAGTTTTAAATAGTTTTCAAAATATCAGCAACAGTAGTTCGACAACAACGCCATTGGGTTTATTTTGCATTTTCAAAATCTGCAGGTTTCCGGCTGGTTATCTGTGTATACACGAGGCTTCGC
The DNA here is from genome assembly GCA_027627225.1 of Congeria kusceri. Lineage (NCBI taxonomy): Eukaryota > Metazoa > Mollusca > Bivalvia > Myida > Dreissenidae > Congeria > Congeria kusceri. The sequence continues at coordinate 6,076,240 of CM051037.1, read as the reverse complement.
GCACTTGCTCTCTAATCCGTTTATTTGCACAGAGTAGGTTTAATATGTACACAACTAGTGATTTTCACTGAAATTTAAAACTGAAGTAATTGTCCCTTTATAAACATACACTTTGTAGCTCATCATATGTTATGCCGAATAATCAATCATAATAAACCTTACCACATCTTATATTGACATAAATATTGATTAGCCATACAACCATTTGGGAATATGTAAGATCTCGATTCACTAGCCTTAAACCTACGACACATGTACTGACAGTAAATAGAAGTGGTCATAAAATACAGTTCAGGTTCTTAAAATATATTTATGATTACTTAAAATTTGAAAACCGTTATTCATGTTACTGAACGCTATCTGGCTGTTGTTCATTGCCTTAAACTGGTTAGCGTGTGGGATTTTATCCAGGAACATGGGTCCAAGCCCTGACGATGACGTAGTTGTATTTTATTTAAAGAAGCGTACCAACAGAAGATTGTCAATAAGTTTGGCAACAAAACAGTTCATTTAGTCTACATTATTATCAAAGTATTCTTAAATACGGTAAGTTTGAATCCGACTGAAACTGTATTTCAGAAAGTTTTCCTTACCTTTTTCTCTTAAGATTCAATCAATATATTATATTTGGATGCAAACTACTGCCAGCAAGACCAAATAATATTTTTGACAGGTGTTTGTTAGTTCAGATGTTAGACATTGTACACGAATGAAAAAGTAGAATCTGTTCGCACAAATAAGACTTCTTAAACCTGGTATATAATTGTGTTTATCCAATTTAAAGGTACATTTTTATGATGACTTCATAATTTTCTTTGTGATAATAAAGTTATAGTTAGGCTAAGTACTAACCTAAATTCCCATGAACATAGTTTATACTTCATATATTGATGTCACCACGTGATGTTTACATAGCTTTTTTATTGGCTAGTGATCCTAAACCACTCTGCTGCGCATTAGTTGGGCGTTTGATTGTCTCTGCAAAGTTCAAAACGTTGTAATTTTTAATAAATATGTGTTTTGTGATATATATTTCTTTATTGGATTGGATGTATTTAGTATTTTATTTCATATAAAACCAGGAAGAGCAGTTTGTTTTAAACAACTAATAAACGAAGCTGTGGCAGTTTCTCAATTTGATATTGATACAGATTTTGATTATGTAACTCACTTTAATTATGCTACAGGCAAGAGCAACGGGGAGGGGGTTAGTTTCGATGAACGTGAGTGAGGTTAGTGTGCTGTAACGTGAGATGATTCGTTTAAAACGTGTTTACAGGTATGTTCAACAATGTTGTGTTTGTGATGATATACGCCTTAGTCGATTTGATATTATTGCAATCAATTGTATTATCTCGTCTGATTTTCGGAACAAAATCTGAGATGTTGTAGTCACGTTTTCTTTTTGTCTTAAAAGCATTTTTACAAAACTACGTAACGCACATTATTAGCTAATGGGAATAGTTGTGGTGAATATTGTTTAAACCACGGCTGAACAACTCAGCCATCATATGTCATTCGTCGATCCTACAAATGTAAAACTGGTCAGGTTTTAATCGCTATTTACAAGATGCCAAATATAGGCTGCTTAACAGTTCTTTATAGGCTATTTTATTTTTGTATACTAGGCTTTGTCCCAACTGCATATCGGTCTCTTCACAATGTGACGAAATATCTAAACCTTATGTATATGATATAAACAAAGTTTAATAAACGGAATGACTTGTTGAACTTGACATACAGAACCAATTGTAATTGTATTTCATGTTAAGAAAATAAGTTCATTTTATCGTTGCATAGTGTACTATTGAACTTTCAAAATTATTAGCATTTTCGCGCCGTTTTCGTTCAAAACGTATAGAAACGTATATGCTACACAACTTGGTGAAACAAGCCCTGTAGCGTAGACCTTTATTCAGTTTTTTTTTACGGCAATGAATGTGTGGAATTACCGGTTTAACAAGTGTTTATGATTGGTTTTTGTTTTTCACACACTATTTTTTATTGATTTCACACATTTTATGATTAGCGTTTTTTGTATTTTTTTCAAACGAGGAACTCGATATATTTCGAAACACCAATAAGTTTTGAGCTTTGTGTAAGTTACCAATGATTTTAGAATCAGGATATAATATGTATAAAGTGCCTGTGGAGCATATAGAATTATTAAATAGTTGTCCTATTGAAATTAAACATGCTTCGAATTAAAATAACACATACACTTGCTTTTAAATTGCAGTTTTATACTTTTTGTCAATGTCATCTTTAGCGTCACTTCCCTTAACGTCAGATGAAATTTGATTCCAATGAAAGATTTTAAATGTCTACGTCTTTGGATTGATAGTTTTCTTACAGGTCATCCAGAAAGAATGTCAATAACAATATTCTTGCCATTTTGCAACTGCTAGACACAGACTACAGAAACAAGCAATAACGACATAAGTATGTGTGTAAATATTGAATAGTTAATGTCCCTTTATATAAGAAATACTTTTGTGTGCTTGTAACCAATATGCATCATAAATCAACTAAATAACAGATTCTTCCTTTTCCGTGTAGCCATTTAGAACTGTATGAATACTTAACCAGAGCACATTAAAAGAACAAACACATATATCAATTGAAATATAATGAAAAGTAGAAACATGTTACAAAGGATAATAAATATATATTAAAACATATATCCAACGCGATTCGACAAAGCTCATCAGGGCATCATACAATATGTAATTACGTCCGAATGTAATACAGATAATGTCATTTTATTTATGCCATCAACACGTCATGACAACAATTATTATATACAATTTAATTGTGACTTTAAAATATGAATTCAATGTTGATCATTCGTAGAGCTAGCTGAAAAACTATCCGAAGATTGTTTATAAGAAGGAAATATTTAAAATTTCGGTTCACGTTTAGAACACTCATCCAGGTGTTTACTTCAAGGCATCATATTACAAAAACGAAACGATATTGATACAATATATGAAATTCCAGTGTCCATATTCTTAAAAATGTTTACGTGGTTTTGTTAACATGAGTAAGTATTAAGGACATAATTGGAAATAAGCTTCCATGAGCTGCCCTAGGGTACTACACACTTTTGCTGCATAATCCGTATATTTAACTGCAGCACACATCAAATGATTCAGACAAAAGTTACTTTATAAATGTTTCTTGAGCATATTCAGTTGTAGTTGAACAATTTAAGATGTTATTGCTGTTGATATCTATATAAACCGCATGTTAGTTATACCAAAGTTCTAATATTCGAATTTTTCAAATGTTGCAAACGTGTGTGTTTTAACTAGAATAAACATATCCATCTAATGCGTTCTTAGTTTGACCTAAACTAAGATCTTTTTTTCTCCCTTTACTCGGTTTATTCAATAAGAAAAAGAGGGAAAGGAAATATTAAATTCGTTTTTGCATTTGAAATTGTGCTCATTGGATTTATCAGCTAACTTGTTTAAAAATATAAGAGCATTGATATTAGAAACGTGTTTGTCAGCACTGCTTGGTATATTATTCAAGTCCATCTGACACCTATTTTGACACTCCTAGTTTAATCCTTGGCACGGTTTGTAAACTACAAAAAAAAACAAATAAGAAAAACGAACACATGTTTTTGTAAATTGTATAACACTATAAGTGACGCAGAACATTGTAAACCTGGGATATGCTTGGTAAAGGACATATTGCTAACATATCATTTAACATTTCTATAGAAACAAACAAGTTATTGAATTATTTGTTACCAAATATTTTAGTTCCTGGTTTTCCGGTTTACCTCGAAAACATTTTTTTATGTTTCTTAAAAATTGATTTAGTTCCTGGTTTCCAGTTGTACCTGGAAAACAATAGTTTATCTTATTCAAAAAATATTTTAGTTCCTGGTTTTCAAGTTTACTTAGAAAACAGTATTTTATCTTTATCAAAAAATATTTAAGTTTCTGGTTTTCTAGTTCAGGCCATACTAATTTGATTCTATGTTTATCGTCCTCGGGCTGGTGTTCAACTTCAATAAGTCAATTGTTTCCACAGTTAAAATACTTCCCAATAGGAAGATGATTTTTAACAGTTTTGCAAGTTAACAATTGCTTTAACTTGTACAATTGCCATGAATAAGTTGCGAAAGAACAATGTTTTTAATCGACATTTTAGTTTTGTATGGCCTGACCTCAAAAACAATATTTTATGTTTATTCAAAAACTAGTTTAGTTCCTGGTTTCGAGTTTACCTCGCAAACAATATTTTATGTTTATTCATCTTAATACAATGTTAAGATAACACGAAGCCGGGCTCGGTTAACTCAGTCGGAGCAGCGCTGGATTGCCAATCAAGGGATTGTGAGGTCAAGACCTAGCCTGGTCACATAACTTGTATGAGGATCGGCCATGAAACAATTTCTACGGTCATTTTAAGTAACTGGTATGGGCACTTGGTACTGGTAAACTGCTTAGATCGGCTAAGCTTGCCCAGGAAATGTCTTAGCAGGTTTACTGACCAAACAAACAAACACACAAACATACGTAAATATTATGAACGTTTAATTTTGAATGATTTAGTTTATATTTGCCTTGCAGTTGCTGCCCTCAAAAAGAGAAGGTGTTTTATGTGGATAGGAAGGAGAAGAATATTAAGCATGGCGTGAACACTTCAAATGATTCCACTCGCTGCCCTCAAAAAGAGCGGGTGCTTTCTTTGGATAGGAAGGAGAAGAATATTAAGCATTGCGTGAACACTTCAAATGATTCCACTCGCTGCCCTCAAAAAGAGCGGGTTCTTTCTTTGGATAGGAAGGAGAAGAATATTAAGCATGGAGTGAACACTTTAAATGATTTCACTAAATGCCTTATCTCAGCAATCTGTGTTATCGAGTGCCAGATGATCCTTATTGCAGACTACCTTAATAAAAAAATTAAGTTACTAGACTCTGTGTACACGTTTGTCGCTGACTGTTATGTGTCTGCTGGTCCTTGGGACATCTGTCAGACCACTCCAAATACAGTGGCTGTCACTGTGGATGATTGTAACACACATGAGGTCCAGTTTATCTCTGTTATCAATGGGAGGCTGGTGAAGGAAAGAACGCTTCCGTTGGAACATACATGCAAAGGCATTGCCCAACATGGCGAAAACCTGTATATAACTAGTGGTGCAGCACTTTACAAGTACACTCCGAGTAAAAACTTGGTCAAAAAGCTGTATGAGGATACATCAGGTCATGAAACAGGTAAGAACAATGGAACAATTTTTATTACAACTGGAGTTTAGTTTTTTTTCATGTTTTATTTTATGTATCTTTTTAAACAATGTATATAAGTAGTCATGTACTTTGACTGACTACTAAAAAAGATGGCAGATGTTTAATACACAGTGAGTGTTTTTCAATGACACACGTTGAAACCTATGGATTACGCATAATTGAACATGCACTATTATTAATATAATAAAATTTACATTATTTTAAGTAAATAAACTTCAAAATGTTTACTTTGAAGTTTGTAAATTTTACAAAGTAATATACGGGAAACAAATCGGAAATAAGAACACTTTTATTGCATGTTGTTTTGAAACATTATTCTAGTTGTGCAGTTTGTTAAAAATGCCATAATATAAAAAATTTGCACGTAATTAATATGTATGTCTGTGTCACTAACGGAATTACACAATTATGCCAGTTATCATTCATGTTCAGCCCTCCACTTTCTTCTGGAATTGTTGAATTCAACGGGAAAATATTTAAACAAATTATTGCTGTGTCAATGGGTACTAACTGTGCACCGCTTAAAGCTGATCTATTTCTATATTGCTATGACCGGTATTGTATGCTAGGTTTATCAAAAGATAAACAATTAAATTTGATTCAATGTTTTAACCAAACTAGTAGATATAGTGATGATATATTAAACATAGTTAATCCTTACTTTGAGCAAAATATCAAAAACATTTACCATAAAAAACTTTCCTTAAATAAAGAGTGTTTATCTTATAGAGATGCTGCATTCGTAGACTTACATCTTACTATTACTAACAATATAGTTAAAACCAGTCTATATGACAAACGCGATGATTTTCATTTCGAAATTGTAAATTTCACTTTCTTGGATGATAATATTCTTAAAGGTCCTTCCTATGGCATTTACATTTCGCAATTAAATCGATATGCAAGAGCTTGCTGATCTTTTAGAGATTTCAACAAAGGTAACCTTACACTAACTTAGAACTTATTACAACAAGGTATTTTTTATTATGATATACGCGATAAGTTTTCTTAATTCTCTACAAAATATAATATTTTAGTTTCTAAATACAATGTTTCTATTTTACAGTGATGTTTCGAGGCGTGTTCGCAAATGTAAATATGTTACAGTGAATGCTAAACGAATGCTTAATAATTTAGTACAAACTTTCTTATCAAAATGATATAATGCGCTAATACTAAAAAAACACATGATTATTAGTTTTCGATTCCGAATTGCTTTCATCGTTACAAATCGGGTCGTTTTAAATATGTTAAAGTGAATGCTAAACATATACCTAATACTTTAGTACACTCTTTCTAATTAAAAGGATATAATGCGCTTTATACTTTAAACGAATTATGCCTATTCGTTTTTAATACTCAATGTCTTTCATCGTTACAAATTTGGTCGTTTAAGAAATATATAGTGGATAAGTAGCTTTAATTTCGTCATCGTATGCATTGCGCGTTTCTGGAAATCGTTATCATTTTAATATTTTTTCTGTCTCTTTTACTGTAAAGTTATATAGGATATATCGTGCCTTTTTATTTCATATTTTACAACCTTTCCGATTTAAACACTGTTAAGTTGTTTTTTTCTCAATTTCGGTTGGCAAATATTAAGTTGCATTCAGTTTCAAATAAACATTGACAACAAAGCTATGCAATATTGCTTTTAACATTATGGCTTTTTCCTGAAATTGCATGACGATGATCTGAACATTGAATTATATGATGGTATGTCTTTCAAGCTTTTTATAAAAAGACGAAATTTAGTTGATAATTGTCTTTTTTGTTTCATTCCATTGTGCCTCAGAAAGTTGCAATTATGCTACTCTGGTTTTCATCTAGCCATCGAGTAATTAAATGGAAATTAAATTGAATAGTATTATCTTTTATTGCTGTTCAATTTGAATTGCGATGCTATGAGGTTAATTGTTATTTACACTTACATGTTTTGTGAATAATTCTTGGCCACGTGTGAGGTTCGTGTACACGTAAACCGGTTTAAACCCTCAATGCTTTGCATTGACCGTTCCAATGCGGTGACCCCAGTTTTATTCATATGTATTTTGTGTTTGTTAAGTGTTATTATGATGTGCTGTTTGATGTTTTGGGAATTGGTCACTTGTCATAAATAAAGGACCTCTGGCTGCTAATAAGAGTTCTCTCCTGTTGTCGCTTTATTTATATGTATAGAAAATATACAATTATATTGTTACGTATGCTGACAGTCATTTGTATTTTTCGATGGTACGGTGTAATTGTTTCCATATGTATAATCGTACACTTCTTATTCATCAGAAATATATCAACATGTCAAACCGTTAGAGAATTAACTGATACAGAACCTTCCAGTCAGTCTACATTATTTATATTTATTGCATATCATGCAAATTGACGTGTTGTTTTCTGTTATAAAAACAATCAACTGAACACATTTAAGATATCGCCGCGGTGTTTTATTAACATTATTTAACATTTTATGCAAATAAATATGTTATTGTTTCTATGTTTTGCAGTCTGGAAGTGTGCTGTGAGCCCCACGGGTGACACTATCTACGTCATCAATCGACCCAAACACAAGCTCCTCATCCTGAATAAAGATGGGTCAGTAAGGTATACCTTCATTGACCCAGGGTTACAATGGCCACGTGGTCTACATGTGACTGATATAGGCCAGGTGTTGGTCACTGGAAGCATATCCAACACTATCATACAGGTAGATAGTGAGGGAAAGAAGAAGCTGGCTACTGTGGCTACACGCAGTAATGGAGTGTGGACACCAGTGTCAGTCTGCTACAACAGAAACAAATCCTCTATCATTGTGGGACAATATGAAAACAGCATCGAAGTGTACGACGTGATTGAAAAGCAATAGATAGGTTATACATGTATCAGAAATTTGCATAATAACAAAGTGTATACTTTACAAGCACAGTACGTGTATGCAAATGGGAACTGATATATGTGTATTGTGTGTTGCTATATATGTGTATTGTGTGTTGTTTATTAATTTTTATGTTTTGCACTGTTTTAAGTTTTGAAAAACAATATGTTTTTCAGGTTCAACTATTTGTATGAAACAAGTGTTTGTATCTTATAATGACAGTGCTTGTTAGGATATTATAAACTGTTTTTTCGGCGTAGCTGTTTAATCTATCTTCTGACCTTTCTCAACATTCAATAAAATGTTGAGGAAAATGCCCGCCAGTAGTCCCAAACGAATAAACCCTAACATTGCATTGGTCCTGTAAACTCTGGCCCTATCTGTTTTTCGAGGTGAATGGGAAAATGAGACAATGCAACTTCCGAATGGAGCTAAGCACAGGACATTTTCAAAAAGGTAAACAATTGTAAGAGGAAGGTATTTTTTTACGATTTAAAATTTTTGTTTAAAAAATCAGACAATAAAATTCATCAAATAAATTATCTCCCTGAACATATGTGTAGACCGAATTAATGTTTTACAAAGAAATTGGGGAATTTTATAAGTGGAAAAACAAACCTATCTCTTAACTTTGTTTACGTTTATGTTCTGAGCTCCATCTTGGAACTTGCATTGGCTCAATTTAGATTCACCTCCAAACAGAGGCGAAGCTAGCGTTCACAGGCCATTAATATCGCATTCCTTTGGCAACATTCCCAAAATAAAATTCGCTGTCTATGATATGAAATACATATTCCAGAAATACCGGTAAGTAGACAAACGTTCTAAAAATAACATAGAAGCAGACGTTGGTACAGCTGTGAAACCGCTACAATGCGTAGGGTGGGTTTGTTTATAATATTTTATGCGCTGTGCGCATAGCAGTTTTGATCTGAATTGGTTATGTTACACTGTCATATTATTTTTAATATGTATACTTGTACACTTTGTACTGCGCACTATAAATAGCAATTGCGTCTAAGACAAAACTCCCATCGCATGAATGGCCTAGATTGCTAATTCATATTAACTTGCTACTCATAAATGAATTGTTCCTGACTTCAAGGTCAGTGCCAGGTCAGTCCGGCATTACAATAATCTACATGCAATATATGAAGTTGAAAGGGCACGAAACTCGACAAACTATTGTCATCGGCATATTCTTTACAACAGGATGAGAACTCTAGCCAGCTATAACTCTTTATCTTTTATTTTTCGAAACATTTGAATGCATGTGTGTACATAACAAAAGAAATGTATTACTTAATAATAAAACTCATGTACAACAATCTCGATTCTCAGCGAGGCGCAAAAATCGATACTTCTCACGTAAAATTTACATTGATTCAATAGGGAGCGTTAATTATTATTTTCCGTAGTTTCCTATTTTTTTACACTCAGAAAAGTACAAACGGATTTTAAAATATAATTTTATGTTATTTAACATGGTACCATTTATTTTATTTTATTTTAAAATTTAGGCGGTAAAATTAGCACTTTTGTAACATCATCCTATTTCCTATAGAAATCAATAGAACCTCGGTCGGAAATATGGTGCATTTTTAACTTTATCGCATACAAACTTCCCCTTGTTTGTCAGAAGAGTACTAACGGATTTGGAAAATTCATTGTTTGCTTGTTCGAGTGGTATTAATTTCGTTTAGTTATTTAAACTTGTAGGCAGGGGAATTTAGGCTTAAATAAACGAGCGTTGACGAACGATACCGAGTTAGTTCAGGGACCACTACCGTTCTAGCAGTATATGTTCTCCGCGGAGTCTATTGGGGGTAATACACAGAATGCGATCTTTGTATTCGAATCATATACCTTATAATCTGCAGTTAAGCTTATTTAAGATAATTAAATCCTGAAGGAAATGTAGATATATTGGGTTTTTATAACAATGCATTACAGTATTTATTTGTTGAAATATGCCAGCTAATTTATAGCAAACGATATACATTCAGTTATTGTTTATTTAAAGATATGAAATTATGCCTACATATTTTGATCCAAAAACAAGTTCTTAAAATGCACAACGTCAACATAATGCCCGAAATTAGTGAAACAAACAAATGAAAATTAAACAATTAATTTAATACGCGTAACAATCATGCCATACTTAAATTAAGACAAAACAAGTTAGACTGACAGAAATTACAAAGTTCTGATAATGTAACTACTTAACTTTATAACTTAATTTTTTTTTTTTAAATTCTATATAACATAAAGCTTAATATATCAAATGAAAATAGGATCATGTAGGCACTTAATGGGTCGGTGGTATAATCAGCTGACAATTATTATTATTAATGAGTTCTGTCGAAATTGATTTTAAAGTTATATTGTTGAGTCCTAAGTGCCAAAGTGTGGATGTTTTGACAAGGGTACGCCAATTTGACTACAAAGGGGCTCTATATCTGGTCTCCACGGATAGGCGAAGGTGACAAATGGGGCCACTAAATAATTCGTGTGTGTAATCCTAGATTCCATTTCATAATGCAAAATTGTCGTAATTTTCTGTGGCCGGTACTCATTTATTGACAAAAAGAACTTGTAGTATCACAAAATGTAGTTAACAACAACAGTAATATAAAATCTTGGTAATAATTATTATTATTATTATTATTGTTATTATTATTATTATTATTATTATTATTATTATGTATTATTAGTGTCGCAGTAGCAGCGTCAAAAGCAGTAGTAGTAGTTGTTGTTGTAGTTGTAATTGTAGTTGTAGTAGTTTGTTGTTAATATTAAAGACTATGGATTAATTGTTAACCATGATATTTTCCAACAGAGAATACGATTGGATAAAAACAGAAAGTGTGTAACTTTATTGCTTTCATACTGACATACTCTTACAAAAAACACTGCGCTAACAGGATGGCCAGATTAAATTGTTGACGGTATGAACGCGTAAAATGTATTACCGATTGAATCTTAGATACGGCAGTATCGATCATAGATGAAATCGATAGCAGCCAAAAATCGTCGGAATATTGCCGAGTAGTACCTAACTGCTAACTGTGTATCGGGTAGTACTATTGATTTCATCAGCTTACTATCTGGCTTAAGAAGAAAGGCGAGGTTTAGTATGCACGTGTATTTAGTCCGATGCTCTGTGTATTCATATACCGTATTCGCATTATTTGCTGTGTAACTCTCTTTTTCTTGAATATTCTTTTAATCCGTAGGAGGAGTATAGTACAGATTTAGTATGCGAGTATCGTGTGCTGTTCAAATGTAGTTACTAATGCGATTACACGTGAATAAAAATTGAAAACAATACAAAGTTACACATTTGTCAGTTTCAAATTTATTTATGTCGACAGGACCATCTACAATCCTCATTTCAAAACTACGCCGAATATATTTTTTTAAAGATATTTCTTGTTTTAATGTGTTATGTGCACCAGGTCTTACTGCAGAGCATTATGGTTGACAATCGAACGCTATCTGGTCATCAAAACCTGTGTGTGACGGTGTTCTGGTCGTAAGGTGTCTGTGACTTGGCCACATTCTCAGAAACATCTGGTTAAGCTGTAAGAACCGAATGCAACTCTCTATCTCACATTGGAGAAACAAAATGTACGCCGACCGGATATGCGATTGGCTGTCATTAGAACAGCGAAATTCGAAGCATGAGTGATGACAAACAGCTAATATATGGGTACAACACAATGAATAGACCGATTGGTTTGATCAAAATACCGGTTTAAAACAAGGCTGTTTGTTGTCAACTTCCTTGTTTAATTTCTTCCTAAATGATATGAGCCTACACCTAAACCAATCAGGAATAGACATTAATATTGAGAAAATGACTATAAATCACCTACTCTAAGCAAATAACTTAGTTATCATTGCTGAGACAGAGAGTGATCTACATAATCAATTAGATATTTTAGGATCGTGGTGTACCAATAATAAAGTGACAATCAATACAAACAAAAGTCAAGTTATGCATTTCAGTAATAAAGCATATGTTAAAACTAATGATAAAGTTAAATGTAATAACAATTAGCTCGAATGTGTTTCTGAATATAGATACCCAGAGGTTGTTTTGTCTGAAACATTAGACTACAGCATAACAGCCACGTTTGTTTATATCCAAGTTTAAAGCAATCGGTGGAATGCCTTATAGCGTCCATACGAAACTATACGACAGTATTTGTGGCCAACTATAAGTTATGGGGCGGCAATATGGGGAACCCAGGACTATGCCGCTATCAACGCCGTTCATCGGAGGGCATGTCGATTCCACCTCGGAGTGGGAAAATATACACCTTACGCGGGAGTAACTGGAGATATGGGTTTGGCTCCCCCACACGCTAGGCCATGGAAGTCGGTTCTCTCACACTTGTTCCGGTTAAATGGTATGGAAGTCAGACGTATCAACTACACACTCTATAAATGATCTTTTATGCAAGACACCACACAAAGAACTTGTACCATAGGATAAATATAAAAATACCTCTGGAAATGATTATAAGTTATTCAGAACATAATCGTAAATTTATTATCAATAGTTGATGAAGTATTTGATAACTATAAGACTGACTGGTTGAACAATATAACAGGGATCAAGCTGATCGTGGGAACGGAGGAAATAAATTAAGAACATATAAGTTATTTAAGGATAGATATAACACCGAGGGTTATGTTAATAATAATATCATCCCTAGGACCTTAAGAAGTGCTTTTGCCAAATTTCGTTGTAATGTTGCACCACTTAACATAGAAACTGGGCGATATAAATGAATTTTAACCAAAGATCGATAGTGTTTTAATTGTATAAATCAGGCGAAATATGAATACCATGTATTCATGTCATGTAACCTCTATGAGATTAACTCTAAACTGTCCATATGCTTAGAGATTAACTTTGACCTACCACATTTGACGTGTACCTAAATGAATGGAATATCGACATTTTCATAATAATATATTTTCCATATGCTTAGAGATTAACTCTAAACTTTGACCTACCACATTTGACGTGTACCGAAATGAACACAACTATTATTTTGCTTTAACTTAATGCTCATTCAATAAAGAATTTTAAGTATATTACTTTTGCCCACAACGCCCAAAACTTCAATGTCGCTCTATATACTATTGCCAATTGTATTCTCTACAGTTATTCATTATGTCACACACCTTTCTGTGGATCTCGGTCGGTTCCAGGTCCGTGTCCCACTCTCTATGTGTCTGATCTTTATCCACAAAGCGTCCATAATCTATCTGCATGACTTCTTACCCCGATAGTATGTACTCACTTGAAAACTGTATGAACACGACGCCACGGCCCTGGACGCGCAGATCCAGCTTATCTACTTACTTAGTGGTATTTGCTCTCTGCTTATCTGTAGATCTGGTGATGTTGAAACTAATGTCTGATCCCCTCTTTCAATCCTACACAGAACTCACCTCTAATGGTTTAGCTATAATGCACCTCAATATTCAAAGCTTGAAGCCCAAAATTGATATTCTTGAAATTGAGGCACAGCCCTACGACGTCATTTTTTTCACCGAAACTTGGTTTAATTCAACTATATCTAACGACGATTTGTCAATACCCAATTTCAGTCTTCCGTTTCGCTGTGACAGACGAGGTAGAGTTGGCGGAGGAGTTGCAATATATGTTCGCGAAACACTTAAAGCTGTTGAACGTCCAGATCTATTCGTAAATGGCCTAGAAGCCCTTTGGGTTGAATTTCATATCAACCAGCGCAAGCTTCTAATAGGTGGAATATATCGTCCGGGCTCAAATAACACACAGTGGTTGAACATGGAGCACAGTCTCGACCAGGCCTTTAATGAACACTACGATAATATACTAGTAACTGGCGACTTCAACATAAACATAGAAGCCTTACAGTCCAACAAAATGAGAAGACTGATTAATTCATACAATGCAACACAATTGATCAATTCTCCGACTCAGTTTACTGAACAGTCTAGTTCACTTATAGACCTCATGTTTGTAAGACACACACAACAGATTCGTTTATTCCAGATCTAATACGTTTTCATTGCCCCATTGTCTCTGTCTTAAAGTTCTCCAAAGCAGCTCAAACTTGTTATAAGCGTCACATCTGGCTTTACAAAGAAGCCGACTACACCAAGTATAAGAATAATCTCAACTCTGCGGATCGGAATTCAGCCTTGAATAGTTAAAATCTGGATATAGTTGCCGAAAGTATTTCTTATGTCATATTATCTGCAGCTTCATTAAGTATTCCAAACAAAACAGTTATCATTAGACCAAACGATACACCATGGATCAATAGTGAAATTAGCCACATTATACGGAAGCGTAAACGACTAAATAGAATAGCAAACATATTAAATGATCAAATTGCATGGGGCAACTTTCGAAATACGAGAAATCAAAGAACCTCCCTTGTTCGAAGAGCAAAAGCCGAACATCAGAAAAAGGTCATCGATCAGATTAACTCGGACAATATCACTGCCAAGAAATGGTTCCAACTGGCGAAACGTCTCACATCTAGACACAGTTCAACCTCCATACCAACATTGATTGACAACGGCAAGGAAGCAGTATCAGACGAGGACAAGGCATCAGTACTCAATGCATACTTCTGTGAACAATCAATAATATTTAGTGGCAATCATTCTCCCCCTACACTTCCTAATTCTACAAGGTCCTTTCTCTCAACCATTACTATTTCGGATCAAGATGTTAAAGATGCCATTTCTGTCATCGATCCCTCGAAGGCCAGTGGTCCAAATTCCATTAGTCCAAGACTCTTAAAAGAAGGATCCAACGAACTAGTAACTCCGCTTTGTCTCTTGTTTAACAAGCTCTTGTCTAATTCTGCATTCCCTTCATCGTGGAAACTTGCATATGTCACGCCCATCTTTAAAAAAGCACGTCCTTCTGATCCTTCCAACTATCGTCCCATTTCATTACTCAGTTGCATCGGCAAGCTCATGGAACGCTGCGTCCACAAACATATATACAATTATTTAGTTTCAAATCGCATTCTTACGCCATTTCAATCAGGGTTCAAAAAGGGCGACCCTACCATTAATCAACTTGTATACCTGTATGACGATATTACTAAGGCACTTGATGATGGTAAAGAAGTCCGAGCCGTCTTCTGTGATATATCTAAAGCATTTAACAGAGTATGGCATCGAGGGCTTCTGTCTAAATTATCTTCTATTGGCAATGGTGGTTCTCTTTTGAACTGGTTCTCCTCCTACTTGTCGAACAGAAAACAGCGTGTTGTCTTTGCGAACACATCTTTCTCTTGGTCCTCTATTAACGCCGGCGTTCCTCAAGGATCCATCCTAGGCCCATAACTCTTTTTAATTTACATAAACGATATCGTCAATGACATTGGGGCCAGCATACGTCTATTTGCCGACGATACAAGTCTTTACGTCATTGTTGAAAATCCTGTTCTGTCTGCTCAAGTGTTAAATACTGATTTATCTCGAATTATTGAATGGTCAAATACGTGGCTGGTTTCGTTCAATCCAGCAAAGTCCGTCACTTTCTCAAGTAAACAAAATAAACCCAATTATCCGGATCTTCTTATGGACGACGTCCCACTATCTCAAGTCAGGTTGCATAAACATATTGGATTAACTCTATCAGAGGATGCAAAATGGGCATCTCATATCTCAGTCATGGTTAACAAGGCCTGGCAGAGAATCGGAATCCTCCGTCCTCTAAAGTATGTACTATCCCGCGCACGCCTAGAGCATATGCACATTGCCTTTATTCGACCCCTCTTAGAGTATGCCGATGTCGTATGGGACAATTGTTCTAACGAACTCATCAACGATATTGAAGCCGTCCAAAACGAAGGTACAAGGATCGTAACTGGAGCCACCAACGATTGTAACCTTGATCGTCTCCTGTCGGATCTAAACAGGGAATATCTAGCCGAAACACGACGAAACCATAAACTTCTACTTCTACTCAAGATGAAAAATAATCTTACCCCAACATACCTGTCTAACCTGATTCCTGTGCATTCTGACCGGACCTATTCACTTTCATAGCAATCACAACATACCTATTATCTACACAAAATGTCAGTTGCATGGGTCTTCATTTCTACCCTCGACTATACGTGCATGGAATTCTCTCCCATCGCCCACACGTTATGCAACTACTGTGCCAGACTGTAAGCGAAAACTTATGAAAAAGCAAAGCACAATAGAACATACCATCTATAACATTGGTAAAAGAACATTACAGATTCATCACTGTCGCCTTCGCCTGGGATGTAGCACACTGAACTACGAGCTGTATCGTAGGAACATCATAGACACTATGTTCCTGTGGTGAAGAAAAAAAACCCAACCCACTACCTTCTCCTTTGCCCTATATTAAATAGTGCTCGCAATTCCTTTTTCTCAAATCTGCCATGTCCAATGACTCTAAACAATCTCCTTTTTGGAGATGACCGGTTATCATTTGAAGATAATAAATAAGTTTTCCATCGTGTCCATGGTTTCATTGCAGCAACTAAACGCTTCGACGCGTAGACGGTGTTTTGGATCGATCCTCCCCGACTCCCTTAAGGTGTGTGACAATGTGAAATTCATTTGATATTGAATTTACTTATAGTTCAGAACAGTCGATATCTTTCACTAAGAGCTAATCACATTGTGTTCTGTCATAGAACTTAGAACTTAACTAAAGTATCTAACCAAGCGACAAAATGTTCTTCTGCAACTACAATACGCTCAACCAACTGATTAAATGTACAGATTATCTTCGTAAACTCCAGCATGGAAAATAACTCGCATAAGCATCTTCGATGCTTGTTTTCTAATCCATAAAATACCATATTATTGTTGTATATGCACATGTTAATTATGTTGTACATTCATAAACAAATAAATATGTTTAAACTAACCTCTATGACTCCGTTACACAGAATTTGTTCACAAAAATACTTGAGATAAACCAGATTTTTCAGAGTACAGTGAACATGATACATTCTGTTACATCTTATCTAATGACGAAATCGTTAAATACAGTGACAAAGCTTGTCATGATAATTTAGTCACCATACAAAATACTTTGTATAGATAAAGCTTTTATTGTAAATATTCGATACTCGTAGAATTTACTCAGTGTACGTTATTATGCAAAATAGATAAGGTCACAGCAATATGTTCAATTCATACAACCGCTTTTGTAAACGACACTCGCAAATTATAAATTGATAATTAACCACAATACACAACTGTTTGATTGAACTTTAACATATGGTTATACACACATTCAATATTTTATACATTTGTAGACTAAGCAATACTTATTTTAGAACAAAACTCCTAAAGAGATTTCAAATACAAACTATAATGTATACAGTAACTTCTATTTCCGGTATGGCTCCATCACAACTGATTACAAATCGCCAAATCAACTCTCAAATTGCATTATCGAACGGTGTATATATGTATATTATGTCTGCCGCAACACGGACATTAACCAACAGGGCAAAAAAAAACAATCTTTCAAAGTGTCTAATCCGTATTCCAAGATGGGTTCATCTGTCTCACCGTAGTGTCTATTTCTTGCAGTGTATAGAGGAATGTTATGCGTGAAATACACTCATTTAGCTTTAAATATATGCGCCAAAAAATATTTCTAAAACGTAACTGTTCAATGACTGCAAAAGGCAACCATTGGACATTATCAAACGTAGAATTGTTTTAAGAAAACTTGCTTTTATTAGTAGAGTGTAGTCCGTACTCCTTATTATTAATTCGATATCGCATCGACTTTGGTAATCGAAGTAGATCATTCTACCGGCGTTTTAATTACTCATAAACAACTGAGTATGACGGTTAACAGATGTCATCATGAACCAGACTGAGTGTTAAAATTAATTTTAAAATGTGTTATACTTTTGTTTTTTCGGAAATATGTTCAACCTCATTACTGCCTTGTATGTAGAAAAAAAGGCAAACCTTTGCGAGTGATGCGTCTGAGTATAGAGGCCTATATCAAGCCAATTGCGTTTCTATCAGTCAATGTTTGGAGGTACGTCATATTAATCGGAATCAACTATAAAGTGAACAGTTTCAGTAAAAATGAATCAGAATTTAGAAAACAAACAAGTTGATACCAAGAACACATATAGTTTATTACACAATTCTTGACCGGACGATTTCACTGCAACTAAAATCAAACTATATGTGATGTTTCATTATCGAAATGAAGTGTGCACACTACAGGATGTTCCCTTCAGTAACTTTCCTTGGAGTTATGAAACTTTGAAGGTTGCTGAAATTAGTGTATAGTGCGCAATTCATATCTCGACTGTTTCTCAGCAACTACAAGCCAATATTCAATGAAACTGTATGGGAAGCTGCATTACCGAAAAGAGGTGTTCACTGCACCAAGAATCTCCGTTTCAACGATATTTCTTACTGTAATGGGACTTTGATAATTGCTGAAATTAATATAGAAAGCACAATAGTCTGGATACTGCTCTTCTGATTCATCCCCTTTACTTGGCAAAGCGCACTGGGGAGCATTCATCAGTTCAATGATATTCTTGTAATAAATACAAGGCATTTATTCATAATACCTTAGGTGTGGTGTGAAATAATGAAATAGGTAGGAAAATAGGCAAATATTCAAATAGGTAGATAACTAGAAATGCAGATAGTGGTAAAGAAGATAGATATATAGTGGTAAAGAAGATAGGTAGATAGTGGTCGTCAACAAGGTAGGTAGATATTCATAAAGGGGAAATGTAGATAGGGGTAAAGAAGACATGTAGAAAGGGGTAAAGAATATTGATAGTGGTACAGAAGATAGGTAGATGGGGATAAAGAAGATTGTTAGATAGTGGTACAGAATATAGGTAGGTAGTGGTAAAGAAGATTGGGAGATAGTGGTAAAGAAGATAGTGGTAAAGAATATAGGTAGATAGTGATGAAGATGAAAGGTAGATATTTGTAAATAATTAATGTATATAGTGGTAAAGACGATAATTAGATTGTGGTAAAAGTATATGAGGTAAAGCTGTAGGTAAAACTGCAGGTAGAGATATAATTAGTGGAGAAGGTAGTGAGGTAAGTATATAGGTACATATGTAGGCAGAGAGGCCAATACGACAGTAAGTACAGAAGTATGTAGATGGTTAGTTAAGAGTGGTAGGTAGATAGATAGGTAGAGGTATAAAATTATGTAAAAAGTAGGCAGAGATCTAAGTTGTATCAAAGGTAGCCGAATTTGTTGTTATATAAGTACGTAGAGCGGCAGCGTAGTACGAAGGCTGAAATGTAGGCAAATTGGTATGCATTATTGTAAGGAAGTGGTAGATAGCTAGGTAGATAGAATGTAAGGTAGAAAGGTATGCAAATAGAGATATAAAGATATAGAGAAGAAGGTAGATAATTCGGCAAATAGTTAGTTGAGTGGTATGCAGTTACATGCAGGTAGATGTTAAGGGTCTATGTTTTGCATATGTTTCTTTCAGAGCTTTCTCGAGCAAGACAAGTTTATTTTAACCCAGTGTACGAGAGCAAGCTCAGAAATTGATTTTGTTCACTTGCTACACGACCACAATGTGAACACTGTTGTTGCATTTTGTGAACAGGTATGTAGAGGATGATATTTATTATTCGATTTAAATTCTGGTTTCTTCATATTGAAAGAAATATGTGCGTATTGTTTGGTTGCGTCAAATCTCCAATCATCACACACGACAGACACAAACATGTATTTCTATTTTATCACGCTTATAAATCGTTATACAATTACGACTTTCACATGGAGTTTCATAAGATAAGTGATAACAATAATTTGTGTGTGTTTAAATGCAAACAAAGTAGATGATACTCAAACTGAGGACAGACGACACTACACAATTATATTACTATATGTTTTATAACTTCAAGTTTATATACACATTTTTAACAGTTAAAGATATACTTGCTGTTAACAAAGTGAATACCGGAATAGCATTAAAGCGACACAATGATAGCCAACCGTTATTTTCTATCCAAATGTGAAGCTGCGGTATTTTATAAACAATTATGCTTCACTATAATGGTGCGCAATAAACTGTTACGATATGTTAAGGTAAGTCCTTTTGTGCCCGTGGGTGACAGCGTCCTCGTGCTTGGTACATTCACAGCCACATTGCTGTCTAGCAAATGTAGAGGCCATTGTGTAGATAATGTTGTCAGATATAAACGTATTAAGGTAATGATTTATTTCATATGTAACTATATAAATATGCTTTCAAAATTGCTTATACTAAATATTAAAACTACAGTAGCGAGATACAATTGTAAAAACACCATAAGTGAAATATCCTTTGTACTTAAAGCACAGTTCTAGAACTGACATGAAATGTTTGCCATTATTTGTCAGAAACAACGTTTCGACGTCCGTGTCTTCCAATTCTGAAGTGGCCGAAGGATTCTCCTGTTTGCAAACCTGATGATATGCTGAGTACTGTGGTCGATGCACAGGATTGTTCAAAGAATGGCCCAGTGGGGATACAATGTAAGTGAGTATATGCTATTACATTGAAGACAATTCTTCGTATGTCATCTAATATACAAAGTACGTTACAAAGCAATGTATTATGTATGTCGATTTCTTCAGCATTGTGTCGTGGGTTTTGGGATATGTTTGTCAAAGTAATCAAAGCTATTCAACTTTACTAAATTATAACGTTGTACATACTGTAGTGATGGCTACACACGCAGTAGTCTGTTTGCGGTCATGTGGTGCATTGTGGAGAGAATAATACGTGACGGAGACGTGGCTGTTGCAGAAACAGTACGAATGGTCAGAAAGAGAAGGAAGCAAATAATAACTAACGAGGTACGTTAGTTTCGACATAAACGTATAAAATAGTTCCCCGATGTAGATTCAAATTAGTTGACGCTTTCCTGGTGTATTATTTGGTAAGAATGTCATTTAAATTCACAACGTAGTCTGAAATCAGTTGTCGCTTTTTCTGAATGGTAATGGTTTTAACCATTTCACTTTCGTTTGAAAGAAGGACGTACTTTGACACATGCCGCTGAAATCATAACGCACCTCCGTGCATATGGTTGTAATATGATTTGATGTCATTATGTTATTGTTCCATTCCTTTTTCAGGCGCAATACCGATTCTGCCACGAATGCACACGAAAGTACGTGGAAGGGTTCCACGAATATGTGAATTATTTTGAGATCAAATAGCTCATACTACACACTAAGTGATAAGCAGTTGCCAAAAACATACATTCACTTAAATATATAAGCAAGAGTCTTGATAATTAGACTATTATATTAAATCATCGTGTTTTCGTCTATCACTAAACGATTTGTGCTATTGTGTTAATATATATTCACCAGTTGTGATGTGTATAGTATATATTTTTGTTTTGGACACACGTTGCACAAGCCATTGCCATGTGTTCATTGTTTAATCCCACCATCTATTGTGTATTTGCCATGTTTAACACACTTCATGCGATAGTCGATAATAGATGCATGTATTACCAATTCATTCATTCAATTCATGACATTTTACCAATAATATAATACTATTTTAAATAACTATTTAAAACTAATTTTGAAATCGATACAATCTCACAGTGGAAACATCTTAAACCATCATCGTCTGAGTCACACGCATACAATTCACGGACCGTATTACATAAAATTTGATATACTATTATTTTTGTTAATTAAATGGAAACAAAACGCCGACGGCTGTCAATAGGATTGGTTTACGGTTGATATATGTGCATGTACTAGTATTTTGTCGAAAAACATGTCCAATTTTATATTCAACAATAATGCATGATATATCGAACTATGACAAAGAGGGCTGAAAATCTGTTACAAAATAGTTATGTGATTTAGTCTATGAAACAATCGAGTTTAATTCCACATAGGTGTTCATTTTGTTATCAACAACAGTAGATGAATACCACGCAACATATATCTTGAATAATAATTAGATCTAACATTACCGAGCCAAAGAGTTGTTTGGGGTTTCACGATATTGATTATGGCTGTCATACCCAGTCGATGTATTGAATAATTCTTCCTGTTAAAAGTTTAAGTTATTTTTTATTACAGTTTATGACTGTATAACATATTTAGATTGTGCAAGAGGTTTCGATTGATAATCCCGCCGCCTTTTTCTGATAACAAAATCTATAAATTAAAACATGTATTCTCCTCTAGTCCTCTTGTGCTTTGTCCTCAATGAAGTATCGATATTTTTAAGAACAAAGAATGCAATGGCATGTTGACAAAGACTTTCCACGTAGGCTTACCTAATATGTTGATATTTTAAATTCTGCCATTTTTTTCAAATTTAATTTATAACTTAAAGCTGTTCGCACATACAACATTCATGCATGTACAGTGACATATATTACATTGTTCGGGTAATTAGCTGAATAAATTGTATAATCGTGCTATCTCGTATGAGTTATAAACAATCATATTTTGTGTTAGATCCATATCTATCAATCATATGAGGCGTGTAGTGGGAAAACCAGGCTTAATGCATGTGCGTAAAGTGTCGCCCCGGATTAGCATGTGCAGTCTGCACAGGCTAATCCAGGAAGACACTTTCCGCCTACAGTTGATTAATGTTTAGATGAGACTTCATGGAAACAGAAAATACCATAAAAGAGGGAAGTGTCGTCCCGGATCAGCCTGTTCGGACTACACAGGCTGATTCAGGGCGACTATTCACGCACAGGCATTCAGCCCGGGTTTCACACGACATATGTATACCAACTGTCACTGATATATCAATACCCACAATGTACTGCTCAGACGTGTACTATTCTTCCCATCTAAATTGAAAGGGAAATCTAAATGTTTTAACGCCACGTATTTTCATATTGCAAACACGTAATTACCATTGTAATTATTGACTCTAATAAGCTATAAAAGTTTTATTACTGATGCATTGCATAGATCTACATCTACGTCTAAGGGATGACACACGCTATTATTGTTTACTCGGTGAATTAAGTTCTTTGTCCTGATAAGGACTCAAAATGCATTTTTAAATAAGTCTTAATGGTGGTTTGTTTGTTTTGGATTATCTTACACGTGTGTATGATACTTTAAGACATTGCAATATGCAACATTATAATGACACCGCCGGGTTTGTGTTCTCTTAAAAATCATTAGTGATTGCGCATCAAGGACATTAACTAGAATAATTGTCCCTTATAACTATGTAACAATAATGTTCCCTAAGGAAACTAAGTTTCCTGTAAGTGGATGTCATGTTGGTTTCGACTCGCACTACTGTGATATTTAACAATTTACCGGTACATAACTTCCCATATCTCCTTTATGTATTGTTATGAACAAGCACCAAATCACGCAAAAAATATTGCAGTTGTTACTTTTAAAAAATAAATGCGTTGTTGACTATCCCTTACTGAATTCTTTTCGTGGAAGAGCGGTTTATTATCAATACTTGGTTTTACAATAATACATTACACATACAAGAGTGTTCTGTTTATCTGCATGCCGATATAACCGATACCTACTGGCCCTTATAATTCACACGCTCAAGGCTGTTTATCTGCATGTTTACATGTATGGCAGTTTCGATTAGCTGTTCACGCAACGCCCAGTTTTTATTTACATCGATTAAACACCTGAAACCTAGAAGCGAAGTAACCCAAATATAATAGCATCATTTAACATTGTTAGATTGTCCTTCTTCACCAGGTTTACTATAATAAATCACAAGCACAAGGTTGTTTATTTTGCCTTCATGTTTAAATAATCAATATCTGATTGTACGTTTTTCATCAATCAGCCACGGTACAGTGATGTTTACATATCTTTGTAATGGTCAGCGATGCCTGATAAGCCCCGCCTACTGCCCCGCTCAGCGAATAGAAGCTGGCAGTATTCTGTATGCTTGTTTTGTAGTTAGTTGCTCTCTGATAGCGGTAGTGAATAAACGTGTCAGAAAATCAATCCCTGTTGGGTCTTGTGTATTAGCCATCACTCTAAGGGTCTAGATACATACAAACAACATCAAAGCAACATTACATTGGCGACGAGGATAAATTCGATAAACTTGTAAATTTGGATAAACTTATGTAACATTACACATGACTGGATTAACTCCGTTCCCAAAGTTTGATGTGTATGGGGAGGAAAGTTCTCTCGGGGTGCGATGGACGAAATACGTGTCCAAACTCGAAAATCTGTTTGTCGGATTAAACATCGACAACAGGAAACGAAGAAAAGCCCTTCTTCTGCATTACGCGGGCGACGGCGTCTTCGATATCTACCAAACGTTAGATCTTGCAAACGATGAATCCAATTACGATGACACCAAACAACGATTATCGCAATATTTCAATCCAAAGAGAAACAAAGAATTTGAAAGATACGAATTTAGCAACATTCGGCAGTTACTAAATGAAACCATCGATCAGTTTGTCACAAGACTAAGACAAAAAGCCGAGAATTGTGAATTTTTGGATAAAGATGGAGAAATTAAAAGCCAAATTGTACAAGGATGCACATCACCGAAATTAAGATTGAAATGTCTTGAGGACGATAAACCGTTGAGTGATGTGCTTACAATGGCTCGAACCATGGAAATCGTGGAGAGACAATCAAAAGCAATGGGAAACCAAGAATCGCCAAATCACGCCGTCAACAAACTGAGATCCACGCCGCGGAGTCATAGTACGCAAAGCAGGCATGTGCCCAGGGCAAAGCCACAATCAGGACGCCAGGGCCATCAGTACAAATCCAACACTGCTTGCAGAAACTGCGGAGGTCAATATCCTCACGAATCACAGTGCCCGGCAAAAGGAAAAGAATGTACATATTGCCATAAATTAAACCATTTCAAAGCGGTGTGCATGAAACTTAAAACCTCTAATTCCACAGTACACGAAATTCACGAAAACGAAACCGGAAGTGGTTCCGAAGCTGACGCAGGCCCTGATGTATCTTTTGGACTCAAAACAGTGAACAAAATCTCTAGTTCTAAGTTACCGAAGGTGACACTTAAAGTAAATGGAACGAAAGCAACATTCCTTGTTGACACCGGAAGTACGCTAAACATCATCAGCTCTCGAACTGTACAAGCCATGAACCCAAAACCTAAACTGAAAACCTCAACAACACAGGCATTTGCATTTGGACAGAATCAACCCATTGCCATAAAAGGTGAATATAGCATTCTTGTAGAAAGTAATGATAAATTCACAACAACAACGTTCCATGAAGTGCGACAGAACAAGGACAATTTAATTGGTTATGAACTTGCTACCAACCTCGGAATTGTGCCGGTAATAAAGACGCTATCCAGTGATTCAAATTACGAACACTTAATGCAAATATACAAAGCCGTATTCACGGGTCTTGGAAAATTAAAAGACACCCAAGTCAAATTCCATGTTGACGAAACTATCACCCCGACTGCACAGCCAGCTAGACGGATCCCGTTCAACGTCAGAGAAAAAGTAGAAAAGGAACTCAAACGTCTTGAAGATTTAGACGTCATTGAATGCGTAGACGTCCCGACGCCATGGGTGTCTAGCATCGTTGTCGCGCCAAAACCCAACGCACCAAACGAAATTCGCATGTGCATAGATATGCGAAAAGCAAATCTGGCGATCAAACGCGAAAAGCACGTGACACCAACGATCGATGACGTCATCGTGGAACTAAACGGCTCTACAGTATTCTCGAAAGTTGATCTGAACAACGGTTTTCATCAACTTGAATTAGCGCCCGAATCACGAAACATGACGACATTTGCTACACACGTCGGTCTTCGTCGCTTTAAAAGACTGAATTTTGGAGTGAACGCCGCTCCAGAAATATTCCAGAACGAAATTCGACAAGCAGTCTCGGGATTAAGCGGTACATTAAACATTGCCGACGACATTATCTGTCATGGTCCGACGAAACAAATCCACGATGAAAGACTCGAGTCTCTGCTGAAAAGACTCCAAGAAAAGAATCTTAAGTTAAACAAAGACAAGTGCAAATTCGGACAATCATCATTGAAATTCTATGGCTACATTTTCTGCAAAGACGGCATATCACCGGACCCAGCAAAAATCGAGACAATTAAAAACGTCGAAAAGCCGAAAAACGCAGCGGAAATAAGGTCGTTTCTGGGGATGACAAATTGCGTCTCAAGATTCATAAATGACTACTCCAGCATATCGGAACCTTTACGGCGCTTAACACGTCAAAATCAAGCATTCGATTGGGGCACCGATCAAGACAATTCATTTCAAACACTTCGGACAGTGTTAACCAGTGACCAGGTCATGACCTATTATGACCCCACAAGATGCTCGGAAGTATGGGTGGATGCTAGTCCAGTAGGGTTATCAGCGATATTGATCCAGGAAAACAGAGTCGTAGCGTATGGTAGCCGCGCATTAACCCCTGTAGAACAGCGATATTCACAAACAGAACGCGAGGCTTTGGCATGTGTCTTCGGATGCCAACACTTTCATCTGTATCTGTTCGGGTCGAAATTCACATTAATCACAGATCACATACCTCTGGAATCAATTTTCAACAACACGAAAGAAATACAATCTGCCCGACTTGAAAGGTGGCGATTAAAATTGATAACATACAACTTCACAGTGAAATATCGCCCAGGGCATCAAATGATCTCCGATTACTGCTCAAGACACCCAATGAAAGCAAATAACACAAGCAGCTTTACAGAGGATTACGTAAACTTCCTGGCAATTTCGGCTGTACCAAACTCAATGACATTAGCAGAAATAGCCGTGACTACCAGCACAGATGAAATACTACGGTCTGTCATTGAAGCCATATCAAATAACTCGTGGCATAAACAATCGATGAAAAACAACCCCATTTATCAACGGCATCAGTCTTTGGCAGATGAACTAACCACCGTGAAGATAAAAGACCACGTTGTAGTACTCCGTGGTCCAAGACTGTGTATACCGGAAGTCATGCAACGCAAAGTTGTAAATCTAGCTCTTGAAGGTCACCAGGGTCGAGTTCGATGCAAACGTTTGCGAAGAGAAACATGCTGGATCCCATATATGGACAAACTCGTCGACGACGTATGTAAAAACTGTATTCCGTGCATGTCAGCGTCTCCGCACAACAACACTGAACCAGTAAAATCAAGTCCGCTACCCAAGGGACCATGGGATGAAGTGTCAATTGACTTTTGCGGTCCCTTTCCGAACGGCGATTACGCAATGGTAGTTATATGTGATTACAGCCGATTCCCAGTCGTCGAATTTATCAGAAACGTATCAGCGCACACAGTGATATCTCGACTGGAGACAATATTCTCTATGATGGGAATTCCAAGCATAGTAAAATCGGACAACGGAGCACCGTTTAACAGCCAACATTTCAGGGAATTTGCGAACAAGTACGGAGTTCAACATCGCAGAGTAACACCGTTGCACCCACAAGCCAACGGTCGGGCTGAAGCATTCATGAAACCTCTAGTTAAAGCCTTGAAAACGGCCAGTACGGAAGGAATACAGACGCGACAAGGACTGTGCGATTTCTTAATGAACTACCGCAGCACGCCACATCCATGCACAGGCCGCTCACCAGCAGAAATCATGTTTGGAAGGAAACTTAAAACTAAAATTCCTACATACAGACAACCTGAAAACGACGAACATGTCCAAAAGCGGGACTCAGTTGCAAAAAGGAACCAGAAACGAAATGCAGACGTAAAACGAAAATCAAAACCGTCAGAAATCAACGTTGGCGATACAGTCTTAGTAAAACAAAAACCCCGCCATAAACTGGATACGCCATTTAATTCCACCCCTGGCAAAGTCATTAAAACGAACGGCTCTACGATCACGGTGGAACACAAAGGAAAACAGTTTCGCCGGGATGCATCACATTTCAAGCCAGTGCAAACAGACGTTCAGGCCGCAACAGAACATTATCACAATACAACGCCGACCCGACCACGACGGTCCCTGCGGCAGAATCGCCGACCACCGTGTCGGTACGATGAGTGACAGCGAAAACTATCAGGGAATGTGTATTGCATGAATGTATTATTATTATTGTCATAATTAAAATAATTTAATTACGTGAAAAGCGCGTTAAAACTAGATTGAATTAGGCCATAATAATGCCTAAGTTAAACAGTGTTATTTTGTCTGGAATTAATCAATTGCGTTACCTGGAACTTGCCGATTCCCACAAGACCAACCGCGCGCGCGCTCCGGTCAAGAGGTCAGCCCAGTCCACAGACATTCATCAAGAGCAGTTGCGGACAATGATTAGCGACAGCGCGCAGATAAGCATCAATGAACTAAACATTTTCCCATGAATTTAGGGGAGGAATTATATCTTAAATCAAGAATACCCAAGCGTGTTTGAACTGTTTGTTTATCAGTTATCATTGTACTATAATTTTGTATGTTTAACATCTTCATTTGAAAATTGTTGACTTATCATTTAACGAAATTAAAATAAAGTAATTCATGATCGTAACTAATATCTTATATGAATAGATTTTAACCAGGTGTTAATAAATATTTTAAATATCTGAATTTGGAAAATTGGGTTACGAGAACGCAACCTTATTAATTGTTTTAATCCAGGCATCTTCTATTATTATTATGTCATTTATATTATGCATCACTATATTTGTTACTTGTTGTGAAACGTTCAATCTTAAAAGAAAGGAGGGATGTAATGGTCAGCGATGCCTGATAAGCCCCGCCTACTGCCCCGCTCAGCGAATAGAAGCTGGCAGTATTCTGTATGCTTGTTTTGTAGTTAGTTGCTCTCTGATAGCGGTAGTGAATAAACGTGTCAGAAAATCAATCCCTGTTGGGTCTTGTGTATTAGCCATCACTCTAAGGGTCTAGATACATACAAACAACATCAAAGCAACATTACAATCTTTATGTTTATGGCTTTTTCCGATAAGATGTTTATATTTAAACTTTATAAACTAGTTAATAAAATAAAAGAGAAGTAATTCAAATATTACTTTACCATTGTCAATTGTTAGGTTGTTTTTCTTCACAGTCGCTTGTTTTAAGAAGAAAACACAGATTGTTTGCAATATTCGGGTATTTCTTGACAATAAACTATACAAAATAATTGTGAAGGAAATACTCTCGGAATACAAATGATAATCTTTCGTTTATTAAAACGCAGTTTCTGAATACGTTGTGGGTTTATATTTCGAAAATGCTTCACGCAGTCTAAATATTTAATTTGCACTAGATACAGATTATAATGAACTTGCCATTTACCACTGCATATATTGTTACTGAAATAATTTTATGCCGAAACCATACGAAAAACACAACAACATGCAACTACTTTGACGCGAAAATATTTGTATTTCTACATAAATCAGGCAATCCACAATCTCGATGCAATGCCTGATTGTCGTTGATGAAATGCACAACGTGCAGGTAATATTAACAAGAAATGTCCTTACGATATATTTGGCGTCTGTTGTAAGTCTGACAATAAGGTATGTAAGCCGAACTTCATACATACAGATACGCACTTAACAAATATTCCAAATTGTTTGTCTTTCTTCCATTTGTAACTACTTTTTCTCCCTCATTTATTTGCTGTATGTAAATTGATATGTAAGTTACCATGACGTTAATATTTTGCTGTATGTATTTTTATACGTAAGTAACGTATACGTTAAGTAACGTATACAAACCATTTTTGCAACTAATGCAAACTTACAATATTATTATAAATAATCTCTAACACTATATAATTTAAAGAGACAAAGATACGTGCATGAATATAAGACCATCATTACGTTGTTATAAATATGTCGCTATATTTCTAAAACTCGTATAATATGTTTAACACTCAGATTCTAATATTTTTCATGTAAAGACGTCCTAACCAGAAATTGCAAATGTATGTATGTATATGTAACTAACACTCTTTGAACTAATGAGTGTATACTTATTGTTCAAAACAAAGGTTCTTCTCTTCTTCTTTAAAAATGACTTTGTGTGATCTTCAGAGTTTTTAGTATTAATTAATAAAATTAAAAAACAAATAAAGAGAAAAAGAGCAATACAGATAATAATGGCTAGATTGTATACAATTCAATACATTGGGTATCTGTGCATACACAGCGGGTTATTTTGGTAACTAGCACACTAATTTCTGAAATCAAGTTCCTTAGAAACTCTAGATTTGATACAACATATGTACCAAATAGTAACAACGTTTTTATTTCATTCTATTTCAGTGAACTCGTTTTCATGCAAAAACATAAAGCAGTATATGACAAATTTATCTCAAATAATGACAAACCTTCCAGTCAATGCAAATGGAACGAAATGTATAACAATATAGATTGGAAATATGCATACAGTTTTGTTTTTAAATTATCCAGAGATACATATTTACAATGGTTACAAACTAGAATTGTACATAGAATTTTAGGAACGAAATCTCTGTTACAAAAAATGAAAATTGTAACTGATAATTTATGTTGCTTTTGTAACAAATATGAAGAAACTTTAACTCATCTCTTTTGGGACTGTGAACATGTCCAATCTTTAATTAATAATATTAAAAATGAATTGAATACAAACCAGTTTGACTTACCTACACTGACTTGTCAAGACATGCTATTTGGAATGTGCAACAAAAAAATGGACCATATTAATATTTTATTTTTGGAAGTGAAGAGATATATTTTTATGTGTCAAAAATCTTGCAAAATTCCTACTATTTCAGGGTTAAAGAAAAGTCTAAAACTAGCTTGGGACATTCAAAAACATACACTGTGCAAAAACCCAGAACTTCGATTATCTAACTGGTCAGTTGTAAGACTTTTAATGCAATAAAACCCAATATACAAGCATGTACATCCACACTATCATGATCCTTTTGTACATTCAAATAACCATACTGACATTACACTGTGTCCTATTCACTTTCTTCCATGTTTTGTATCAAAAATTTCTGTTTAAAAGTAAAATACATGATTACTTACCCCCAAAAAGGTGTGCAATATTATATAGAAGATATACATGTTTACATCTAAAAATTTATATAGCATATATGTTCAATTTAGTATTCTGTAAAATGTTTTTGATATATAAAATTGTATGTATAGTATGCATGTATGGATGTTTACAACTTTATTTATATGCAGCTTTACAATATATGTACATTACAACTTTTAACTAAAAAAAAAAAAAAAAAAAAAAAAAAAAAAAAAAAAAAGCTCAGAAAGACTGACCTTACGCTGACTTTGAGTCCAGGATAAATTCATTCACGAGCGTCGGGTCAATATGCCCTTTGCGGTGGAAGCATGGAATTCGACACAATGCTAATTATAGTGTGCTTATTGCGTACGAGTATAGAAGTAACACTCAAACGTAGTGAAATGTATTCATTTAATCGTTGCAAAATGATAAATTTATCGCTCATTTACATATCAATTACATTTCAAATATTTCAATAGAGTTTGTTTTATATAAGAGCTTTCATTTCGTGTCTCTGCGGTATACCATTATTGAATCTTCCATCAATACTCCAAAATTGTTACGAATGTATCTTGCATATTTTTGGGATGTTGCACCCTTTTTTATGACCAGTGTAGTTTGATATGTTTTCCAATAGGCCGATGCAATATTAGGGTTTTTATCATTCGGGACTATTCGCGGGTAGTTTTCATAACATTTGATTGGATATTGAGACGGTCAAAAGTGAGGTTAGACACTTAAGACGAAAAAAAGTCAGTGACCCAGGAAAATGACCCATGTAAATGACAATATTAATGGTATTTACAACCACCGTCTCTTGAAAGCCATAAGGTGCTATTAGCATTATGTTCACCTATGCTCATAGCACCCTCTGACTTTCAAGGGACGATTTGTAAGCGTTCAGTAGGGCGCCACACGCACATTTTGAAGGGACGCGTTTGTACATGAAATAAACGTATACCCAGGTATTATAAAATGCATACAATAGGATAAGTGGTTTGATGCATCCAACGGGCATGTTGCTAAACAGTATATTTTCTATACATGATATAGTTCCATAGTGGTATAGTTATATATCAATTTGTAAATGGTTTAAGAAAATTGTAGGCATAATTTAAAAAAGAATTTGAAGCATTTCCTATAAAACAAAACTGAACATATTCAAGACATTCGTTGTTTAAGATAAAACGATGCAATACGCGTGTGACAGCTTGGGAAATATTGTATGTGTACATGTATAAATTATCATATTATCTAAAACTTGAATATCGGGAGAGTGAAATAAATACAAGAAACGTTTAAAAATGTGTTTGGATACAAGGATACATCAATATTCACAGTAGAAAAGTATGAAGATTTGTTAAAAGCATACAATTCCTTAAAGATGTGGCATTATGTAATAAGTTGTTGAATCGTGAACAGAATCGACAGTGATTATTTTGTTGCTTAAGTTAAAAAATAAACTATAAATTTAAACACAGGCAATTGAATTTTAAACTTGACAAAAAAGAAAGTTAAACGATTTGACTTATAAGCTTATTATGTCCGATACCTTCGGTCTGCGTGTACCTTTTGATATGACAATGTATATGGCTAATACCTTTCTTGACCTACTATGAACTCTGAATATACACTGTATGTATACGTGTCGTTCTATGAAACAGTGGTCTTGGTTAAAAGTCGTTAACGCTAGGTAAGTAGGTTTGTTGTTTGAATGGCCTCGTGCAAAAATCTAGCTTAATAATTCAATAGTGGATATACACATAGTCCATCACTCGACATGTAAAATGTTCAGCCACCCGTCAAATGATGGATAATGACGATTGAATTAAAGTAACAAATGTATAAGCATGGTTAGACCCTAAATAATTATTAGAGCGTTCAGCAAATTTAAACATTTATATCCTTTCGTGGATGTACTTGTTAATGATTCACTAATTTACTTGCATTTACTACAGTATACTGTCTCGTCCGCCGAAAACAGGGAACGTGTGATGTACATTTTTTGTATATGCTAAACAAATACTGAAATGTATCGCATTGCGTTTTTATATTCTATACATTAAAGTAGGTGTTGATTTACAAACTGGACATTTTCAAACGGATCGCAGAGGTTGGTTCATGTATTTGTCTGTTTTTATTACTGGTTTAATTTTCTAATACGTTTACATGTAGTTATCTTATACATTTGTCTGCACTCTTATTCATAAATTAACAAAGTACTTATTAGTAATTGTTCATTAGAGAAAAACACAGAAATTAGGGAGGGCCGTAACATTTATTTTTGAAACCAGTTGGCTTGTTTCTTTGTCCAATTACTAAACGTATGCAGATGCCTTTCTTGGTATAGAGCTTGGATAAAAATCACGTGTACATGAACGTGATAAGAAAATGGGCTCCCATTTTAAATTCAGTTAACATTATAATTGTTCATATCTAGCTATTGTTTGATGGTTGCTCAAACAGTTTAAAACCGTGTGTATGCCGATATTTATAATCTACAATGTATCAGTGCCTGCATGTATACGTCTGCTCGTATGTCAGTAGACGCTTCCACAAATGTTAATCATATTTAAATGAACCTGCAATGTTATCCAATCATCGCACTTGGATATCACGTGTTTAGCGGTTTAACTATTTCATCGCGGCGGGTCGAACTCCCTAAACGGAAGCCGACCAGTGCCAATCCAGCAACGCGGGCCTGAACAGCGCCCCGTCTGTACCATTGAACCCTCCGACGGATCACCAGGGCCGCGCCATCGACACATCCGGTACTGCTGAATAGGAGCTCCCGAAGAAGCAACTACGTTTCCTGTTATGGAACGTTCAAGGACTTATCTCAAAATTAAATGATAATGAGTTTACAAATTATATTAATGAATTTGATGTATTATTGTTTTGTGAAACTTGGCACTCAAATTGTTCAAATGATAATTTAAACAATTTTGATAGCTTTTCGTGTCCAAGACCTTTAACTAACAAGAAAGCAAAACGTAATAGTGGTGGATTAATTGTCTATTTTAATAAAAAGTACACTGGCAAAATTGAATTAGTGGACATCAATCTTAACGGCTATATGTGAATTAAGTTATGCAAGACATTCTTTGGTACATCCAATGACCATTACTTTATACATTGTTACATTCCGCCAGAAGATTCACAGGTATACAAATGTAGAAGTTCACCTCTGTTTGAATTTGATTTCTTTGAAAATATCTCAAATGATTTACTTCGCTATTCTTTACTAGGTGATGTTATTTTGACCGGTGACCTAAATGCACGCATTGGTCAGAGATCAGATTTGGTAGAAAATATTAACCTTGATAGATATGTGACTATGCCTACAATACCATCTGATGTAGATAAACTGCCGTTACGATGTTCTTTTGACGAAATTGCCAATACTTATGGCAATAAATTATTGTCATTGTGTAAAGAGAATAATTTATTTATAGTCAATGGGCGATTAGAGCAGGGTAATTTCACGTGTTATAATTGTAACAGAAATAGATTTGCTGCTAGTGTAGTCGATTATGTTATATGTGATTATGAAATATTTGGTCGGTTTAACGGTATATGTGTACATGATATTACTGAATTCTCGGACCATTGCCCAATTGAGTTCCAATTAAATTGCGTCAATAATGCATCTATTGTTAATGCTGCTAGTGTTGAAAAATTAGTGTGGGACGATAGCTCAATTAAAAATGAAGAATTGCAAAACGTGTTGTATGATAATAAACAAGTTTTTGATGAATTGCTGAAAAGTTTTTCAGATGGTTTAACAGATATTGATACCTACTTGAATAGTTTGTCAAGTACTATTTTTGATCTGTCATTTAAGGTTTATGGTAAAACATTTCGCACTAAAGTCAATAACAATCGAAATTGTGGTAAGAAATCCCCTTGGTTGAATATGGACTGTAGAAATGCTAAGTCGACTTTTAATCAAAGTAAACGCATGTATAAAACTAATTCTAGTGATGTAAATAGACTGAATTTTTTGAATGCAAGGAGTGCTTTTAAATGTATCAAACGTAAGGCTAAACAATCTTTTAACAGGAGTGAAAAACAGAAATTGTCTGTGTTAAGTAAAAGTGGTTCACGCAAATTTTGGAAACATGTTAATAAATTTAAAAGTAATAAAAAGTCTGGATCACCTGACATTTCTCTTGAAGAATTTGCCAATCATTTTCGTAATTTGTTAAATAATCCAAATAATAGCACTGATAGAGATGATACTGCAAACAATTATGATGTGTATGAGAATATAAATATTGATAGTTTAGACTGCAAATTTAGTGTATAAGAGGTTTGTAAAAGTATTGGTAACATGTCCAGATATAAAAGTTGTGATATGTCTGGAAATGTTGCGGATTTCTTTATTGATGCAAAAGATTGTATTGCTCCCTATTTGACGACTATTTTTAATCATATATTTGATAGTGGTATTTATCCAGTCGAATAGACTAAAGGTGTAATTGTACCTATATATAAGAAAGGTTGTAAATCAAATCCCTCGAATTATAGAGGAATTATATTAATAAATATAATCGCTAAAATATTCTCACTTGTGCTAAGAAATAGGATGAATAAGTGGTGCGAAAATGAGCAGAAGTTAAACGATGCTCAATTTGGTTTTCGCGATAATCGTAGTACTGTTGATAGTATATTCATCCTGCATACTATAATACAGAAAGTTCTTGCTAATAAGTTAAAACTATACTGTGTATTTATTGATTATGAAAAGGCTTTTGACACCGTTATACATTATGCATTGTGGATAAAATTAGCTAATTCCCATGTAAGTTGTAAAATGTTAAAAATGCTTAAATCTCTATATTCAAACGTTAAAGCTTGTGTTAAAAATTCTGAACACATGCCGTATTCTGAACTGTTTGACATAACACTTGGTGTCAAACAAGGAGAGCCTCTATCTCCTTTACTGTTTATCTTATTTATTAATGATATCAAGGATTATATTGATGTGTCTAAAATGTCTGTAAATGATATTGAAAAGTTATCACTATATATGTTACTATTTGCAGATGATATTGCTTTGTTTACGACTGATCCCAATAGTTTGCAGGCCCAGCTAGATTGTGTAAACCAATATTCTTCTAAATGGGGCCTCAAGATAAATGTAGCTAAAACAAAAATAAGTATATTTTAACGCAAAAAATCTAGAAATAATTTTACATGGAGTATAAACAATATTAATCTTGAGATTGTTGATAGTTTCTGCTACCTTGGTATGAAATCTTATTATACCGGAAGTCTTGCTAATGCTGTAAAAGCACTAAATGAACAGGCTCTGAAGGCATATAATGGCCTTATATCACTGTTTACTAGAGTATCTTTGGATATTAAAACAAAATTGTTACTGTTTGATTCGACTGTTTCACCTATTATTTTGTATGGTAGTGAGATTTGACTTCAAGGAGGTAGACAAAATCCATATCAAATTTTGTAAGCATATTCTTGGCGTGCGTACTCAAACATCCACAGTTGCCGTCCTTGGTGAATTAGGTAGATTCCCACTTTCGGTCATTTGCAGGGAAAGAGCCTTAAAATACTGGTGTAAAATTATGAAAAATCCGGAATCACTTCCAGGCAAAATATTTATAGAACATATTTTATATAACAGTTTTAATTGATTGAATTTCAAAAATAGCTGGGGAAAGGCGGTTAATAATGCATTAGATATGCTTGGATATAGCTACTTATGGTATATGTTTGATATTAACTGTTGCTATATACCCATGTTAAAGCAAAGGTTGCGTGACCAATATATACAGATATGGTCGGAAACTGTGAATTCTCAAAACAAATTAGAGTATTATAAAAAATTCCAAACTGTTTTTAGGTATGAAACATATTTAGATGCTATTGACCAGGATAAATATAGAATTGCATTGACTAGGTTACGATTATGTTCACATTTTCTTGAGATTGAAACAGGAAGATACAATAATGTGGATAGAATTAATAGACTATGTAAACTATGCAATTACAATGTTGTTGAGTCAGAATTCCACTTTGTACTCTGCTGTCCCTTGTATCATGACTTAAGGCAAAAATATAAAATTTCAAATGCTTTTAGTACTATTAATAAATTTGTTAATCTCATGTCATCAGAAAAAATTGGTTTGTTAAGACGACTTTCAAAATTGACGTACTTTGCGATGTTACGACGTTCCCAAACCCTAGATAGTGTTGCTTCTTAACCTACTTATAAAATAAGTTAATAAATCCACTTTATAGATAGATATGTTTTTGTACAATATTTTTATAAAGCCTGCTTTGTATAATTGGAATTATGTATTTTGAACTTGTAATGTTGCTAATGGCCATCTTTCATGATGTGTTTTGTAAATGGCCAAAGGCATTGCTCATGCCGATTTGCCAAATAAACCAGTAAACCAGTATTAAAATAAGCACGGGCGTTAATGTGTGTGATATATTGAAGAACACGTGGTTATGTTTGTGATATTCAATGAATGGAAATTAATCATTTAACAATAGATGGGGAGGAGTTTAAACTATCCGCGGCAAAACATTGATCGGTCCTTCTCGAAATATATCCCAGATATTATATAGTGGATGCATATACAAGGGGCTAATAGACCGTTACAGGTTTTGTCACGAACAGATGAAACCCAAGCACAGCTATTGTAAACAGATTAATTTCAATTTGTTGAACATCACAAACACATCCGAAGCTTAACCACGTGCACTTTTGAGTAAATTACGATAACCGTAAAACACATGATTGGATAAATATGCTGATTTATTTGCACATCATGGACATATGTAGAAACTTCTATTTTTCCTCTCTTATGTACCACAACATACAGTTTAGTGCGCCGAAAACACCTTATTGGTAGAAAAATGTCATGGGCATGTCTGAGATTGAATCCAGCATACACACTGATACATGGAGACATGATCCCCTCAGTATTTTAAGAATGGCGAAGATAGATGTTTAAATATAGGGTACATGACGGTGGTTGTAAAATATGTTCGTGTATAGTATAAAACACGTCATAAAGAATAAGACATAATTTTATTCCACAAAATCAAAGAATGTAAGCTTCAAATAAAGGATCGCATTGAAACAGAAAATTGTACAACGTGTTTTTGATCGACTAACATATACAAATACAGCTTTTGTTGGTTTTTTATTTGAACTTCCCCAGTGATGTTTCATTAAAAAGACGTTTTTGTCAGTTTTAAATGTTCGATGTTTGTTTGCAGTCAAGTGTACGCACGTGCGTGTTTGGGCCCGACCTTGACGTTATATACATTTTATACATGATCAACAATGATTTTGTATAGAAAATGTTGAAATATAAAAACATGATTAATAATCAAAAATTAGGAAGAACCCTTGCATTTTAAAAGCATATGCTTAATTCCACAATACATCCAATACATGTATATACGTTGGGCAAAATAGTTGTTTACGGCCTTACAACATTAATTAACGATATAACATGAGGCAAAACTTTATGTGTGTTTTTATTAATTCGATATATAGGCGTGTCCCCAAATGTTTATACGAACATTCGCAAATACACTCATTAATTACCGTCTGTGTATATAGAACACCAAACTATACTGTAAGATCAATGCCTGAAGTCCACATGCTACCCTCTAGGCCAAAAGTTCAAAGTAGACTAACGTACATGAACAGGTAATTTATAAACTTATTTTGAAAAACATATTATTTTAATCGCAATGAAAATCGATTACCAAGCAAAAAATGTATCAATCTCAAAAATTTTGTTAAAACGACGTTTAATATATACGTCTTGGAAAGCAATAAGTAGAGAACGATTGTTTAATGCAATGCAGTTGTAGTTTTTTGGAGGATAAAACTATTGCGATACTCAATAAAACGGTCGCTATATTCGAATATCCATACCTTTATAAAAACGACTATACACATGTTTGCCATGTCGTTGGCACAAAACACCGTTAAAAACTGTTATACATGTATTCTGCTGACTATGTTATTATATTCTAAGCGAATGAATACAAATTCGTTAAAATACAAAAATATATTCGGTGTAATCAGCATTATATCCATATATTTTCATTTAAACTAAATAGTAGTACAAGGGTTTTAACTGTATTAGGTTTTCTTAAACGCAAAACAAGGAATATTCAGTCTAAAGTAATACAATACAAACTTTAATAGCTAAAACATTATATTTCTTCCTTTACAAGAAAACCTCATACAGCAAGATTCATGTTTTCAAAATATTATAAAAGGGAAGAATCGTGATTTTAATCGTACAATCTGGGCTGAATTAATGAGGCAGTGAT
This sequence comes from Congeria kusceri, assembly GCA_027627225.1. NCBI lineage: Eukaryota > Metazoa > Mollusca > Bivalvia > Myida > Dreissenidae > Congeria > Congeria kusceri. The sequence goes on along the minus strand of CM051037.1, from coordinate 6,036,728 downwards.
TTGTACATTTAAATTAAATCTACGACTATCTGTCGCTGCAGCTGTCAGCCCGCGTACGGCGGTCCTGATATATTTCCGGTTGAGAATACAATTAAAGATAAGACAAAACGTGTTAACAGTAACAGGATCGAAGACGGTGAATGGCTGAACGGCTAACAACGCCATGTTGCTTTAAAATAATGAGGGTTTCTTTGGTGAGAGTCGTCAAAAATCCCTGGTACCGACACTCGAAGGGACTCTCCGCTTTCTCCGCAACAACGAAACTGTCACTGTAAGTGTTGGCGATTTTAATTTTAGTTAGCATTTGTAAGTGTTCATGAGTTAATTTTCGTACATTGTCGGCAATTATTTATGATTTATTTTCTTATATTACATGGGAAATGTGTATGGTGTTTGTTTTAATTGTCACTAGTCTTGGCGATATTTATTATCAGTTATCACTCTTAAGTATTTATGTTGTAAAGGTTTAGTCGTCGCTAGTTAGTGATGAGCATTTATATTTAAGATATCTTCGTCAAGTTTATGTTGCGTATGTTTAGTTGTCGATTGTATGTGTTTATGGTGTTTATTTTGTTTAGTTGTAGATATTTATGCTGTAAAGTTTTAGTTTTTTCTTTAGCCCTTGTTTATGATTTATATTATTTGTACATGCATATGTTTATTTGTCGCTGGTGTTTGTGATTTTTATTTTGTTATGTCAGTGGTAAGTGTTTATGATTTATATTTCAGTTATGATTGGTTACTGTATATCACGTATTTGTTTAATTGACACTGGTTAGGCCGGGCGAAAACATAATAGACTAAAATGCAAAGAAATTGCAAGTATAAACACACTATGTTTCGAAATATATATGACGATAACAATAATAATTCAATGCAACGTGTGTTATATAAACTTGGACATAAAATCAACCTGAAAATTTGGGGATAACTTCTTTCCTTTTACATGCAAATATGTACTTTTTTATTTCCATGAAAGGAATAAAACAATTGTCGTTCTCATTTGTATCACCAAGCAGTACCAATTTGCAATTTATTTCAATTCTTATATTTGCATTTTTTAAACTATCGGAAACATCCTTGTTACATCCTGTGTTACATTCCCAGAATAAGTGGGTAATTGATTCTTCCGACAATTTGCAAAAAGTGCATGCGCTACTTCTGGACATGCCCATTTTAAAAAGGAATGAGTTTGTTCCCAATATTGTGTGGACAATCCTAGTATGTAACTATTGCATATATATATCATTATTTGTTTTTAACACTTGTCCATGTACAATTTCCCATTGAATAGTATCATTTACAAAATACTCATTCCATTTAGTATGGCATGTTGGGATTTCTGAGTTAAATGTCAGCATATTATATAGTATCTTGTTGCAAGAATTAACAATTATCGGTTTAATATAGGTTGACAAAATTGGGTACATTTGTACTTTATAATGTACTAGTTGTATATTTTGCAATGAGGCAATGTACGCAGAAAGAACTATTTGTAAGCCTTCATAGTGTACAAGTTTACGGATCTATTAATTTTGTTTTGTAGCTCTTGCAATGACAAGATTTGTCCGTTGTCATTAGGCCACAACAAATTGATCAGTTGTTCTACGGATTTTGTCCAAAAAAAATTGGAGCGAGCGAGCGAAATAAAAATAAAAATATTTTTTTTCCATTTTCTATAAAATCGGAGGCGAGCGAAAAGCGCAAAATAAAAAAAAATCCTATCTTGCCCATAGTGTTTAAAAATTACTCCCAAACGCCATCATAACTTGATATCTTGTCAATAATTTCTTCTTCATCTGCTCTGTTCCATAAATTGTTGTCAAAATCAATATTAATGTAATAAACAAAGCAACTAATTTCTCCATTTCTTCTTCGACCATGTCCTGCAAAGGGTTTTGTGCAACAAGTCTTCAATAGTGATTCTGCTATTAAATTAACACGCGGCAGTGAATACTAAATAGCCATATCTTAACTAGAAGAAAGTAGACCTTATACAAGGCAATTGTCATTAACAAAATAGATATTTGATACACCAAGTCATTCACTACCAGCAGTTTAATAACATGAATATAAAATGTCATACAATAAACACAAAACAATTTAGGAATCACTAGTATAAGATCTGTGTCTTTAAATGACACGACGAAACAACTGGACGCCACCATTTTTTAAAACCGTAAACCAGGACTCACACTGGCTCTTATTTTGCTTGAGCCAATTTTTTTAATTGACTCGCAACATCGTTGCGTGTTTCCATGTCAGGGAATGGTTATATCTTACTGTTTTAATTGTTATAAAATTATACTTCACTGTGCTGTATATTAGTTGCATTATTGCATTAACAAAAGCATTAGTATATTTAGATTTATTGTTCATTGCAGTAAACTTGGATAATTTTTTAATATTTAAACATACACTCTTAAACTATCTACAAGATGTTAACAAAATATATCCATAAATAAATTGAAATTAATAACTAACATAATGACTTGGCTTGCCCTGTTAAATGTACCTTAATATATAAAGGCTAAACAAAATGTACACCAAACAGATAAATTGAATTTATAAAATGGACATGTCAGAAACAACTTATATGTGTGGATATTAGAAGTAAGAAATCATGCACAAACCGCTGGTCAAAACTGTCCGAAATGTAAACATACCCGATAATCAGTCCATTTGACATAATCCAGACATCCAATTTCACACATCCTTTATCAACAAGATAATCCTTTAATTACCTGTTAATTAACTGCTGGTATTACGAGAGCTTGTTGAACAGAACAGAACAGAACAAGACTTTTATTTTCACCCAAGTATATAACATATACAATTAGGGCAATATAACAAAGCAAAATTGTTAGTAAATTAGTAACTTCCGATAATTTTTTCGTTAACACAATTGTGTAGATGATATACGGGGGGTATTTAAATAATAAGATACATAGTCGGAACATATGATAATAATAAGAATAATAATAATAATACTAATACTAATAATAATAATAGCAATAATGTGAGATCTATAATCAAAATCAAAATACCAAAAACTTGATAAAATTATCAAAATCACAATCATTATCATATCATATTCAAAATGATCATACTAATCATAATAATCATAATAATGATAATCGCAATAGTTATCATAATCATCATAATAGTGGCATTTAAGAAACAAATAATAGTACAGTTCTATAAGAGCATTTTAATACTAGCACTGGTAAAAATAATTAGTGGTTTGTGATCATAGTTGTGCGGTGACGTATTTTCGTTTGCACGCGGCGTTTCGGATTGAGAAATTGAAACGACTACGCGTTTTAAAAGGTTTACATTTTGCAATCATCTTTAATTAGGCAATGAATGCTGACAAACAGCTGTTGTGTTTTCACAAGTTTGATAAAACATGATAAGAAATTGCCGAGTCGAAATACACATGGCAGCTGTGCCCGACTGGCTGATGGCGAGTAAAGGTCTGGGTCATATATTATGTGCTCTGGACATTAACCAGCCGCCGCAAAGTGCCATATTCACGTCTATATCAGTACCAATTGCTTGTTATGATTTGGGTGCACCACGAAGTCTGCGTTTAATGTAAAATGAGACTCGTTGATGAAAACTTCATTTAAAAAAAATCGGATGCGGGGCAAAATTGTAGGTGCGGGCGCAAAATAAAAATAAAAATATTTTTTTTTTGATTTACGATTTTAAGGTGCGGCAAATCCGACGAACATCTGATCAATTTGTTGTGGCCTTAATAACATCTTTAACATACTGAATGCCATTGTTGTACCAATAGTTCCAAACAATGTATTTGTTGTTGATCAGTAGATAGTTGTTATAAAGCCAAGGCATATTTAATAGCCTCTTCGCCGAATCAATACTAATACATTTAACAAATTCTGCATATATAGTTAAAACATCAATCCAAAAAGTGTTTGTTATTCCTTTTATAGCAAATATTGCATATAAACAACCTGTATTACATAGCTTTTCAAAATCTATTAACTTCCATGCCAAAGCCGTGAATTTGCTCTGTCGTTGAATAACCTTTCTTACCCACGATAATGTCTACCATCAAAAGCGTTTGTAATGACTTTGGCTTTAATTTGTGAAGGCCCCTGTCAAACAAATTTGTAGATTTTATCATTTATATCTTTAATAGTGGAATTTCCAGGGTTTGGCAGAGATAAACAGGTGAATAAAACAAGGGAAGTACCAGCGACAACAACAGTTATTCTACCTAAGGGAGTTAGATCCCTTCTATTCCAATATGCAATGCAATTGTCTAATTTAACTAGTTTATCATTATAATTCAGCTCAATCATTTTAGATAGATCAACATCAAATCTTAAACCTAGTAATTTAAATTGAATACATCCCCACGTTAGTTTCCACTTAGTTTTAATGGATCGTGTACTGTATTTTAAAGCCCCTATCCAAACAAAATGACTTTTTTTCAAAATTAACCTTCAGCCCATGAGTATTGTGAAAAGGAATGTAACAACTGTAGTGTAGTATTTAAGAATTCTTCTGATCCATCCATTAATTAATAGGTATAATCAGCAAATTGTGATATCTTGCATTCTTCATTGTCAATTTTTATACCCTTTATTTTCTTACATTTCCTTATTTTTTTTTTCTGTATAAATATATATGGTGAAATAGGGTCACATTGCCGACAACCACGTCCTATTGTAAAGAATTCTGACAAAAACCCGTTCAATTGGACTGCATTTTCTATTTGATTATAAAAAAATAGTGTTATCTAGTTCTTAAACATTAGTCCAAAATTTAAAAAGTCAAACACTTGTTTTATAAAATTAAACGATAAAGTATCGAACGCTTCGAAATCAATTAGCACAAGCAGGCCAGTGATTTGATTGCATTCAGTATCATTCATGATATCATACAATAAACGTGTATTGTCTCCCATATACCTGCCTTTAATAAAACCGGTCTGGTCATTGTTTACTAATTTATTCAACACTGATTTAAGTATGTTAGCGATTGTTCCTGATGCTAATTTATACACCGTGTTCCACAAGCAGATCGGTCTCCAATTTTTTTTTTTATGTTTGCGTTTACCCTCCTTTGGAATACAAGTAATAATTCCCGGTTTTTGAGTAATAGAAAGAGAACCGGTATTATACGAATAATTATTACTACGAATACACCCAATTGTTTCCAAAACACCTTGAAGAAATTTGTTGAGAATCCATTAGAGCCCGGGCTGTATCATTTTTCATTTGAGTAACTGACACCTCTTGTAAAGAAACCATACCCTCTAAATATTCTGCTTCCACATCAGTCAATTTTGGCACTTCCTCATTTTGAATTCATTTTTCATATCATAATTGGTAGTGGTCTGTTCTGAATATAAATTTTTATAAAAGCAATTTGCTTCCTTTAAAATATTTTCAGGATCATGTATTAATGTTCCATCATCTCTCTGCATGCAGGCTATATTTTTGGACAGGTAATTATTTCTTTCTAAATTGCAAAACATTTTGGTAGGGTTTTCACCATTGTCTATCCAATCAGAACGGGACCTTATAAAACAACCTTTCATTGTTTCTTTTCTTATAGTATCTAATTCATTTTTAAAGCAAATACGTGTTCTTTATTTTCATCTGTCAATGCCTGTTTCAAGGGAATTTTTTTGATATTAATAAATGTTCATTATTTCTTTTTAATTTTGCTTTGTGACTTGAATAAGCGACGGTCTTACCTCTAATTTCCATTAAAAGTGTTTCTATAAGAAGTTTGTCATTGATAACAAACTGAATTTGACTGACATCAATATCACTTAACATTTCGAGGTTGTATATAAGAATGCAATATTGCCTTTTAACATCATCTATTAATGTGTCTATTACAGACATATATTCTATATCATGTAATAAAGAGTTGTTTAACTTCCATAAAACGTTACCACGTATAATTTTTTCAAAACTAATTACAATGCTTATAATAGAGTTGTCTGATCTGTAACTTGTTTGTATTTGCGCATTTAATAAATATTCCATCATGTTATTTGTAATGAGAAATAGGTCAAGACGGCCCTGTTGCAGAGGCTAGTTCGTCTCCAAGTGCATTCCTTGTAATCACCATTAATGTATCTAAATGCGTCCTGCAGTTCCCATTTAACTATTTCCTCTAATAATAAGTCTCTTGCTTTCTTATTACTATTTAACTGTTTATAGTTTAAATAATCTAACAAAGGGTCAAGCACTAGATTATAATCTCCACATATGATATACATTTTATTTCAAATTATATCGATTGCTGCAAAGACTTGTTTATAAAAGGACGGGTTGTCTGCATTTGGGCCATATAGATTTAGTAACGTGAATTGTTTTGAACAGTAACTTAAAATAAGAGCTATCAAATTTACATTACCATCTTTTTCAAAAGAATTGACATTTATTTGTAGTTTCCATTTGAATAAAATTGCAACTCCTCTTGAGCTTGTTGACCCAAAACTAAAAAAACAGTCCCCATCCCATTGTGAGTAAATGTGTTTCTCAATTTGTGCATTCCAATAAACATCTTGTAAACAATAGATGTCAGCATTGAGCTTTTTTTTATAAAATTCATTACATCAAATATTTTTTTATTGTCAGGTAAGCCACGACAGTTATAAAATTTTTTATCTAAGTCAGTCATTTACAGATGATTTACAGAATAAATGTAACTGTGTTTGACACTTAAAACTGCATGTACTTCCATAAAATAGCATACAGCTAATTTTCTCCTGCTTATAAAACAGAACAGTCTGATACAAAACATTAAAACATATCATGTATGAACAAAAAACTTGCAAAATGAATGTAAACAAAAGAACAAAAAGAAACGAAAACAGACTAACATATCTGTATACAAAAAATACACAGAAAGAAAACATGCTCTGTAGCAAAAACAAATATGGCATAATAATAGTATTTAATATACAAGTCGTTTCACCCACCAGTAGATGAAACCAATATAGTGAACTATATTATCAGTGACATTTTTGCGGCTGCCTATATATTGAGCAATGAACTGGAATTAAAAATAATTGTCTTAAAGAGTTTTACTTACATTGTCTACCAATAAAAAGGAGCAGCTAATGTATAATACATATTACTTGCAACCAGTAATGTTTTATTACGTTTACTTAAGGTAAGTATGACAGGGATGCATAAGATAAGAGATAGGGGCTGAGTTTTAAAGGCAAACAAGAGATATTTGTGTGCCCAACAAACCCAAATATGTAATATTTAAGTACACACATAATTATGTTCATAAATTATTATATCTGCATTCATTCAAATTTAAAATTATATTAAAGCAAAAAAAAATGTATGTATGAAATTTTCTTTATATGTTTTTTTTTTATAGTTCTCGGTAGGTCTGTGAAGTTATGTATTTATATATTCTATAACATTTATTTTTTATTTCTTCAAATACAAATTTAATGGCAAGTCAGCATATTGCCTTTGGCCATTCACATATATACAAAAATGAACACAACTATATGGCTTAGACAGGCAAACATACACAGAAAACATACGGAAAACATACAAATACAATCAAACACAGCGAAATCAATGAAAAATATATACAATGACAGTGTAATTGTTTGTAATTTTGTAATATAGTCATAACCATATGCTTTTAAGTAAGTAATTTCGAGGCTGCTAAAACATTATTATGTTTTTTCAAATCTAAAAATTAATTTACAGTTTTATATTTACAATATTATTTAGAATTAAATGCTGACAATATTCGTGTATTAAAAATACCAGCAGTGGCAACTTCACAAACTATTCACCTCATATTAAAGAAGAACAACTCATCGCCATACGAATTTGATTTTTATAGGAGTTTTATCCCTTTAGCTGCATCACCAGATCAACAGAACATTGTTTTGCTGCATGTTTGTGTAGCTATATTAATAAACTCTCATAAATTTTATTCAACCATTTATAATGATAAATTACACGTTTATATGGAATATTCTTTATATTTTGATGCTAAAAATATTTGCGGATTGTAAATACTGGTAGTAGCAACATGTTAATAAAGCATACACAAAAAGACATGTTTTTGTGTTCGGTGTCTGCGACATATGAAAGGGAGACAACTCATTGCAATACTAATATGAGGTTTTATAGGAGTTTTGTTCCTTAAGCTATACGAGAACATCAAACGGCTTACAATCATTGACAATGCACTGTACCATTTGTGGTCCAAAATATATGTACATATTTTACCAAGTCCGATATAAATATAACCGGCGTCTAAAAATAGTAACAATACATTCAGTGTAACTTAAACTTAAACAGTTTAAATAAATAAAAACAACTGCAAAAATAGCCACAACAAGCCATATGTTAATTTATATTGAATTATTAGTTTTGTAGTGGTACCTGCTGTTTCAAAATATGTTCCTCAGAAAGTGAGGAAAAAGCTTCATTTTCAAATATTTTCAGAAATTCTTGTACCTAGATTAAATTTTTATTGCGGCTATTGGTAGCGTAGATATAGTGTTAAGTTGAATGTCCCAAAACTTTAGTTAAGTGTACTTTAACAAATCTTATATAATCAAGACTTATAAAGAACATAACCAGTTTTTTAAACCGTATTATAACAACTGCCTCTATAGATCTATATACACGATAATATCGGTCTTACATTCTGTTCTTGGGCTGTCCACTTGCTGGTGTTTACCTCCTGTGGCTGTTGCTGGATCTGAATTTTTCTACCACATTGTCTATATTGTCATAGATGTTAAACTTAATTCTTTCTTGTCCGAACACTGATCAATTACAAAACCAAGCACTGTCAATGTTATGGTGTAATGTTAATCTGTTGATCAGCCCGGCATTCAGCTTGGTAACGTCGTCTGCTATTCTGTGACCCGCCTCCTTCATGGCCTTCCACTTTTTCATCAGACTCGATTTTGCTGAGTTGTTCATTAACTTTATGAGTACTGGTTTGGAACTCCCCGTCCTCCCCGGGATTCGGTGTATCGCCATGATGTCCTGCTTCTCGAGGATGACCCCTTGTTTGTTTAAGAGATTGCATATTGTTGTGGTGAGAGTCTCTGTGTTTTCTTCTCCGTCCACTTTAACATCCATCACCTTGATGTTATTTTTGCGCGAGTATTGTTCATTATAGTTTGCTTTTCTATTTGCCTCCTTTGCCAGATCATAGTTCTTCGATACTAGCGTTTCTATTGTCACCAGCTGTTCAGAATATCTCTTTCCATTTGTGTTACTTTTTCCTGGAGTGACTGGTACTTAAATTCTAATGATTCTACTTTTTCTGTCACTTTCAGCACTTTCCTTTCCACCAGCTGTTGATTATCATTCGCTATTCTTTCTTCAATGCCTGTCACACAATTACCCTTGTCACACATTCCTCTATCTCCTCTTTCTTCACGACTAAGTTAAGATCTTCCCTTAATTCCACCATGCCACTGCACATCATGTCTATCTGCTCCTGTAGCCTGCCAAAATCCATGCTTTCATTGGAGTCTGAACTGGTGCGTCTCGGTTGCTTTGGTGCCCGTTCTTGTTTAAGGGCTAATGAACTTGGTTGGTTAGCTTTAAACAACAGTTGTTTTACTGGCGTATCTCCGTGTTCTGCTTTCTCTCCCTTTGCAATCATTTCTATCCTTTCAAAGTATGTATGTGTATAAACAACTAATTATACATTATTGTCCACTTTTTCAGACATGACAATGTTTACACAAGAGTTTTAATCCTTGTTTCAACTAGTCATCCACACTGTCACAGCTAAATATCACTCAGTTCAATTATCTTACTAGTCGGTAAATAGCTCCCAATTACACACCAAAACTAGAACTGGTCATCGAATCTTATAATCCTCTTACTGCACCCCTGGTATATTGGTTACCGTTTGTATGAACAAATAAAAAATCTTAATACCCAAAATGTTTTTAAGTAAATTGATTGGATTAAGCAACCATGTGCTATTATTAACCACAGAAATATAAACCCAAAATTGGTCAACTCAATCCATGATTGACACGTATCTACTGGTCGGACAGAACTTTCTAAGGTTGTAATATTTGATATAAACGACAAGTCAATTATCTACAGTAGCTATATACTCGATAATGTTTGATACATACGAGGACGTTTTCTAATTATTTGAACACGAACAAGATAACTATTTATTTATTTGTTAAATTCATGCTCGAAAATTAACTGCAAAATTGATATTATCATTTAACGAATAATAACGTTTCTGTGGGAAATATTGCTATTTTAATTAAATTTTGTCTATATTTGTATAACGACCGATTTTAATGTTTAGCCTCGAAAGTTTATGACCGTAAGTGGTATTGGCTACTACGGCAACTGCGCTGGATTATTACAGATTAATGATAAAAAGGCTATATATGTCCGTTTTATTGCCGAATACTGATAAGAAGGACATCTGTTTGGCCTTTAAGATCAATCCTCCTCATCATTATGATCATCGTCATGATCATCATGATCATCATCATCATCATCGAAACCACCACAATCACCATCATCAACATCAGCAGCAGCATCATCCACAGCAACAGCAGCAGCAGCAATACTGTATTCATATTTATTATCCATTTACATATAAATTTAGAAATCCAATTAAGTAGAAAAATAAAAGCAAAAACAAAAACCTACAGTTACATGAAAAGCGCTGCAAAACAGTACAAACCTAAATTATCATGTATATATAGAATTTGTGCTAAGTTCATTTTTATTGATATCGCGTCTTTATTCATGAAATTGTGTTTTAAGCACCACACAAGACAATACTTTTAAATTAATATCTGAGTTTTTACTGCTACTAGAATAGAAAAGTAAGTTTGTGTGCATCTCTTTAATATGTGCATTCCTTTTCAGAATAATAATATTGTTTTTAAATGCAATTTGAACAAACAATTATGATAGTATGGACTTTTTTCAGATTGTATAATTTCTTATAAACCACAAGTCAGTTATCTACAAAGGCCTTGTACCGGATCATGTTGGATACAAATGATAACGTTCTTTTAATGAGATGGATTCTAACAATACACAAATACAAATATGTAATATGTTGTTTCTATTATATGCTTTTCAGTAAATATAGAAAACTATTGAATGCTAAGCAGTAAAATATAGAAAAATATCAGTGAGATATATATCTATATCTCTCACAGTGGGGGACTAATTTTTTGGGTCCCAATTTAATATAGTAAATGAAACGGACAGTCATCGAAATGACGTCATTATTTTGACATCATGGCGTTATTTTCCAATGAAATGTAAAACAAATGTTAATAAAGCATACACAAAAAGACATGTTTTTGTGTTCGGTGTCATGACGCGGAAAGGGAGACAATTTACATATTTTCACTCCCGCAAGCGCTAGTAAAAATATTAATTGTCTCCCTTCCCGGTGATGATATCACGCGTTAACACATCGAAACAAAAAGGTATCTTCTATTTATTGGTTAAATAAAATTTGATATTTTCTATGTTGAAACAGTAACAATATTTTCACTGCATTGAAAAAGTAACATAAAACGCACTATTTTTTTTATCAATCGAATCAATCTACCAGTAGTGGTTTACCTTCCTTGGCAAATGTATCTACATGTACAGTATTTACATACATTTGTTTATAGAAAACACATGCTAAAATTCAACAAAAATATAATTTATAAACAACGACGCACACAAATTAGGCATTTTTTCCCACAATAGTTATGATAAACAATTTTGGAATCATTTGTGACATCATTTTTATGACGTCAGAATACACAAATGTGTGACGTTTAAGCTCGCACAATTTTTATTTATTTATTGGCCAAAAGCATAAAATAAAAAGTAAAATGTACCGAAATCAACAAATATCCTATATACGTATATTAATATGAAAATATTATGTTGCCAAATATAAATTAAAGGACCTTGACATTTTATTGTTCACGATTGTAAAAGTATGACCCTAAGCGGTAGGAATTTAGTCCATACGCCTAATATAAACGCCTATTACATTGTACAGTTTATAAAAAACTTGCGAACGTGGAAATACATGGACAAAGAAGAGTTTGGATTTGTTCCTGATTCAAAACAACTCATAAAAACAGCATTTGGTGCTATTTTATAATTTCAATTACTTTAATTTCGTCCGTATAAATAAATCGATATTGCACTTCATTATATCATCACTGCCTAGTGGTTAGGGCGATCGCCTACGGAGCGGGGTGTGGGGTCGAATGTTCCAGTCCCGCAAGGGGATGGTTCTGTTATTGGTGTGGTCTTGCCCAGCAGCAAGTTGAATCGATGGGTACCAACTGACTTCCAGCCAAGCGCCCGGCATATAGGATAGGAATCGGGAGTAAAGATGTTAGTCATTAAAGGTGTTTGATAATTCAAAATTGGCTGTTCCTTAATCGCGATGGTTGACACTATAGTCAACAAACACTTTACTTCACTTTACTGTTTGCACATTGCTGATTTAAACGGTCTAAATATTATGTGGTTACTTAATGTTTCCATTTTCATGTGTTTTAATTTGTTGATAAAATTCTGTGTGTTTTTTAAGAATTAATTAACTTCCTGGCTTGTTGTTATGTCTTTGAATGCAAGGTATGCTACATTTTGTATTATTAAGTGTTACAATATATCTTTATGGGATAATATACACTTAACAGTTTAAAACATTTCAAAAACCAAATGAACCCAACACTCAAACGTTCGGTGTCAGGCTCAACTAAAGGTAACAATAAACGCCAAATATGTATAGTTACATTGACTACTGGTTTTCATTGCACAATATTAAATTCAAAGTTTTGGCATCAAAGACGCGTGCAAAACGATTTTTAGATTAAGATTATAAACCTTTGTGTTTAGTACTACAGACAATTTACTTCTATCATAGAATATTGATAGCTAATCTAGATATACGCATGATGAACATCATGCATTAAAACGATTGCCAAGATATGTAATTAAAAATACAATTCTTGAACGTCATATAAGTGCATAGAAAAACGAATAACAAAAATAAGGTTAAGCAATTAAGAAAGTAAGAGCTGAGTAATGATCTGTTAAACGGAAACTTAAAAGCAGTGCAAAGTGCAATTTAACATTACATTACCTTGATTTGACAAGGAACTAATGCTGCGCAAGAATACTTCAATATATCTCCAGTATTTTAAAGATGTAGTTAAATGTTTTCCCCCGACTGACTATACAAAGGTATTCCATTGTAGCTTTGGATTTGGAAGACTCATAGAACCCAAACCTCGACCGTTATTTCGATTTCAAAAGCTAAGTGCAGAAGGCAGATAATAGCCTTGTTTTCAAACATTTATGTTCACATTTTTATTGAACAAGTTTCATATAGAAATGTTTTAGCAGTGCTCGAACTATGAGGTGTGCAATAAAATATAAAATCGTAACAATTAATATATATATTATTTCATGTATCCTGATGACAGTATTTGATGCTATATTTCTTGTTAAATGGCCACCTATTTTTTCGTTTATAATTTTATGAAACTTGATGGTGAATGGAATCTTGTTTTATTCATTATTTTTTTTTACCCATGTGCGGGCTTAATACGCCTTTTAATTAGTGCTTATACATTCATGCATTCCAAACTAGGTTGTGTAGGTTGGTAGTTATTTCTTTCTTTCCATCCCTCGACGCAAATTCCCGTAACCGCACCTGTCAATTTCGTACATAACACACTTGGCTTCTGTTCAACATAATTGTATGGAGAGTAGTTTGCAAAAGCATAAAAAGATTCAGACTATGGCAGTGAACGCTTTACTAAAGAACGTTTCTCTGATGAATTATTTATTTTCTAAAACTTCTATAACTTTAAAATACTTAAAGGCTAGACCTACTTTAATTTTTCTTTATTTGACCCTTCCTTCCCAGCACCCGAATAAAGGGCTTGGTTTCCTGTGTATTAACACCATGCTGTGGTCACAGTGAGCACACAGTGTGGTGACCCTTGTCAGCCAAGATCAAACACTGCTGCAGTGAAAGAGATACATTGAAACAGTGCACTAAGCCATTGCTTAGTCAGCGGAGAGAACAGATTGCAGTTAATGATAAGATATTTTATGGGACCATTATACAGAGTTGAATACCCCATGGAGAGTCTAGATATTCCTTAAACTAGATCTTTCCGATCTCATTATGGATCTGTTCAAGTGAAACTCTCATAATCAGCGTTAAGTGTAATTTAACGTTATAAAATTACTCTGATTTCACGGAATTCTAATAATGAACAATTAAACCGTAATATATCATTAGCAGTTTACATTTGTAAATAAATATTCGCCCCGACTGACTGCATAACGATATACAATTGTAGCGGTGGAATTTTAAGAATCATTGACCCCAAAACTCGAACGTGATTTCAATTTCTATCTAACCTGAAAGCACACAATAGGCTAGTTTGCAACATTCATGTTTACGTGTATGTTGGATAGTTTCATATACAAATTTTATAGTACTTGTTCTATGAATTTTGCCATAAACTATTAAATGCTGCAATTGAACATGTACCGTATTAATTTTAAGGGTGTATAGTGTATTGCAATAAAAACGACAACAGTGCTTGGTGCAATTTTCAACTGGTTTTCTTTACCCAAAATTTATTTTCTGTAGCTCAATGTAATGCAAAAACAATACATGTTATTGTTTATACGTTTGCTACAGACATCATATCTTTACGATTTTCGTACCTGGTTTAACTATGTAGTCATTATGCAAAGGGAACATCTCTAAATGAAATTGCTATAAAGCTTGAGTTCATTATTACTTTAAAACAGTATATAGTCCTATATTTTGTTATATATTGTAATAATACTAATCGTTCTGATTATTCTTGTTTGCAACTAGATCTAAAATGTTAAATTGCTATATTAATTAAATCCGGGACACCCGTGAATTCGCCCAAACGATTTGACCATTTTTTTTTACTTCTTTTTCTTTATTAGTATCGTAAGGCCTCCGGCCCAAAATACAATCAATATGCATCAACAATTGTAGTGACACAATATTTACAGCAAGGATAAAATTATAGATATGTCGGCATAATTATGTATTCACTATATATACATACAAGCATTGTGTGCATACATATACGATATATATAGACCTAGATCTAGATAATATTCTGTAGAAATTTTATGAGCTAAAACATGTCAAGTTAGTATCAAGACAAGGTGCTAATTAATTTATATCATTACTACAAAATACGCATGCACGAGTTCAGTCTATCTGCTTTGCTCTGAGGTTAATAATCCTTATGACAATATTTCATGCTTGTTTTGTTTTATTGCCACACAATTTGCCGTTGATACTTTTATGGAACTCGATGGAGAATACATTATTGTTCTTACCATTACGTTCGGTCCATGCAGCGCTAGATTTGCCTTTACAGGGTTTTCATTTATATATTGCAAAACGCGTTTTATTTAAATCTGTTTAAATTACCAATGCTTGACAATAACCATCACAATGCGGTAACAATATTTGTAATTATTTTTATGTTTTGTGATGTGTTGTGCGTATTGTTTTGTATTTTATACGCAGCAGATCAATTGCCCTAAATGAAGGATCTGCGGATATTAAAAAATAATTTCCCCTAATTGTGTCTCTGGAAGAAATTTACGATTTATGGATCTTTTCAACCGAAACTCTTAAAAGCAGCGTAAAGTGCAATTTAACATTAGTACATTACGTTTATGTCAAGAAGTATGAAGACATTATAATTATACACATGCTTTGTAATGTGCAAATCAAGTAAATTTCCCAGCCCGGATTACTAAATACAGATATTCTGTTGCAACCTTAGTATATGGAAACTATTTAATCCGAATTGTCAACTTTTTTTTCGGATCCAAGCTGATCTGAAGGCAGATAATTGCCATGTTTGGAAACACTTTCTGTACATATGTCTTGGATTATGTTTCATAAAAACATTTTGTAGCAGTGCTGGTACTATGAAATTCTTGATAAAATATGAAACGCTTAAATTTAGAATGTCTTTTATTGTTTCAGATTGTTTAAGTTTATGTGTCAGTAAAACTAAAGAGCGTGGTGATATTTTTACTTGTTTTCGTTGCTCTAAATTTATTTTCGGTATCTTATCTTAATATAAAATCAATAATTTTTACCGACGGAACGATTCGTATTTACATCACAGCTTAGCTGGTGTAGTTACGGATCTGTTGCGCAGAGAGCATAAATGTTAATAATACTGATATATAATATGAGTCAAACTATACTTTAAAATAGTAGATGGTGCTATAACTTGTGTTATATTGAAATTGTATTTTCTGAGGATTATATCTCTATGTAAAAGCAATTTTTCATATCGTTGGTACGTGAGTTACGAACCTCACATCTTAAGTGGTTAAACAATGTTTGTATTTAACAAAAAGGTGCATCCGTCAATTAAAATAATATATAACCTTTGTTTATCATTACTCTAAAACAGAAATTGGTTCTAAATTTTGTGTTTGGCTGTAAATTATTCGTATTCTGTACGTGAGCTTAAGAATCCTTATAGCAGTAATTGGTGCTATTATTCATGTTCAATATCCATCAACACTACCGTTGATAATTTTATAAAACTAGATGTAGATTTTATCTTGTTTCATTCATTATTTCTTGTCCATGTGCGTGCTTGTTTCGCGTGTATGCATTCATACATTGCAAAATAAGTTTTTGTACGTTGATAGTGTCTTTTTTTTCCATCCGCCGTCCGTGCATGTTAGTTTCGTTAATAAGACCATTGACTTCTGTTCAACATAGTTTAATTTTAAATAATTGCTATTTACTTTAGAACTCAAATATTTGTGTGATGCTTGACACTAAGTCGCTTCATGCAGACAGTGATTTCAAGTATATGTTAAATTAAAATAATGCACTTTAAAGTCCTGTGCAAGTATAAATAAGTTCATGGTTTAGAATTCGATATGGAAATTTTCCATTAATGTTTCAAATGCATTTGGTACGATTAATTTTTTTAATTATTTTGATTCCTTGTTATACCAATACTTAGACAATAATATACGGCAGAGCTGGGCCGGGCATCAATAATCGGCCCTAGCCGATATAACGGCCCAAGGGCCTTTGGTCCCAGGGCCGTTATACGGCTAGGGCCGATTATAGACGCCCAGCTCTGCCGTATATTATCGTTTATAATACATATTATCCTATCACAATAAAAGAATCATGTTACTTTCTTTATTACACAAAATGTTAACAAAAACACCAAACAAACTTTCCGTACTTTTATTTAACATTCTACTAATTGCGCAATACGTGACGCAATTCTTACGAATGACGTAATTTATAAACAGAAAAACAGTGACGAAACAAACTAGTTTTCGCTGGACTCTCAGTTTTGTTGTGACAACGATTATGTCGTGTTTTCTTTTATTTTTAGTAAAATACATTACAATTAGTTTAATAAACCGTGCATGGACGAATTATGAATGATGAATGTGTCAGTTGGATAAATAATATATTTTGAGACTTTGAATCGGAATAAAATCAAACGTTCTGACCAGTCATTGCGATCTCGTAAATCGTGTTTCTGGTCAGAATGGTTTACATGCAATTAATATCATGGTTGTTGAAACTTAAGGCTTATGGATACAAGAAAAGGGAATAGAAGTGCTTACAGTATTGTTGGATTTTTATTGTTGGAAGCAATGGATTGAAATTGAGGTACAGTAAAAGTTTCCGATCTGTTCAGTTTTGTTCAGTGATTCTTTTTCTAAAACTCAAAGATGCATAGGCTATAGATCCGATATATTTAATCAATTTAACCACAAACTTTCGTTAATATTCAGTATTTGCATTTTCGGATATAACCGTTTTAATTTTGACTAAATACGCCATTCGTTGTCATTGACGTCGCGCGATAAGATTATCTTCGAATATCGAAAAATCGGCCGCGGCCAATTATAGTATATCGGCTCAGCGGAGCCGCGTAACGGCCCGTAATCGACGTCAAATTGTTACTATTTTTAGAAACAATATGTATTATAGCGACTTTACAATTCAATAGGACATCACTCTGTGGATTTGTAAAGTCTGAATAGTATGTGTTTACATAATAATTGTATTTGAACTGTTTTAATTTGTTGATAAAATATACTGTTTTATCGCATATCTTGATCTTTGAACTCGGGATCTTATTGTTAAATATAAATGTATATTAGTGTATATATATGTGTGTGACGCTTATTATGCATCACACGTTTCCCCAAGTTATATGACATTAAAACATAATTGATATAAACGCTTAGAAATATATTATAAATATATACTCTTGAAAAATCAAGATCATTCTTTTTCGAAACTCAAACTCTTAAATGCACCGTTAAGTGTTTTTTAACATGATAATATTACTTTGATTTTGCGAAGTCCTAATGCAGAGAGATTGCACATTATATTCCTTCAGTATTGTTCAGATGTGGTATCATGTTTTTCCCGACTGACTAAATATAGATATATCGTTGAAGCTGAAGATTTGGAGGATTCATAGAACCAAATCTCGAACGTGATTTCAGAAGGCAAATAATAGCCCAGATTTCAAACAATTATGTTTACATTTGTATTGGATAAATGCAAAAAATATACACATTTTCTAGCAGTACTCGTACTATGAAGTACTATGAGTTTTTCCATAAAATATAAAATGCAAACATTTAATAGATATATAATTTGTAAGAGTTTGTTGTATGTTCCAATAAAATAATTACAACAGTGTTTGGTGCAATTTTATGGTTTTCATTGCTCAAAATGTATTCTATGTATATTAATGAAATGTAAAAGAATCAACTGTTATTGATCGTAAGTTAGCTAAGGACATTGTATCTAAACCTGCTTTAATTTGTATGTAGTTATTGTGAAAAGGCACAACTGCAAATTACATTGATATATAGCTTGAGTTCATCATTACTTTAAAACAGTATTTGGTGCTATATTTTGATTTTTATTGAAATGTCACTAAAGATACTGATAAGCTTATTCAGATTTGCAACTTGATCTAAAATGTAAAATTGTTATACTAACTGAATTCTTATCAAGGGTGAAGTTGGTCCAAACAGTTTGATTGTTGATAATTCGGATCTATTACGTGAGTTTATTAAACCCTTACAATAGTAGTAGATGCTATATTTTTGTGTTATTGCCACACACGTTTCCGTTGATACTTTTATGGAACTGGATGTAGAATGCAATGTTATTCTATTCATTATTTCCAGTCGATGCTCGGGCAAGATTTCGCATTTACATAATGTGTGTTCATTTCTATATTGCAAAAAAATGTTTTGTTTCAAACGTTTGAAATCGCCAATGGTTTGCATTGATCGTTCCAATGCGGTGACCCCAGTTTGTATCATTTTTATGTTGTGTTTTGTGTCAGTTGTATTAAATAAATAATAAAGCGTTTTACACATGGTGTCTCTGGGGTTTTATTATGCTCCCGGAAAATATAGTCGCCGCTTTGAACGTCCGTCCGTCCTTCCGTCTCTCCGTTTCAATTTATTGTCCGGGATTTTCTCAGCAACTACTGACCAGAATTCAATGAAACTTCATCGGCAGCTTCCATACCATGAGGAGGTGTGCACTGAACCAGGACGTTCCGCTTCAATTATTTTTAGCTCAACTATTCGTCTGAATTGTTTGAAGTTTTTATTCAAAAGTCTTGTAACTTTAAAACTACATAAGTTATTCACTTGAAATATACCTTTGTAATCACCTCCAGTATCAGGGGCATCATTCTCCATAACTATTTTTTTGTATTTTGACAGAGTTATGCACCTTTTTGACATAGATTTTCTGGTGAAAGTTTATATTCAAAAGTTGTGTAACTTCAAAACTATACGTTATTCACTTGAAACTTGGATATAACCTTTGTCATCAACTGCAGTATCAGGGGCAACATTTCCCACAACTATTTTTGTATTTTGACAGAGTTATGCCCCTTTTTCACATAGATTTTCTAGTTAAAGTTTATATTCAGAAGTTTGGAATTCAAAATACATAAGTTATTCACCTGAAACTTGAAACTAACCTTTGTCATCAATTCTAGTATCAGTGGCAACATTACCCATCATTCTGTTTAATATTTGGACAGAGATATGGGTAATGTTTTTCAATTTGTTTTTTATGTTTAAAGTTTATATTCAAAAGGTTTTTAACTTCAAAACTACATAAGTTATTTATTTGAAACTTGGAACTAACCTTCGTCATCAACTCTTGTATCATGGGAAACATTGCCCGTAACTCTATTTTGTATTTTAACAGAGTTAGGCATACATTTTAAATATATTTTGTGGTTAAAGTTTGTGTTCAAAAATGTATAAACTATACAAGCTTCACTTAAAAGTTGTGTATTTTAACAAATGTATGCCCCTTCCACTATCCAAAATATGTACCAACTGAAATACTTCGAATAGTCTAGCGCGCTGTCCTCTGAAAGCTTTTGTTGTCAGAGTTATGGGTTTTTGAAGATTACTGAAATAAGCATTTGGTGCACTATTTTTGTCCGGTTTATTTCTATCCAACTACTGGTCTGAATTCAATGAAACTTTATAGGAAGCTTCATAATCAAGAGGTGTGCACTGAACCAGTGTGTTCCGCTTCAGTGATTATTCTTAGTGTCGTGGGATATCTGAAATAAGCATTTAGTGCACAATTTTTGTCCAGTCTGTTTAAACGGAACTACTGGCCAGAATTAAATGAAACTTTTTAGAAAGCTTCATTACCCAGAGGAGGTGTGCAATGAACCAGGACGTTCTGCTTCAATGAGTTTTCTTAGTGTTTTGGGACTTTGAATATTTCTGAAATAAGTATTTAGTGCACAATTTTTGTCAAATTTATTTCTACACAACTAATTGATGGGAAGCTTGATAACCAAAAGGACGTGTGCACTAAACCAGGACGTTCTAATATTAAAATTTAGTGCACAATTATTGTCTTGGCTCTTTCTCCGCAACTACTGGCCAAAATACGATGAAACTCTATGTGATGCTTCATTATCAAAATGAGATGTGCACAGTACAGGATGTTCCCTTTCAGTTATTTTCCTTGGAGTTATGGGACTTTGAAGGTTGCTGAAATTAATGTATAGTGCGCAGTTCTTGTCTGCACTGTTTCTCAGCAACTACTAGCCAATATTCAATGAAACTTGATTGAAGGCTTTATCGTACCAAGATGCTCCATATTCAATTGAAACTTCACACATGTCTTCTGGGTCATTATTTAAGGTTACCGACTTAGGCCCATATCTCTGACCTGCTATTAAGCTGAATTATGCCCCTTTTTGTATTTAGAAAATCAGATTAAAGTTTGCGCGCAACAACTCCATATCGCTCACATATATGCATCTGAAACTTAACAAATGCCTTCATGGTCGTTATATAAGATCACTGGCCAAGATCTATAACTGTGACCAGCATTTTAGCAGAATTATGACCCTTTTTGTACTTAGAAATGTCCGGTTGAGATTTGCGTGCAAGAGAAAATTTAGGTTAAGGTGTGCGTGCAAGAAGTACATATTTCTGTAACTACTTCAGATATTCAACTGAAACTTTACACATGTCTTCTGGTTGAATGGTCGAGCACCTGAGACAGCTTTTGTTCTTACAGTTATGGGTCTTTGATGATTGCTGAAATTAGTATACAGAGCACAGTTGCCTGGACTCTGCTTTTCTGATTGCATTCTCATTACTTGGAAAAGCGAATTGGTAAGCATCCATCAGTTCACTGATATCCTTGATACTCTTATATTTGTATGTTGGCAGTTACTACTTCCTATTCCTTCCCAAAATCCCGTATCCGCGCCTGTTGGCTACGTACCTAGTGGATTCTGTTCAATAAAGTTGCCTGGTGAACAACTTGCTAAAGCTAAACAAAACATTTAGATCATTTAATGTGAACGCTATACCACAAAAATGTATCAGAGTATCTTAGCATATTGATTCCTAATTTAATTTCTACTTTAGTACTCAAATATGAGTATGATGCTCGACACCAATGGTGTTTGTGCAGACCATGTTTGTCAAGTAATTGTTAAAGTCATGCACGTAATGTCAGCGTGTTGATAAATTTTTTAAAGTCTTTTGAAAGTGGAAATAAACTCCAAATTAAGTGTTCAATATGGATCTGTCCCACTGACACCATTAAAAGCAGCATTTGGTGCTATATAACGTTTTATTAAGTGCTTTGATTTTGTGTCATATCAATACAGCGACATAATAATGCAATACGACTATATCATCTATTTTAGAAGCTGTAGATAGTTTGCATTCTTCCGATCTGGTTAATGTGTGTTTACTTAAAATTTATATTTTTTTTTTTCACATGTGTCATTTGTTTACCAAATGTAGAGTTTTATT
The DNA here is from genome assembly GCA_027627225.1 of Congeria kusceri. NCBI lineage: Eukaryota > Metazoa > Mollusca > Bivalvia > Myida > Dreissenidae > Congeria > Congeria kusceri. Next base: position 6,014,292 of record CM051037.1, on the reverse strand, counting down.
GAAATGTGTATAACTGCCATCATGCATTACAGGTTTCCGAAGTTATACCAAAATTAACTTTAATTCTTGAACTTCATATTAGCGCCTAGAAAAAATTTTGTATATAGATTCTTAAAAGTAAAGACATTCACTGCAGCTGTAGATTTTGAGAATCCATTCAATTAAAAACTTGAACGTCATTTTGGTTTCAAGCTTATATTAAGGCAGATAATTGTCTCGTTTTCAAACATTTCTGTTTATACATATGTCTGGGATAAGTTTCATGTACACATTTTGTAGCACTACTCGTACTATGAGTTTCTCGATAAAATATTAAAAATAAAATAAAATGTATATTATTTGATTTGAAAAAACAACAGTACTTGAACTGGTTATCTATTTTCTGCAGCTTAAAATTAATGTAACGGCAGTCATGTGTATTGACAGAACGATTTGTATCATCATCACATCTTGATAGGTTTAATAAAGAATCTATTGCGCAAATGGCTTTAAGCTTTATTTATGTTAATAATATGTAGCATGATTTCATTTATACTTAAACCAGTACATGGTGCGATAATTAGTGTTAAATTGAAATGCCAAGAATCGTGCAGTTGATTTTTTTATGGAACTTCATTTAAAATGTTAAATTACTATACTAATTATATCCAGATCACGCGTGTGTTTTGTACAAACGGCTTGACTGTTAAAAATGCGGATCTATTACATGAGTTTATGAATCAATCGAACAGTATTCGATGTTATATTTCTTGTTTAATTGCCACCATTTATACCGTCGATACTTTTATGGAACTAAATGTAGAATGCAATAGTGTTTTATGCATAAATTCTGGTCCATATGCGGGCTTGATTTGCATTTTACATAGTGTGCATTCATTCATAAATGGCAAAATCGGTTTTGAAATATGGTAGTTACTACTCTTTTGCACCCCTAAAGCCACAATCGTGCACCCGCGTCTGTGAGCTACATTTCGGCCGCCACCAATTCGGCCATTATGCATAATTGGCGAGTGAAGACGCGCACGTTCAACGGTACATTCAAGATGGCATCGAAGTGACTGGTCGAGTCGCTATCAAATTTAAATCGTGATGAATTTATTTTCAAGAACAGAAAGACTGAAACATTCACAACTTGAATGTTCTTAAAAATTTCATCTGTCCATCCACCCAATATTCCTTTCCAGATACAGACCCTCAGTCCAGTATGGACATCTTCGGGTGATAATCGCATAATGGCGAGCAACAACTATTCATTAAAAGTATATCATCAGTGTTTCAAAGATGTAGATAAATAATTGCAACATTCTTATTTTTACAGTGTAAATAGTATGTGTTTACATAATAAGTAAGTAAATGGTTTATTATAGTGACATGTACATTACATAAATAAACAGCATAATATTAAACATATTTCAGTACACCCGGCCCATTGGGCCTATAGGTCACCTTAACATATATAATGTATCTGTAAATACATATAAATTGTGATGTATACATTATAATTGTATGTCAGCACATATGTTTCATGTTGATAATATTTGAATTTATCTTGGTTTAATTTATTGATGTAATGATTACTCAGTGTTTAATTGCTATCATTTATTGATGTCCTGGTTCGTTGTGATGTCTTTGAACGCAGAATATGCCTTATTCAGTTGATATTGGAAGCAGTTATATAACCAAACACTCAAACGTTCGGTATCAGTCTTACATAAACATGTGTAAGATGATATGTTCTACTGGTTTCCATCGCACAAGAGTTAGTTCCATGTGTTGACAACAGCATCGCATGTAGAACATTATACATTTTGAATATGCTTAAGATTATGATTTTTTAAAGTTCTCTTACAGTCAATTTATTTATATTACAAATGTTTAATTTCATATCTAGATAGGAGATGATTATGCATGGCAAGTTTGCGAGGTAATATGAAATTAAAGTCGCAAACGTCATATTAGCGTCTAGAAGAAACTATTACAAAGATGATTGAAAAAGTAAAGAAATTCAAGATTAAGTGCTTATTGTGGGTCCTTTCAACCACAACTCTTAAAAGCAGCGTAAAGTGCCATTTAAAATTATGACATTACGTTTACTTTGCGAAGTAAGAATTCAGCGCAATTGTACCTCTATACATGCTGAGTATTGTACAAATAAAGCAAATATCGCATCCGGCTTACTTTATAAGGATATTCCGTTGCAGCTGTAGTTTTTCAGAAACCATTTAATCCAAAACGTGAACGGTTTTTTTTCGGTTTCAAGCTGATCTGAATGCAAATACTTGCTCTGTTTGCAGATACTTACCTGCACGATATATTATGGATAAGTTTCATATAGATATTTTGTAGCAGTTAATATTAAAAGTTAGTACATACATGTGTAATTATTTATGATGAATGTTATTATTTCCGATGTTTAGTGTGTGTTTTAAATAAAAAATAAACAGTGGTTTCTGACATTTACTATTGGCTTTCGTTGCTCAAAATGTATGTTCTCTACTTTATCTTAATTTACGAAAAAAAAACACTAGTTGGTATCGACGGAACGATTCGTAGTAACATCACATCATAATTGGTTTAATAGCGGATCGTTTGCACAAAGAGCTTATATGTTAAAAGAAACTGATATATATCATGAGTTCATTTATACTTTAGCACTGCTATAATTTGTGTTGTATTAAAATACCAATATTCTCAAAGTTTATTCTTTTGTGGAACTCTATTTAAAACATATCATTGCTATACTAATCAAATTTAGCTTGACTGCTAATAATTCGGATCTATAACGTGAGTTTATTAATCCTTTTAACAGTGTTGCGTGCTATATTTCTTGCTCAATGTTTTAATTTGTTGATAAAATGTAGTGTTTTATTGGTGTCCTGGTTCATTGTTATGTTCTTGAACGCTGGATCACAATATCTTGTTTTAAATGTCTAGGTATTAAGTATTTATTTTAATAATATAAATACCCCATTCAAAAAACTGAAAACAAATATGTTGTAGTTGCGATTGTTAAGCGTTTATCTAAGCAAACACCCAAACGTTCTATATCAGCCTGAACTAAACCTAGTCACCCTTACAAACCATACATATAGAAAAATGTATGGTGACATTGAATCGTGGTTTTTATTGCAGAATATTTAGTTCTACGATTTGGCACCAACGTCTCGTGAGGACGGTTTTGAAAACCTTTATAAGGCCACACCAAATTGAATACGTGGTCATCAGATTTTTTTCGAAACATTTTGGAGCGAGCGAGCGCAAATTTTTTTTATTGTTTTTCAATTTTGATTATATTGGTGCGAGCGCATAATTTTCGCAAAAGCACTTGTATTATGTCCAATTGTCATGGTTTGGATGAAATAAATTAAACCATTTTGACATTTAAAATATCTTCAAGATAAAAAGACAAACATACTATAGCATTTTTGTTGGAAGTCATGTCTGGTAGCGATTGTTTTACCCTTAGGTTATAACACTCGTGAAAATTTGCCGTAGTTTTTCGATTATATTCCTAAATTTTGGAAAACATGTTATTTGTCATGCAGATCATGATGAGAAAGCAATTTAACATATTATCACTTATATCCATCATTGTGCAAAATCCTTATTTACTGATACATCTAGTGACATACAATCATATTATAGGCATGTTTAATTTAATACACCAAATGTATTACATATATATTTTGATGAGTTGTATTCAAAAACAAATAAACGGCATGAATATTAAACAAAAATATTTACACATTGAATTATTAGTGCTCTACATTTCAAAACCAACATGTATAATGTATATAACCAATATTTTAAAATTACATGTAGTATAAAGCTTATCCCTTTCAATTTGACTAAGTCATTAATACTTATTATTTTATAGCATTTAATAACATTCAAACATATTAAGATGATAAAAGCGATATTATGTTCTTATGCATAGATGATAACACGTTTATTCAATGTTTTCTTAGAAATTGTATTCATGGTACGCAGAGGCTGAATGATGCTACTTGTGATGTACGCATGTGTAATAATTTACTCATCTATGTCAACAATTAAATAAATAACATCAAACAATAAACTCAAATGTTGACTGTTATTCCGTTGTATAAATGACTCGTTTCACAAAAATGTTTTACTTTTTTTTTCATGGAGCGAGCGCAGAGTATTATGCAAAAAAAATTTTTTTTAATATGAAAAACGGCTATACGGTAATTCTGATGACCAAGACTTCAATTTGGCGCGGCCTAAGATTTAGATATGATTTATGAGGTGTTTTCTACAGACAAGTTACTCCTCTCATATACTTTCAATAGCTAATATAGATATCAAAGATCAAGTTTGTGTGTAATGCCCATTATGCATAACATATTCTCAAGTAATACGAAATTAAATTCAAGAACTTCATATATACTCCTAGACGAATATTATAAAATTCTTGAAAAAGTAAAGAAAGTCCGGATAAAGAGCTCATTATAGATCTGATCAACTGAAACACTTACAAGCAGCGTACAGCGTACAAGATTTGATTTCGCGAAGTACTAATCCAGCGCAATTATACCTCAATATAGTATCAGTATTATACAAATGTGGTACTATAATGTTTGCCCCCGACTGATTATATAAATATATACCGTTGCAGGTAGTAGCATAGTTTGCAAACAGTTCACTTCACATTTGTCTTGGATAAGTTTAATACTACACATGTTTCAGTACAAAAAGTGATTGGTGGCATTTTTTAGTGGATTTCTTTGCTCGAACTTTTTTTTCTGTAGATTATCGCAATAATTCTTATCGTTGGAACGTTAGTCACTTATATCACATCTTAACTGGTTAAGAAATGTTTGCTGTGCACAAGACGCATCTGTGAATTAAAATATTAAAATAATACCGTATTTACCCTAAGTATTGGTTCACTTAAAAATAATTAACATTTTTATTGTCCCAATATACAGGGACATACACAAATAATTATTGAAATTGTGTCCTAACATTTAAAGCAATACATGATATAATCTATTTTGCATTTAACTACGTATTGAACCAATTAATTATTTTTATTTCTTTGGGATACTAATCGCTAACTAAAATATAATAAATATTTAATTGTAAATAATAAGAAGGAATATATTAGGTGACTGATGTTTATATGATCAACTATTTCTTGCTGGCGACTTAATGGTCATTAATTGAGAAGCTTAATTGAGAAGACCATGCTTTTGTAGAGTACACAGTTTTAACCACATGTCAACTACATGCATACATACCCCTGATGGTATATATCATGGTGCATAGATAAGCAATATACCGTGTCACAAGTCGCTATGCAACCAGCGTAGTGGCAGGGTATTGATTGTTTATACGGTAACAACTTAAGGTGTTATTTTGGTGTCCCAATATTTAGGGACAGGAAATAATTTAACTTTCAAATGTGTCCCAATATTAAGGGGCGCGAAAAGTAATTATTTTCCAAAATTAGGGATGTCCTAATATTTAGGGTTATTACGGTATATAACATAAATTAATCATTGCTTTATTTATATTTGAATTATTATAATTTATTGAACAAAATGTATAATTGAAACTAGTAATCTTTACCAACCGCACATATATAACAAGAGGGTACCACAATTCCATAAGTCGCTCACCTGATGGGCTAAGGAACTAAACACAATAGGCAATAATGTGGCCTCTGGATTGTTCACAAGCTTTTTCAAATTGGCTTGGTGACCTAATTTGTGACCCCATGTGACCTGGTTTCGAACTTGTCTCAGATATGATTTAGCGAATGTTTTAAACAAGTTTCGTGATGATTGGCCTATAAGTATGGTCTTCAGAGTGTTCCCTAGCTTTTTGTTAATGTGGCCTAAAGATCTTGATTTTGACCCAACGTGGTCCAGTTTTTAACTTGTCTGAGATATCTTTGGGACAAATTTTCTGAGCAAGTTTCATGACGATATGAAAATAAAAGTGGCCTCTACAGTGTTGAAAAGCTTTTCAAATATAGCCATATAAGGAAAACTGCCCCGTCCCCCGCGGCCTTGTTTTTCAACAGAGAGGAACAATTATCAAACTCGCCCGGTATATCATAAGAACAAATGTTCTGAGCAAGTTTCATATTGATTGGGCAAACGACTAATGACAGACGACGGACGATGACGACGGACAAAAGGGGATCGTAAAAGCTCAGATGGGCTAAAAAGTGTTTTGTGACATTGTCTTTTGGTATTCATTGCACAAAATTTATAATTATTTCTACGTATACGATTCAGAGTATTATTTGTGAGTGTTATTTTACAGTCAATTCCTTTTATGAATTCTAATAGCTAATCGATATATCAGAGTTTACGTATGTATTTGACGTCCAATTTGCATCATTAAGTTTCAATGTTATTTGAAATTAAAACACATACTTGATATAAAGGCGGAGAAATATATTGTAAAGATTCTTGAAAAGTAAAGAAATTCACGTTTAAGAGTTAATTATGGATCTGCAACTGAAACTCTTAAAAGCAGCGTAAAGTGAAATCTAACATAAAAATATTACTTTGATGTTGCGAAGCCCTAATATAGTGCAGCTGTACTTCAGTATATCCTCGGTATTTTATAAATGTGATTAAATGTTTGTCACCGATTGACTATATAAAAATACCTTTGATGCTGCGGAGTTAGAGGAACCTTATAACCCAAATCTAGAACGTGATTTAGAATTCAAGCTAAACTGAAGGCAGATAGTACCCTAGCTTGCAAACTTTTCTGTTCCCATGTGTCTGGGATAAGTTTAATATACAAATTTTGTAGCAGTACTCGTACTATGAGTATCGTCATAAAATATTAAATCATAACATTTTAATATATATAATAAATTCAAGGGTTTATTGTGTGTTTCAAGATAAAACAGTGTTTGGTGACATTTTCTAGTGTGTTTTTTTGCTCCAAATGTATTTATGTAGTTTATCAATGTAAAACCAATACTTGTTATCGTCTGTACGTTATTAACATCACATATTATTTGCTAAATGTATGATTTAGAGTGCAGAAGACGCATCTGTAAATTAAAATGACATAACAACATGTGTTTATTAATACTTTAAAACAGTATTTGGTGCTATAATTTGTGTTTTAATGAAATGTCACTAATATCGTACCGCTTATTCTTGTTATATGAAAATCGATACAACATGTTAAATTGATATAGTAATGAAATCTAGATAAAGTGCAAAATCGGTACAAACGGATTGCCTGTTAATTATGTTTTTCCTTAGCGTGAATTAATTAATCCTTAACACACAGTATTGTTGTTAATTGTATCTCGATGTATAAAGAAGTATGTAGTCGTTTAAAATGTATAATATTTTGTCAGATATTAAGTGTGTGGTTAAAAACAAAACAAAAATAACAGTAGTTGGTGACATTTATTACAGTTACTGGCTTTCATTGGTCAAACTTTGTTTTCTCTAGTTTATCTTAATGTTAAAGCAATAATTAGTACCGATATAACGATTCCTATTTAGATCTCATCTTAATTGGTTGAATTACGGATATGCAAATAGCATATATGTTAATAATACTGATACGTAGCATGTGTTTAATTTTACTTTAGAACAGTAATCGGTGCTATAAGTTGTGTTGTTGTTGAAATGCCACTAATCTCACAGTTTATCCTTTTATGAAACTCAAACATTGCTATGCTTATCAAATTTAGAGCACACGTGAGTTTGGTACTAAAGCTTGACTGTTAATAATTCGGATCTATTACGTGGGTTTATTAATCCTTTTAACAGTGTTTGGTGCTATATTTTTGGTTAAATGGTCACTAAAATGTTGATAAAATGTAGTGTTTTATTGAAATTATCTATTGGTTTCATGGTTCAGTGTTACCTCCTTCCACGCTGGGTAACCTTATTATGTTTTCAATGCCGAAATGTTCAGTCTTTATATTAAACAATATCACAATCATCCCATTTGAAAAACCGAAACAAATATTATGTTGTACTTATAGCTAAAGGTATAATTATAATATCCTACTTTGCAAACTTTTTTTTTTCACATCTCTCTTGAATAAGTTTCATATATATATGTTGTAGCAGTACTTATACTGTGGGTTTTGCCAAAAAGCATTAAGCTTAAGCTCGCCCTATTTTCATTTTCTAAGCCTCACCGGATAAACTTTCTCCATCCCGGCACCAACCATGTATTCTCTCTCTCTCTCTCTCTCTCTCTCTCTCTCTCTCTCTATATATATATATATATATATATATATATATATATATATATATATTATTTTTTTTTCTGATTGTTTTGTTGATTATTTCATTCAATTATAATCTAAAGTTTGCTAAGCATATGGTAAAAAACAACAGATTTCATTACTGTAAAAATACGCCTTACACCAATTTTTGTAATTTTTTTAAACTTTTATTTCACAGTATGCGAAAATCAGTAATACCAAAATATAATATAACCTTATCTGAGAGGAAAATGGTATACATTGACATAGGTTCATCACAAAAATCTCAAGGTATAACATTTGGAGTGAAGCAACCCTATGTTATTTTTTTTTTAAATGAAAATTATGAAAAATAAGACAAGTAAAAAGGCAAATATTGTTCTTCTATGTTAAAATATTTGTTTCTCTTCTAATTATGATCTAATAGCAGTATCGATATTAAATGAATTATTTTTGCATTAATGTTAAAGGAATAGTGTTTTGTGTAAACATTTTAAATACAAATGTAACTAGCTGATGTTCACATGTCCTTGGTTACCAAATTCAGAAAAATAATAAACATTTTTTATAAGTGTGTGTTTCAAAAAATTCAATTGACATTTTCATTACGTTGGGCGAACAAGAGCTTCATAAAACTGGCAAATCTTTGTGATAACTTCATCAAGACTCTTCTTTGAGCTTGTGACTATTGGTAAAATGTCACTGTTTTGGGATAAAAAGGTGTCTTTTAGACCATTCTTATCATTTTGCCGATAGATAATCCATGTTTTTTACAGCGGTAGATCTCGTCAAAATTCCTCAGTGGAACAGGTCCAAGTTTACACAATGAACAGTATTTATAATTATCCAACAGAACGACAAACTCGATCACCGACGTTCCGCTCTCCACCCATCTCGACTGACTATTTTTCCAAGTTTTTGGTGTGAATGGATGTTATTTCATAGCAAGGAGCACGTATCTCCTTCACGCAGATATGTTTTTATATACGATTAATCATGTTCAATAATAATAATACTCCTTGGACGTTTATTCATAACTATTTTAACTTTAGTGTAATGAAATACACCAGACATATCGCGAAAATGTCATGATTAAATGTAAACAGAAATTCCCAGCAATAACGTCATTTGAAGGTATTTCCCAGTCCAGAGTACCTTGTTTTTCTTCTAACTACATTTTTACTTTCATCTTTAAACACAAATAAGCATTTATTTCAAAAATTATTTATTGAAAATGACTCAACATTCAAAAAGTAATGTTTATTTCGCGTAAAAAAATTCTGTTTCGGATCAGATCGATTAGATTTACGGTTAGTGGCGAATGGGCCGAAGTTAACCGATATTTCGCGAGTATTTCAGAAGTCATTAGGATCTTTTTACCTTAAGTCTCTTGTCAGGTAAAATAATTATGTAAAATTGTATGTTCTTATTTGAAATGTTATTTGGTGACGAAAGCAATTGGGCGAGCGGTCGTAAGATGGTCTGCGACTAGTCGCCGACCAGTCGGTGATCAGTCGGTGATCAATTGCGGACAAATCGGCGATCACAAATTGGCCTGCGAAAAGTCGGAGACCAGTCAGCGATTGATCACCGACCGAATAAAGACCAACAAAAACCTTCTCATGACCTGTTTGCTCGGCAAAAGGTCTTCAATGCAACATCGATGACCATCTGCGTCTAAAAACCAGTTATCGACCATCGACAACCATTCGCCGACTTTAAACAACTTGTTTAAGGTTAAAGATCTTTTAAAGACCATCAGCAACCACTGGTTGTCGGTAGTCGGGAGTTGGTCTTAATTTGGTCGCAGTCTATGTGTGACCGGCACTTAAACGAAGCCGTTACGTATATGCGTTACAAATCACCGTTTTCGTTTCCTCACGTTTGTTTCTGCGACGCGCATATGCGGCGTTACAAGGCCATCATATATATGAAGAAATCTTCAATTTTAATGATTGATAAGAAATCATCATGAAATAATCATGACAGGAGGTTGTTTCAGCTTCTTATCCTTGTACTGTTAGCACAATATTATGATTGATTACAAATCTAAATGAACTCCTATGATAAGTAAGAATAGCTTCACTAATTTATACATATTCAATTAAATAATGTTTTCATAAAATTGAGAGTGTTCTTAATAAATACCTTTTGAATTTTCATATTAATGAATTATTTTCTACATTTCATTCAGTTGGGTTTTTCCGAATATATATTCTGATTAATTGTAATCACTAGAACACATATTAATAATGAAAAACAATTGACAAACAAGAGTATTTAATGTTTGCATTATTCTTCGTTTACCTTGTTGGCTCCTTTACAGCTGGTAACACATATAAATATTTCAAGATTGCCTGTTTTAAGTAATAGCGGTATATATTTCCTGTCTGCCGTACACAGACATTCATCAACAGTAAAATAAAGCAATCATTAGGAGCATCGAATATCGTATCTTAATAATAGTTCATTTGTCTCAGCGAAGATATGCGTCTATTCCTTGTATAAACGTAACCTTTGGTTGCCGTTATTTGACTACCGTGTCGACATGTAATGAAATTGCATAGCAATTGCTTCATAACATCATATTCTTTTTGCACAATATTTGTGTATGCAACTAATTTTAAATGATACTGTTGACAAAGTTTAATACTGAAATAACACGCACCACATATCACGCATAAAATTGTATTACAATTAAGAACAGAGTGCAAATAAGACTAAGCTAGTTAATATCCTGGCCCATATTAATGTCGATCTTTTGATATAGGTTTCAAACGCACTGAAACATTGAATGGCCCTAGTGACCCCACCTCTGGCCCATATTCGCTGGCCTCTAGTTAAAGTGTTATATGTTAATTCACAAGCCGGTTATCGGTTTTGGGCGTATATAAAGCTAACCTTATTTGCGCATGTTATAATTCAACCATTAATAAATTGAATGTTTAAACAGAACATTTTTCCTGAGGAAATTATTTTCAAGTGTTGACAAAATGCACTCCCGTCCTAAATTAATGCAATATTTATTTTATTATACCGAAACGAAGGTCGTCTAGGTAAACAATGCGCTTTCGTAACAGGGAGTAATTTACTCACTGTTACATAAGCGCGTATTAACTCCCATCGATTTGTCTATAGCTACGACATCTTTATTATTATATATTTATTCTAAATGCATTAGTATATATTAGCATATTGTTCATTACCTCAAACAATATATAATGTTTGTGTCAAGGTCGATGTGTGTGTCTGTCTGTCAGCAATCGTTTTGGCAAATTAATTGGCCATATAATGTTCTGTCCTGCTAATGCATCTGCAGTTTCGTATATTTTATATTCACGTGAACAATAGAACTAAATTGTACTGACATTGCCAAATATTCACATGCTGGTTAGAGAAAGTGGTGGTTTTCGGGAATAAAACTGCATTTTTTTGATGAGCTATGTTGACGGGCACAGCAAGGACTACCCATGAATTGACAATGACAATGCCGCTCTCAGGTTTGCGGCCTTGAAGGAGAACACATAAAATGGAAAATAACCTATGCCAGTGCTTACACAAAATGATGCAGCTAAAGGCCATGATATATATAAAGACATTGAATGTTAACATGAGACTGCATATGTTGTAGTCATGTCAGCATTTATTGTATTATTGTACATGGAACTCCTCTCCAACTATGCTAAGATTGTTAACTAGACAGATTGAACTTTGACTGCTGTGGCAATTATTGTCATTATGCTAGCTCGGCAGTGATAGAACATCAATTGACATTAAAATTTTGTTTTGTGTTGCAACAAGCTGATAATTTTTGACAAATACATTTGTATTACAAACGCCTTAAAATATCATTCATTCAGTCGATGATCAATTATTAAGTGCATTCTATTTTTGTATAAAGAACGTTATTGGGCTTCATTATTTTATATAGTCTATGTTATTGTTTTTATATTTATGAAAACAAAATGACAATTCGCCAAAAAGAATATGTGAATTACATTTGTAAAATACACGATTTTTACGCTGACTTCAACATTCCAATGACATGAAATCCATTAAACATCTATATGTATGTACAGTTTTGGACGTATGTCCTTGTTATCAATGTAGATTACGATTGTTCATGCAGTAAAGTATAAATGTTAAACAATTTCATAATATGTTAGGATTACGTGCGTAATATATCAGGTAATGCTTAGAACAATATAACACCGAGACATTAACCTACCAATTATATTTATCATATTATGTTTTCCGATCATTGCACCAAACGAGCTATTTTATGTTACGAAAATGATGTATGATTATAACACAAAGATTGCACATACGTGTTAATTTGTAGATTATTGAAACAACATAGAGATAATTACCAAAACATATGCATGACACCCGACAAGTTTTGAGGACTCATTTCAAGTATGCATTGAACATTTCGTGTTTCATGTCTTGTCGATATTGTATATGCTTAAATCAACATTTTGGTTAATGTTTGTAAATACTACATACACATAAATTGTACTATTGTGTATATATATTTTTTAATTTACGTGATTGATTGTTCCACCGATAACTTCATAAAAGTAGCAAAAATGCGTGTGCATGTTATTATTCAATTTATATCGAATCGGCATATTATAATACGTCTATTCTTGAAATGAAATTGTTTGTATCGATGAATCGGATTCAGCTTTAACATCAACTTTATACATTTCAATTCATGCCGAGTAAATCGACGTACATCCATACATAAATGGAGGAACCCGATATGGAAGACATCTGAATATCAGTCTGACATACTTTTAGTGGTATGATAAAGTCCGAATTACGCTTTTTGTAAGTGTTTGCGGTAAATAATTTGCGAAGAGATTCCACATGCAGTACCATATAACTTTGATCATGTTTCAATGTTTCAATCCAGTCAACAGGAAATGGAAATGTTTAAGGGCAACAGCACGTTACTACACGCCGGTTTATTCTTGGGAATAGTCTTTCTTTGGTACAGACAATGTTCACGCAATAAGGCCGTAATACCCTAACCTTTACACGAATTACAATTGCCAAAACATCATCATTCACCAGCAGAATAGATCTATAAACATAGCGAAACGTATATTTCGGCCAGACTGTTTTCCACCTACATAAGGGCACAACCGTCGGAGAAAATTCAAAAGAAAAATTCAACGATTCCTTTGCCTTCATTAACATGATACCATACACATTTTAATACAAAATGAAAATACATGTAACACAATCAGTCTTAGTCACAATAACATTATTGCATTAATAATATTGTTACATTGCAACACACATGCGTTCAAGTTGTTTTAGTGAGAATAGGTTTTATTGAACAAATAATCATAACTGACATTTAAAGCTGAATGTTTCATAAATAAAGAAAATATACACTTTCCATTCGGTGCGTTATAAAATTTGGTTGAGAATTGTATATAAAAATTAAAAAAAATAATAATATAACATATACTAAAGTGCTTACTTGTTTATAATCAGTTGTAATGTTCCCTTGTTCCACCTCAATGTTAAAAAACTAACACCTAATTACAATACAATTGATAAATAGTTGTACATACGAATAAAATTGGTAAAAACACTGATGATAAATGGTCGCAAGACAAACAATATTTAAATATAATTGTTAAAACGATTAGAATATCTATGAGTTACATTATTTAGTAATTTACTACACATTAGAAATTGGCGTGAATCTACGGACATGAATAGTTGCAATTTTCCAACACGTGCAGCATGCACTTCACGTTTGACTCAAAAGAAACATATTTTGTTCACGTACTTACTAAACAATTTACAATAACACATTATAGTCGTTATCTGTGCTTTCATTGTCACTCATGGTACTGTGTTTAAAATAAAATAAAAAGTGTGCTTAATCAAACCAAGATTATGCAACTAATTTATTAAAACACTGATGTCTAATATAATATTAAGTAAAAAAATTAAGCAAGAGGATAGCAAATAAAATGTTAGAAACGAGATTACAAACATCGTAAACATAACATATCATTCCTGAACATAAAATACAGTTCTCGCTATAAATAGACATCTAAATGTTAGTCTTTATAAAAACAAAACACACGTAGATATTGGTTCACTTTAGTAATTCTTCCAAACTACTTGACCATTCCACTAAACTAATTGAGTCATAAGTCATGGATCATGGATGTGTTTATTTCAAACATATTATATCGAATATAATGTCACACGTCCAGAACACGCGTTCCAGACTTTAGGCATTAAATTAATAAAAATAAAATCAGCAAATGTATTTTAAAAAGACAATCGGCGTTGAAATTAATATTGAGATGTCATTTTTTGCACTACTGCAGAAAATATAAAACAAGAGGACCAAGATGATCGGTTAAGTGACTTCTCTGACCCCAGATTTTTCGGTCTCTACTAAGGAGACTTCTCGAACTCCAAATTTGTCGGTCCCTACTAAGGAGACTTCTCAAACACTAGATTTTTTTCGGACACCATAAAGAAGTATCGGGCCCAAAATTAATGTAAGACAAAGTCAATCATTATTAAATATCTGCACCGTGAATAAACCGATCATATACCGCCCCTTCTTTTCACCAGTAATACATGAATAACCTAAATACTAGTAATATACGTAAACATAATTGATGCATGAATTTGCCACGAAAATTTATCCAATTAACATTGTCATTAAATAATAGCGGGAACGAATGAAAATTATTACATATATATATATCAGACATAGTTATGTTAAATAATATACCATACGTATCAGTAGTATTGCAAATAGTGTATTAATGCTACGCAAATGAAGTTTAAGTAATATGAATAACATTTCGACATATTTACGAGACTTCTTTCACAACATTTTACTTATAGAAAGATGTTGAACAGCTTTATAAACTTGAATAACATCTACTGGAGAAGTTGATAGAAAGGTGCAATTATAAATAATGTTTAATAAAACGCAACCACAATTCAAATAAAATTCAAATATAAATTAACATGCACAGTAAGTTTATAAATATAAATTCCCCATTTATTGAAATTCTCGAATTTAGGATTCTCCAGACACTAATTGATGCTTGTGTGTTAACACAGCTTTACCGCGCGTTATTTACAGAATGAGTCACTATCCTGCAGGAGTGTGTTGCTATGATTAATTAATTCACGGGCACGACAGTCGGTCACAACGTACAATAATATTTTTAAACAATGATAAAATAATAGGAAATATAAGCTCCATCAAGTTTGCTAATATTTTTTGCTTGTTTATTAGACAAATACCAGAAATTTACCACTTCATATGTTGTGCTTGTCACAAGAAACCTTAACACTATTGACAGATAGACGTGATGCGAGCTCGATGGGCAACATTGTACGTTATTTCATTATGCGAATGAATATAACATTCTGATCATTATATACAATAAGTAAAAGTGTTAATAGTTATGTTCAGTTCTAGAGTCGAAGATGTCGAAGATATGTTTATAATAAATAACTTAATTTTAACCGCTTATGTAAACAATTATGTAAATTTAATCCTCGAAGGTATGCAACATTTATTGCTATACTCTAAACCATTGTTGTAAGTTGCATTCCTTAAATTATAAAATTTGCTCAATTCTATTCACGTTAAATTTGTCCGCTGCATAATTATCGCAAGATATTTAGGTCAAAAGTGATCTTAGACAGCTACGCCGAAAAAACTAAACAAATATTCGATCAAGCGATGCTTTCCAATGGCGTTTTACCACCTTCACCTTTCTTCAACAATGCGTAATTGTCAAAACTTTGAATGTACTCCAGAACACAGTCGTAGCAGAATTGAAACTGCTCCTGAAATAATTTCAAAGACGTATAGTAAAATTATAGTTTAGACTTAAACATGTACAATATATAGTAAAACAATCATGTTGATGCTACATGTACCTGGTTTGGAATGGCTCCCTTTCGCCGGGCCTTGACTTTTCTGACAACGTTGGAGACGCTGACCTCTTGTTCTTCTTCCATCGTCTCAATCAAGCTGGCTACCACACTGACCAGCCCTCATTTACTCGCAGCGTCGCTATTGTCATTTATACAATATGATTATTTAGACATCGACATAAGTACAAATGATTTTTTATGATTTTATTCTACTATTTTATAGTAAAAATGACGTTTATATTATGCATGTATTTTAAAAACAAACACTGTTAACAGAAGTATACGTTTCGTTCCAAATGCCTGTCACAAAATATACAGATATATTTTATGTCTGATAAATAATTATATTTGCTATAATGTATTTACTTATAATTTACTAGCAACTTCTGGTATGTATAAACTCGCTTGATTAACTGAGTATATTCGGCTTTGTATTGCATGATGGTACTAATCAACATGCCATAGTCTTAATTTTGGTAACTACCGGTTCTTCTCTGAAACTGAATGTGCTCCAGTTGATTTTTTGTTCATATGTTATTATTATATATAAATGACGTTGTGCTTTAATGAACAAGACATGTTATAACATTGTTAACAACATCATTTTTATTTTGATACATATAATTGTCCTTATGTTTTGGCTACATAAATTTGTCATAATATGTTGGTTTACTTACAATATTTGAATAAAGGACAATTCAATTCAGCATAATTACTTAGTTTTTGCTATTTTATATGTTTTATACGTACAAGATCAAATAGCCCCTAATAACGTCCTTATTACCACTATCAACTCTAAAATAAAGACAGTAGGCAGTATTTCCACATTTAATACTTACAGACAATGTACTAATATGGGACCTCCACTTTTATTGTGTCTGGCAACAGATTCAACGTCTCGTATGAAGAGCAAGAAGTTTCTCGTGGAATTAGGTATATTTATGTCCCAGTCAGTGAAGTGTAGAAGGGGTATGGTCTTCACCTGAATTAATTGAATTAACGTATGGACCTCAAGTTTAGGAGAAAGGTAATAAGACACTCATTAACCAAATATAAAATATATGAAACTCCAGATACATCACAAGGAAGAAAACCATTCTAAACATGATGTGACTCTTTTATTTTAAAATGTGAACGATTTTCTATACAACAAAGCACAATACCCACAAAACAAAACAAACATTAAACATGAACATCTTTTTAAACTAGGGTCGCCGCCTTGGAACGGTCAAAGCATTGAAGATTTACACCGGTTTAAAGGCGTACTGAACCTCATACATGGCACTTTATAAATCACCATATACATATGTGTAAAATATGTAATCTCAAAGAAATGCAAATATAATTTGCTGCATTGAGGCAACAACTGTATATAAGATACACGGTGTAAATGATAAACTTCAATGAATGGCAATCATAATAAACTTTGAAAAAGTTTGAAAAAGTTGCAACACATATTACGTGAATTACGTTTACGATTATGATATGCTCAAACCTGGTTCTGAATTCCACGATGCTCTATTGTAATTGAGCGTTTAATCATATACACGTGCCTCTCTTCCTCAGAACAACTGACAGTGAAGAGACCATTCTTCAGAAGCTGGTTGCCGGCCGGGAAGTAGACACCTAACGTCTATATAAATGTATTCGTGTAAATAATTAAGCGGACATACTCTGGCAAAGTTACAGTTGAATTGTGACATTAGGGTAATAAAATGTATGGGGAAGTACAATATATACGATAACTTATTTAATTCAAACATAAATACGATAATATAGCACAGAACGTTTAGTAGTGAGCCATTATATTTCGAAATATGGAAGCAAATTGATTAAGTCAAGAAATTGTTTGGAAAAACTTGTATTACAAAATAATATAAAATAAAGACTATACTTTATTCGTCTCGGTGTAAGTGTCCATGCTGACAATACAGGAGCAGTGTTCCTGCATTGCCAGGGCGAGAAAATTGTTGACAGTTCCCGGAAGTGGAGTTTGTGCGAGGATCCATTTTTTCTTCTGTTTAAAACTCTACAATACGAATTTTGTTCAATTATACTTGACGCTAATAACGATTTTTCCTTGGTAAGGAACAATAACAATACAACTAATTACGTCATATTATTACTATGAAGGAACGCTGACCAATCAGTTTACTTACATTCACATATACTGCGTTGATATAGTCAGAGGTCCCTGGTTTCATGTTTAAATGTAACCTTGGTCGGTAGTCGTCACCTGCATTTTAAATGTCAATAAACATGAACATACGTTTCTGTAATAATATGTTTGACATTCAGAAAATGGGTTCGAACAACGTTGTTCGCATAATCTACCTATCAATACGTTTGATGCTTTGCTATTAAAATCACCTGGGATACCCGCATTATGTCTGTTTTTCCCTTGTAGTTTCCGATTCCTATCAATTGCTGCTCGTTCTTCATATGTCGGTTCAGGAATTGTTGACAGAAGATGCTGTAACAAAGGATCACAAACAATATTATTACTTTGAATGTTTTTCAACTAAGACCAACCAGTAATATAGTATTCTAGTGTTACAAAGCATTCTAATGTATTGCGTATAGTGATATCAGCGTACGTATAATTGTCTTGTTTAAATCAATTAACATAGCATTTTGTGAATTTATTTATATGCAGAAATACCTGAAACTTTCTGGCCATCGTATCTTGTTTACATCTATAGACACAGCATTTTGTGTATTAATTGCAATGCAATTCATACCTGAAACTTTCTGACCATCGTATCTTCCGGTGTGTCTGCCATGTATTGTTGGAATTCATCTACAGCCACAGGTTTGCAGTCGATTGTGAGAGAGTGCACCATGGCATGGTGAATGTACCCATACTGCTCCTAGTAATTCATATATTATATTGCGGGTGTATTTCTGCTTAAAGGGACATGTGCACAAATAGCATTTAGACCAAGTCCAATATCTGAAACCGAAATGTACGTCAGGCCCCCCTAGACTGCAGAATGATAGACTCTTAATTGAGTACCCGTAGGTTGTTTTGTTCATTATATTATTTTCATGATATTTATTTTTTAAGCTGGTAAGTACTTTTGTTTTAGTTTTTTTTCTTCAGATAACATGTAATTGGACAGTTATTTAACAAAAACAAAAATCTGTGAAAAAGTGCCTTCAAGCCGTGTCTTTTTTTAACTATCATATTCGATTTCTATACATAAATCGTTTATATAAAATAAAATAATTACAGTTTAACATATTTAAAAGGAGTTAAAATGATCAACTAACCACAGTCTGCACCATGTTCGTTCTGTTCTGCCTCATGTTTATAACACATCCGGGTATGTCAACCATGTGTTCTGCCTCACCCTCCATGGTCAGGATATCGAGAGCTATGTAGGTTCCCGAACGGCCTATCCCGGCACTACATGTATGAGACATATAGCATTATTTCCAATACAAATACTATATAGTTATGAATAATAATATAAAGCCTAGTTGTGTGCTCTGCAATTACGTCCATCAAGTCTGTACGAAGTACATGATCAACATTTTCATTTAAAACTATTAGAATATCGAGAGTTATTTAAGTGGCAGTGCTTCTGTTCCAGCATGTATAAGATATATTAGTTTTGCGTGTTCTTTACTTTTGCAAATTATGGTGATCCATTTGTCTTACTATTTAATTTTGAGTATTGTCTTTCTATTACAACACATTTTAATTAAAACCCGGATAAGACAGTTACGCCGTTTTTTTTAAAATCTTTGTTCCCTTATGAAGAGAATGTCAGGAATCATCCACTTTAAATCAAAAAGTACTTTTACCTACCTGCAATGTACCACAGTTGGTCCTCCCAGGATAGCTGGGTTATTCAAAACTTTATCCCGGAACTCTATGATAGATGTCACATCTTCTGGGATGCCTTTATCTGGCCATGCTGAGAAATTAAGGTGGTACAATGTCCTGTGTTCCTTTGCCTGTAATACAGAATGTGCAAAAGTATAAATATCAAAGTGCAAACGAATTGATTAAATCCACTGAATACAGTACAAAGTCAACAATTTATCTATAAAATCATGACAAACCAGTATCTATGTAAGTATGTGTTTATTTAATACGTTCTAAACGATAATAACATGATGCGTTACAAATGGTACTAAGTATGTCGGGAAAAAAAGTTTATGTAACAGTAATTACCATGGAAACCGTAAATATTCTTCGGATAAACTCTGTATATTGATCTTCGCTGGTACATTTAACACATATTTCCCCGTACATTTGAGTAAGTCCGACATCGGGAAAATATTGTTCACATTTGTCTTTCTGTGGACAAAATTTAAATATTGTTTGTAGAAAATTAATTTGATTCGGGACTGTATGAAAGTTGTAACATCTTTACACAATATGTGTATGTTGTTGTTTTTGACAAACTTTGACATGTTGAACAGTTTTGTTTCACTAAGCCGAGAATAAACCAAAATTGCAATATTTTACTATGTAGTAGTTAATGGTATGTTTTTTATCGATATAATGTGTGTGTAATTCGTCTTTACCCCTTCTTCAACAAGGTTTGTAACCATGACGATTGTATCAACTTTCTGTTGCCATATCATTCTCCAGAACGGTGCAAAATCCCCCAGCTGCTTTGTCATTGGTCCTTCATAACATTAAAACAATAAATAATAATGTAAATTGCATCAACGCAAAGGTATGAGTTATCAAAAGAACTACCATATTAAAATGGAACAATATGTTTTCATACATTGGGAATATATTTAATATGAGTGTTTGATAAAATAATATTTTTAACACAATATCACAAACAATATGAAAGCACATATTGAAGTAAGTATCTTGTCAATTGAACAAATCTGAGCTGGCCTAAATTCAGCAATAATTAAAATAAATGTCCATGCATTACCTAACGTGGCAATATACGCATTCCTCTGTTTATAGCCCTGAAATTAGAGACAAATACCAATGCACATAAGTTTGATCCTAACATCGAACATTCCGGATACAATCATTTTTAGACGCTAAAATGGTACACAGGGCATGAGTGCAGACATCTTGAAGCGCTTAAATATTTAAATGTCAAACTTAAACATATCAACGGTCAATTAATATGGACTACTTACGTCAATGTAACTGGCGTTGATATAGTCTGTAACTCCTCCCTGTACTTTAACCCGACAATCATCGTCTGTGACATTGAAACAAGAAAATAGGTTATACTTCATTTATGTTCAGTATCTGTTAATATTAATTAGTATGTATATAGTCATATTGCCAGGATTTAGTAAAACATGCAAATAAATATATATGTGTACCAACGTACATGGATAAATGCCTTTGTATCGGTTCATCTGCATGTTCGTTCGCATTTGGGAGACCTCATACTTCTTTAACAGTCCATTCGGGAGTTTCTGAAAGAAATGTTGTGAGTTTTAAATTGTACAAATATGCATTGTACCGGAACCTCCAATTCCGATTTTTCACTTCATATTTATGTTTTGCATACCGGTACTTAACGAAAATGTAGATAAACTGTAAGCAATGAAGCTTTTGTTATTAACATTTATTTAGTCAAACTAGTTAGTCAAATTAGTTACAAAATGTTTATCAATGGTTTATTATTTTCTTGCGATCTGAATGCAAATAAATTACTACAAAAGACGCTTTGTTTTGTTTTCTCTTGTTTTGTTTTGTTTAACATTCTGCAACTCATCTCTTCTTACAATGGAAATAAGATTTTCTGAATAAAAACATATCCATACAAGGTAAAATATTGCAATCGCCAAGATAATTAACAAATTAGGTAGATATTGTTTTACCTCAAATTCTTCTTCGAAATATTGTATGTCCTTTGTATCAACGAATTTCTGTAGATCAGTGACCCGAATCTTTCTCTGTTCTAATTTACTGGCACAGTTGTAGTACACGCCTCCGCGTTCTTCAAACCTGATAGCGCGGAGCCTGGCAGCGGCCTCGTCTTCATCTTTAAGATGGGTAAAAATAAGTAGGAACGTAACAATGTTTATATTGTCAATTGATTCATTTTACTAATATATTTGCGTTCCTGCACAGAATGTTTGTTGTTAAATTGTCAAATTTGAATGACAGTAGTAATATCAATAATGTAACTTTATTATTTGTCTTTATGAAACAATTTTTTTAAATAATCATGACTACATTCATATTGCATAAAACATTAAAGTGACACATATAACTCAAAAATGTTACTATCTTTATCTTAATAATAATAATAATAATAATAAAAATAATAATAATAATAATAATAATAATAATAGCTTCAGAAATGCAGATAAAAGTACCATATTTTCTCATTTATAACTTAAATGGGAATAGGTTATGTGCAAATTATAAACAACAAATATATAGACAGTGAACAGCATTTGAACAATATTTTTGATAACTTATCGTTTACTCGCATATTTTTGTCGTAAAATAGTTGTAGGATGACTCGATTATATAGTCTTTAAAACCAAACTGTGTGGACAAATAAATATTTCAGCTTCAAATGAGTTCGTGAAATTTAAAACATGTGTTATTTTGTTCATGCCATGTAGTACTCGTTCAAGGGTTCTGACATGTTATACACAATATAATGTAACCAGTCAGCTCATTGCTTACTATTTAGTCAAATTCTTTTAGCCATGCTTTATATGTACTTTTATAACAAACATTTCTTTGGTAAACAGGTTTTCTATAGGCTTAATGATTAAGTATATTTTACATGAGACTGATCATATTAATTGTTGATGTTATTAAGTAAGACTATTAAATTTGTCTACTTCGTAATTGACAGTTCCTTCAGCGGGGTTACAAACGAAATACGGTATGAAATATGCCATTACTAAAGCTACGGAGAACATATGATGCTATTTATTTGTAAATATAAACCCAGCTTAAGCAGTGGCTGTCTGTCAGTGCGACATACCTATTTCAAGACCCTCTTCATCGTTAACAAAAGAAGATTCCCGCATAGACTGCACGTCCACGTTGGCATAGGCACCCTGGGCATGTTCATTTACTGCTGTATCAGTGTCAGATACATCGACTTGAACCAGAAACCTCTCACCATTATCTTAAACCCATCGACTCATACAATTCACAAAATCATAATGTAATACGAGGACACATATACTGACAAAGGTTTAATAAACTTTTGATTTTGTCAGTGTATTAATAGAACAAAAACTAATAGATGCAGTTGTCCCGTTAGAAAATGATACTTATGATTCGAATGTAAAATTATAACCAAAACACATAACGAACTTACTTTGCCTTTGTACAGTGGCATATATCGGAATATTTAGTTCATGTGGAGAAAAATCATTTTCAGTTGAATCCATCGACTTTCTTTGCCTAATTGATGAATAAAATGGCATAACAATTAATTATGTTAATTTGAATATAATAATACTGCATGCTACATGTTACATGTTTACATGTTCATGTGTTCTGTTAGTAGACACGCTTGAGAGGTACAAGGTTATTAATGAACATCAGAATTCTTGAATGTGTATACACGGTTTTCTAAACAATGGACAAGTATTATATTAAGGACCTATAACATATCTAAGTAGCTAAATCAAAGCAATAAAAACCATCAGTTAGCTGTACGTTTATAGTCACTATTTAACCTGTTTTGTATCGAAAATGTTTCATATCTGACCTTTTGCGGCAGTAAGAGAAAAGACCTATCGCTAAGATGAGAACAACAACGCCTCCAGCAGCACCACTTGCTATTGCAGCAATAGGAAGTATATCTTTAGTTTTACTGTCTACAGCTGAAAAAGCAATACCAAACAAAGATGCCATTTATTGTGAGTAATACTACTATTACAAACGTTCGCAACAAAAAAACATACTTGGGTTAATTTCTCCTTTTGTTTCATTTTTTTTTCTTTCTGGTACATATTGAGTGCAACGGTATTTCGGACATTCAAACAGTTCATGGTTTCTTAGAATATTACTATTAATACTTACAGTATCTAATCTTTTAACAATAAACAAGTGTTCTTTCTTACAAAACTAACAGTCTAAATCGAAAAACATAACGAAATAAACGAAAGAAGACACGAAAAAACACTGAAAAAGTACCAAATGAAATGTGGTGTATAATGTGTTTGAAGCACTATGTAAACATTTTGATTTATATATACCATGCTTGATGTATTGTTTTGCAGCATTGAAATAAATTGCTCCTGTTACTAATGTGTGGTCAAATTGTTTTCTTTCATTATTGTATACTGACAATTACAAGTAAAGAGATGTCGTTAAGTTCATTTAAATATAACACTCCTTAATACTGTATTATTGCTTAGACTTTGCATGGAGAAAAAGCTTCATCTGGATACAAGTTATAAAGTCCACTATTTCAAAGTCTACTGTTTTATTTATAGAGTTCACTGATGCATGTCTGTAAATATTTATACAAAAATATTTCGCGGAACAAAACATGTTCGGATGTTTAATAATGTTCTTTTGTTCTTTGTAGTCATAAACACCAAAGACATGTAACTGACTTCTGTTTGCAATAGTATAATAGTATCCATTCAAGTGTAATTGTTAATGTAGTGCGGTCATTAATAACAATACCATAATAATTTGTCAAACAAAACATCTTAAATAAGTTTAAGATCACAAAATAAAGTTCAAATCCTTATTTGACAAGTTGCAGTCAGAAGACCCATCATACTAAATTTTCACCATACCATACCATACTCACTATCCAATCTTTCCCAAACATGCACGGTGACCCATACATTTTTATGACAGTTTCAGTTTTGGCATACAATCACGCATGTCTGTGCCAAGTTTGAAGAAAATCAGTTTGAAACCGAATACATCCATACATTTGATCACATATTGATGTATCTGCAGGCATATTCAGTACGTATATGTATTTGAGGTTAATAAATGTCCATTACACTTTTTTAAATTAAACATAGATATAGCGTATGTAATAAAAAACAGTATCCTTATACATATAGAGCCAAACGTAACATTTCAGAAAAGATTAGTTAACTAACATGAAACATGATACACGGGTAGCGTATTCAAAGTGTAATATTTCCCAAACAAGTTCGGTCGACCATACATTTCATTGCTGTTTTAGTTAACGTATACATTGACGAATGCATGTGCGAATTTGTAAGAAATTCAAAATATCGATGCATTATATATACAAATCTTGTTTTAGCTGGCATAAGTAGTTCGTATTTGATCTCTTTAAATGTCCATTGAAATTAATTTTTAACAGTTAATACAGTTATCATATAAAACATGTATATCTTGCCAAACAAAACAGAAAAAGATGTGTTTTCGTTTGAAAAATAATGCTTTATATACTAAAACACTGCTAACAGCCCAAGGTGAAAGAAGTGCCCAACAGTTACCATATTTAAAATTCAATTTTTAAACAGACTTTAACACTGCAGCTGAGGCTGTTCGAATGAACCAAGTAAACATACTCTCCTTGCATGTTTTCCCAGTATATCCATCTTCGCATCCGAAATTGCAGTATCCTGTTAAATGTTTGCATTGCGATGTTCCTTCAATGCCGTCATTGCAATTTTCAGGGCATGACTCGTTACATGTAACACCGAAGTAATGGCCGATGCATCCGACCGTACATTCCCCTAGTGTGTTACAAGTATTGTTCACACACTTTGTAGGACAACTTATAGTACAAGCCTCACCATAATTTCCAAGGACACAATGGTCGCATTTGGGTCCAGCAAAATTTGTAAGACACAAACAATTCCCGTCAGTTTCATTACATCCACTTACACAACCACGCGAGCAGACATTGTTGCATTTACTTCCATACACACCGTTTGTACAGGTATTACATATGCTTCCTGAATAATTTGCGAAACATGAACAGTTCCCATCTTCTCGATTACAACTATTGTTATCACATCCTTGTGAACATTGTATTTCACAAGAAGGTCCATATTTACCGCTAACCCATGTCCCAGTAAAATATTCCAAACACGAACAGTTTCCGTCTATTCTATTACATCCATTAATATCACATCCTTTTGAACATGGTATTTCACAAGCTTGTCCATATTTTCCAAGTATACATTCATTGCATGTGTTTCCTGTAAAATTAATTTTACAAGAACAGTTCCCGTCTATTAGATTACAAACATTATTGTCACAGCCGGGCGAACATGGTATTTCACAATATGGTCCATATTTCCCGGCGATACATTTATCGCATGTGTTCCCAGTAAAATTTTCTGAACATGTGCAGTTTCCATCCATTCGATTGCATTCACCGTTATTACATCCTCTTGAACAGGGCATATCGCATAATGGCCCATATTTACCTGCAATACATTCATTGCATTTAGTTCCATTAAAATTTGTCGAACATGAGCAGTTTCCATATACTCGATTACAGGTACCGTTATTGCATCCTTGTGAGCAGGGTATGTTACAGGATGGTCCATACTTTCCAGTCACACAGTCGTCACATGTGTTCCCAGTAAAATTAGCTAAACAAGAACAGCTTCCAAAACTTCGATTGCAAACGCTGTTATAGCATCCTTCTGAACATGGTTTTTCACAGGATTGTCCGTATTGTCCTGTGACACATTCATTACATTTGTTTCCAGTATAATTTGCAATGCATGAGCAGTTTCCATCCACTCGATTACAATCAATGTCGTAACATCCTTGTGAACATGCATTTTCACAAAACGGTCCATAGTTTCCGGTTATGCATTCATTGCATTGAGTGCCTGTAAAATATTTCGAACAAGAACATGTTCCATTTAATCGATTACAACCATTGGCACCACATTCTTGTTTACAGTCTTTTTCACATAAAGGTCCATATTTACCCGAAATACAATCATCGCATTTGTTACCAGTAAAGTTTTCTGAACATGAGCAGTTCCCATCTATGCGATTACAGCCTTTGGTATCACATCCATTTGAACACGATATGTCACATAACCCATAGTTGCCGGTAACACATTCATCGCAGTGGACACCGGTGTAGTTTGAAAAGCATGAACAGTTACCATGTATGCGATTACAACTATCGTTATCACATTGTTCTAAACACGGTAGGTCACACAATGGTCCGTATTTTCCAGTAACACATTCGTCACGCTTTAATCCTTTAAAGTTTGTTGAACAATTGCAGTTGCCATCTTTTTGGTTACAGCCTTTTTTGTCACATCCTGGTGAACAGTTCATGTCACACGAATCGCCGTATTTTCCAGTAACACAAACATCGCACATTGTGCCGATAAAATTCTCATTACATATACAAGTCCCATTAGTCCGATTACACGTCTTTCCGACGCATCCTACTGAACATGCATTTTTACAATCAGATCCATACTTTGCAGACTGGCAGAAAGTACACGTGATACAATCTGAACAAGAAGCACACACAGAACTGCAGTTATTCAGACATTCATTTGATGTATTATAAAAGCCATCTTTACACGCAACGCATATACCTGTTAAGTCACAGTAACAGTTCGTATGCGAACATGCTATGGTTTGTTCACAATTAGATCCATTGTAGCCTGGTTTACAACTAGTACAATTTGTTGGATTGGAGCACGCCTCGCATCTGTCTGGACACGAATCACATAAGAGGTTATTTTTGAAAAATCCGTCCATACATGAATGACAACTATAGGAATTAGCACATGTGCAACCTGTGTAAAGGCATTTTCGACACGTGTCTGCGTAGTTTGTGTCTGTATAAGAACCGGGTGGACAAGTCAGTCCAAACACTGAAATTATAATCGTCGTACTTTAGCTCAGGACATTTGAACAGGAATTCAGATTTCTTTGAGGAAGCATCTGTCTACTATGTAAATAAAAATATACTGATTTTGATATCAACAATTTTAAAATTTCAATCAAGAAAGATTCTTACCGTTTTCAAAAGCAAATACTGCTACAGTTGCAAAATATAATATGTGCATCTTGTAGTTTCTGAAGTTGAAAGTAATTTACACGTAAATCATAATATAGTTTAACAAAAGGAGTTCCAAATTAACCGGTTTGAGTTTTATAGTTTAGTAAGCATTGACTTATTTTACAATCGAATTAAACTTTTAAATTTTACAAATGAAAAGTATTCTATCAACAGAATCAAGCATTATATATTGATACTATATAAAGTGAGGACTTATTTGGCGCTTTACATTTTATATCAAATCTTGATTGTATTCTATTCAAGGATTTTTTTTTTTTACAGACAATGCATACTTAAAATAAATTTTAAAGCATAAATCAGTCAGCATAA
This sequence comes from Congeria kusceri, assembly GCA_027627225.1. Taxonomy (NCBI): domain Eukaryota; kingdom Metazoa; phylum Mollusca; class Bivalvia; order Myida; family Dreissenidae; genus Congeria; species Congeria kusceri. The sequence continues at coordinate 5,985,822 of CM051037.1, read as the reverse complement.
GTTAACAAAATATCTGTACATTAGATGTGAAATAATTAATTAATTTGAAATATTGTCCTTTAAGCATCAATATATCGCTATTACATAATATATTTGTGATGGGTAATGCAAACAGAGTCAAACAGAGGCAAACAATTACATGATCAGATAAATTAAAAAATCGTACCTGAATATCCAAATGTTTCCTTTGTTAAAATAATTTGCGAAACGAATACCAAGTGCTCAATAGATTGCGTTGTAGACGAGTGACATTGCAAATACTTTTCTCCGCCCGATTTAAACTTCCTTCTCCGCACGACGCACAACAACTACATTGTTTTCTCGCAGCGTACGTATAAGGAATAGTACGGGTATTTCAACGGAATAAGGAATATAAAGTAAATATATAGTACCTTCTTTGTTGTCAAAGAACAGGATACGGCAAAAGAAGGACGGATATTGCAAAATGACCACTAGGCAACACATTATTTACCTCTATTACCTGTATTATTTTCAACACACAAGTATGGTGAGTTTTTTACATTGAATTTAATTGTTGTTTTGTATAAACAAATAAAACCAAACTTGTGCTACCTAGTTTACACCACGAAAATATAAGATTGAAACGGTGTTCTCTATTTCATTTCATGTATGCCAGTCATATACAAATTCTTATCTTCCTTATCTGACCGTAAAATAACATAAAATGCAAAACACAAAATATATGCAAAAAGTCAGCTATGTTGTTAAAACAGTAAAAATACAAACAATTCAAATTTCAACAACACATTAAAGTATCTACAAATTAAGACGATTGATAGGTGGCGCAATGTTATCATCATTTTGTCTGTTGTTTAAACATTTTATTAACAAAGCTGACCTATTGAAACTAGTCTGTGTTATGTAAACGACATGCAAAACACGATACACACAATATTATTATCTGGTACTCTAGAACAACTTAAAATCAGTCTACACTAAAATCAAGAGAGAACAATCTAACATCAGATAACCTAAACCAATCCAATCCAAACAATACTTTGGAGATTATTGATAATTCATGAGGCCAATGTAAACGAAATAGAGCCAAACTGATCACCTTAGATTTATAAATCAATGCAGCCATTACGCGTTATCACCCAGGTTTAAATATTACGTAATGAACATTATAGCTTTAGATTTAAAACAAAAACGTTACAGCTATATGACGATCAATGCTTTAGCTGCCCTGGCTGACATATTTTCACTGAATCAACGTTGTTTGTAGGAATTAAGCAAATGGTCTACTTTTGAACATTTTCATATCTGTATGCATGTATACGCTCTGTCAGGATAGTAAGTCTGTCTACATTTTCACTACAGTCACCGACAGAGGTCTGCTGTTTAACGAAAGAAAAAAATTAGCAACAATTGTGTACATGTTAAACTATGGAACACCTCTGCAAAATATTTCTGAAAATCATATTATCCATATTTCAATGCAGCCATTTAAGTGCAACTGCCTCGCCCTGCAGCAACCATGCATTTTACCAGAAAGTACGGTCTGAAGAAATAAATTGATATTCGGTTACCTCTGCTTTAAAGTAGTTTTGTTGTTTCAATATAGCCATCTAAAGAGAAGACGGTAATTTTTAACGACGCAGAACGATGACAAGGAATATACGTTTTAATAGTTTTATTCATTAATTTTTGTTTATTACAAAATGAGATCTCCAATTGTTCAGTATAACCATATAAGGAAATGTCACCGTTCCATGGTGACCATAATTTGAACGAATTAAAATGTTTTCAACGATTTTGGTTGAGCACAAACGTCCGGTAATACTACCAAATATAGATTCAGCGTACCCTTGCTTACGAGAAATTTGTCATGCACACTGGCGTATGTCAACAATTTAGGGTTACTTTTTACACAAGGTGAAATACGCTGACATATGGTGTCGTACGACGATGGCGGCAAAACCTTTTATGCATGCACATACTTTGTAGTGTATGCCGATGGGTTATTCATAAATTAAGCACAAGTTAGAGGTATGTGACAGGCTAGTTATGAGCATGTTTACAGTAAGTTATACATCAGATGGTATTCGTTGAAATACGTTGACAACCAGCTTTGCAATTGCGAAGCGTTTATGAATATTTTTTTCCAACCTATGACTGATTGTGAACCTTTTTTCCAACATATGAGCAACATTCTGTGAACTTATCAACTTAACTTATATCTGACCTTTCCACAACTTATATTGACGTCTTAAACGTATGTATGCCGATCCTAGAAATACGTGTTAAATACGTCTTTAAAACTTACGGAACGTGTTTAGAACTTCAGTTAGCGATTTGGGTTCAGCCATAGCATATGATATACCTACAAGCAACTTATTATTCCTCCGGATGTATGAGGTGCAGATGCCAACCATTATAATGAGAATGAATATAAGAATAGTTAAAACTCCAGAGACATCATCAGGAGAGAAACCCTAATTAGCATCCACTGGTCATTTATTTGAGGCAAGGGACCAATCGCGAAGACACAGTTTATCTGGTCCGTCTGTTTGTTGTTGTGTTGTTTTGTTTTGTTTTTGCGGATGTATACTGGTTGATCCACTGCAACCATGAGGCGTGTTGTAGAGACTCGCCAATTTTAATATCTGACGCAAAGTAATCGTCACAATAAGTTACAACGCGCATAATGAGCATACGTTTAGTCATAAGTCATAAAGGCTAGAGGGACACTGGACACACGGCTTGAAAAGGTTGTGTGAGTTATATTAACGCTCTTGTAATTGTAATTGGATATTGTTAATGTTACTCCTGGCTCAATAACAGTTTGCCCGAACAACGTATGATGTCACAGCAAAAATGAATTATTTTTTGCAACAGACAGTGTTCCATCGAAGTAAACAGTATTCACGTAAACGCTTTGGCACTATGGTAATGATTGCAAAAGGTTAAAAAAAATAATAGCCTTATGAAATACATGTAACAATTATTGTTTAATAATTTGTATTTGCATTTTCATTCTTCAGCACACGATAAAGCCTGAAGTTCAAGAAATTCATATCTGATCTTATTTTAACAACTATGTGCATACAACATTTTAGGTGTTATATTATATAATGAATAATAGAGTTCCATGTGTGCTTAATATATTTTCCGATTTCAATTATTACAATCATTATTTTTTCAACTGTGCACTATGCAGTTCTATGTGTTTTAATTATCGGGACCCGTTCATACAGTATCGGACCAAACAGTTTTAAAAGTATCCGGTCCTATGGACCAACATCTTCCAAAGGTCAAGGTTGCGGTGGCGTAGTGGATATGGTTCGACTAGCGATTGGTAGGTCCCTTGTTCGATCCACACTCTGGGACCATTCTCAAAATTTCAACCGAAGACACCAAATACTGGTTCTACCCAGGAAACGGACTCGAGATAGTCCTAATAACCTTTAGGCTTTCGATGAAATTGAGCTAAAATAAATAGGTTTAAACTAAAGGTTAAGCTCAACCCCTGCCTTTTAATATGCTGTATATAATGCTTTGATAGAGTTTCTTTTAGTCACCAATTTTGTGCTGTCAGTGTCTAATTATAACTTTATTTTATCAATCATCGCAGCTCATGGTTATGCCTTTAATCAACCTTCCGGTCCGCTAATCGATAGTTCCAACCCTGCTCACAAAAACGTTAAAGTAACAAAACTTACTATGTAGTCTAAGTTGCAGCGACGGCAACCCAGTGGCTCATCAAATATACAGATAGCGACGAGCGGAATCACCGGTGAACAATTCCAGTGAAGTTGTGACGTTGCTTATTTATGAGACTGCATATTATTGATCTAAACTGTTCTCAAAACGATAACAATAAAATAAAGTAAAATAAAATAAAATGTTCGTGTTAAAACTGGTGGATATGGACGAATTCTTATTAGGGCATTGTATAGTACATAGTTTAACAATCAACTCAGTGTCAATATTTCCCAACAAAACAAATGCTGAAATTATAAATAAAAACGTTGCAGTCATCGCCAATTAAAAGCCGCATAAAATGTCATTTACATAAAGAACATCTATGTATTATGATATAAAACGGTATTTTTAGATGCACCATTTATACAACAGACTAGACATCCAAATGAATGGTACATCTAAACAATTGTATAAAGTGGATGAATGCATTTAAATATAGTTCGAATAAATACAGCTTTGAGATGCAACACAGTTGTATGGTACTCCGAAATCATGCACATTATAACTGAAATTGGTATCATGCGTTGATTATATACATTCATAAATGGCGGCTTTCACTTTGAGTTGATGCTGCTCTTGTTGGATGATATTCTAATAGCGCTGTTCTCATATTCGTGGGTACAGACTGTTTCAGGAAAAAAGGCGTTTTCAGTCGATTCTGAATTTTAATATAAATAGCATTATGACGTTAACAAATACTTTCAATAAAAACATTAAAAATAAACTAGGTTGTGAATACAATAACAACTAAAATAAAACATACGTTCTTTTAATCTCGAATAGACGTTAAATATGTTCCATCATTGCTATACATGTGTCTCATAATCGGATAGTGGTTGTCTTGTTGTGCGTCTTCAACAATACATAAGTCGAAATCAATTATAAGTTAAAGTAAGGTGTATACAAATTTGTTTGACATTGAAAATGTTTCATAATATCTAACCGTTGGCGGCAGTAAGCAAGAAGACCCACTGCTAAGACGAGAGCAACAACGCCTCCACCAGCACCAACTGCTACTGCAGCGATAGGAAGTCCTTCTTCAGATGTTAGTTCGCTGGCTACATCAACTGAAAAAGCAACTCCAAAACAATGCCATTTTTCGAGAACTTGACAAGCATTTATTGTTGTTCATACTACTATTTATATTACTATCTCAGTTTATTTCCTTAATCAATTAGTTTGGAACATACTTTTACCTGCATATTCGGTAGTTCGAACGAATAAAATAAACATACCCGTTCACATGTGTTCCCAGTGAATCCATCTTCGCATCCAAATTTGTATTTTCCTGTCACATGTTCATAACGCGATGCACTTTCAATTCCGTCCATGCAATGTGCAGGACATGAGTTGTTACAGATAACACCGAAGTAATTGCCGATGCATCCATCCGTGCATTCCCCGTGCGTGTTACACGTATTGTTCTGACACATCGTAGGACAACTCAATTTACAATCGACTCCATACTTTCCAGGAGCACAATGGTCGCATTTGGTTCCAACGAAATTTTCTAAACACGAACAGGACCCGTCAATTTCAATGCATCCAGTTTCACACCCGTGGGAGCACACATTACTGAATGTGACTCCATAAAATCCTTCGATACATTCATCGCTCTTGCTTCCTAAATAATTTGCCGAACATGTAAAGTACCCATCCATTCGATTACACCCATTATCACATCCTTTTGAACACGGTATATTACACACTGGTCCATATTCCCCGATGATACATTCCTCGCATGTGGTCCCTGTAAAATTAACTGAACAAGTACAGTTCCCGTCTATTCGATTAGAAATAAGATTGTCACAGTCGGGCGAACAAGGTATTTCACAAAATGATCCGTATTTCTCTGCGATACATTTATCGCATAAGTTCCCGCTAAACGTTTCTGAACAAGTTCAGTTCCCATCTATTCGATTGCATCCACTTCTGTTATATCCGTTTGAACAGTTTTTATCACATACTATTCCGTATTTCTGTCGATACATTTATCGCATGTGTTCCCAGTAAAATTTTCCCTGCATGTACAGTTTCCATGTATTCGATTACATCCATTGTCATCACACCCATCAGAGCAATTTATATCACAAAATGGTCCGTATATTCCAGTTGCACATTGGTCACACTTGTTCCCTGTTAAATTGTTCGAACATGAACAGTTTCCATACACTCGGTTACACATACCATTATCACATCCGTGAGGGCAGGTTATATTACAGAATGGTCCATATTTCCCTGCAATACATTCATCGCACATGTTCCCTGTAAAGTTTTCTGAACATGAGCAGTTCCCAGCAATGCGATTACATCCATGGGTATCACATCCATTTGAACACGGTAGGTCACATAATGACCCATAGTAGTTGGTAACACATTTATCGCAGTGGATGCCTGTGAAATTTGCTAAATATGAACAATTACCATATATGCGATTACATTCATTGTTTCCACATTCTGGTGAACACGGTATTTACATAATGGTCCGTATTTGCCGGTAACACAATCTCCACACTTCAATCCTGCATAATTGGAAGAACAAGTACATGTCCCATCGTTTCGGTTACAGCGTTTGTTGTCACATCCTAGTGAACAGTTTATGTCACACGAATTACCATATTTTCCGGAAACACATGCTTACAGTTGCTGCCGATGAAATTCTCGTCACATACACAAGTCCCATTAGTTCGAGTACACGTATTTCTGGTACATCCTACTGAGCATACACTTTTACAAGCAGATCCATACATTCCAGGCTGGCAGGAATTACAAGTGTTACAATCTGAAGCACAAGAAGCACACATTGGGCTGCAGTTGTTCAGACATTCATTTGATGTATTGTAAAAGCCATCTTTGCACGCTATGCATTTACCTGTAGAATCATAAATGCAGTTCTGATATGTACATGCTATAATTTGTTCACAATTAAATCCAGCATATCCTGGTTTACAACTAGTACACGTTGCTGTATTGGAACATGTCAAGCATTTGCCTAGACAAGCATAACATAAGACTCCGTTCATGAAATACCCGTCCACACATGACTTACAGCTATGGAAATTAACACATGTGCAGCCTGCAAACATGCATTTACAAATGAGCGTCACACGTTTGCTCTTTTTGAACATGATGCATATTTCTTGAAAGAAACACGTGAATATAAAATTTTAATACTCGCATATGTGTATTGATAATTTACATTGAAATAAGAAATGTTCATACCATTTTCGGCAATAAAAACTGCCATAGCTGCAAAATATAACAACTTGTGCATCTTGCTGTACTGTCTGAAATTGAAATTAGGATATAATGTAATGTAATGTAATGTAATATATTTACATTGCATAGGCATTTTAATAGGGAAGGTGTATGCATTAATACTCGTATGAACGCAATGCCTTATCACCGGCGTAGTAATATCTGTGTGTCCTATTTTTATGCAAATTATATTTCGACAATAATATTTACATGACCATAGATGAAATTTATAGTGCATTTATATCACAGTTAATAATGATGAATTGTTTAACATGTACAATAAGAAAAAAATGCACTTTGAGATTTATATTAAAATGTTATCCTTTCTAAGACAGGTTATGCCTTGGCAAAGCAAATAGCTTAGATATGCCCGTGTGGAATCTATGGATCGATGACATAGCTTACACGTCATCACTTGTTTAGTGATGTCATTTGTGGATTGTTTTACGTTTTTTTCTCGCCGAGTGAAAATGTGGATACTATGTCTATGGTGTGGATTTAAAGCATTTAAAAGCATTTAAGTCTCCATCTGTTGTGTTAATAATTAAACAGGATTATCAAGGATCTGTTAAACTCTCAGCCTAGGAATTGATTGATGTTAAAGTTTCAGAACTCAACTGTGGTATAGAAGTATTCATGATTTTGATTTACTGTAGTCTTACTAACAAAACACCTCTTATGTTATACTAAACTTTCTAAAGCATTAATAATGTTTTGTGCTTGTTGACTATACCGGCCGAAATAGCAGTTCTTCTTGATGTCAAAGGTATTTTTGCACCTGTTTAAATTACTTTTTTAGTTTTGTAGCGATACGATTTATACAAGGAATAAAAAAATATTAAATTTCATTTGTCTCAACAACTTGAATGTAAACTAAGGATAAAAGGACATTTGTGGAGAACTATATTATTAAACCAAGTTTGCAATCTATTTTGTGTAGTTCGGTTACAAGGGGCGGTACTTCGCTGTTCCGATAAGAAAATTGCTGTGCGTGATATTTCTCTTAGAAAGGCAATACAATCCTTGTTAAACAAAAAACAATATAAAGGAATGCATTGAAATCATCCAAAATATAATGCAACTATAAGGATTGAAATTAATTGTGGTTACGTCCATTCGATTATGAACGCAATTGTCAAACCGGCAAGTTATCCATGAAGCGCTAGTGCGCATCGTGGATTTGCCAGTTTGACCATTGCGTTCATAATCGCACGAACGCAACCAAAATGTTATTCAAACCTTAAGTAATGTAGCGTGATATAGTGTTTTCGGAAACTTTGTCTTGGTAAATATATTCTAACTCTGAATAAATAATTACTGTTCAAAATATTGATATTTAAAACAGATGATTGGGCGTTGATTATGTTAATAGTGAATGATGTTACGACGTAAATATTAGTCAATTAATTATGCATTATATTAATGAGTCTCGCATGGCAACGGTTAGTCTCGCCTGTAATAGAGCACATAATATTAAAATCTGACAATAACAAGGTACTTGTTAAACAATGTGGACCAACGACGTTCAATTCCGTCAGATTGTTACACATCAGCTGGCAAACTCATAGTATTAAGTATGCTACTATTTATAATACGATTAGCTGTGTATAAGTCTAAAATATTCAGTTTTGTTATTAACTATACATCAAATGAAACAATTCGAGAATTAACATTAAGCGTGTTGTCATAATCGCATATCTGTCGCCCATTCATAGGAATTATCATTTAGAAGGAACGACAGCTAACGGAGATACTATGGAGAAAGGTTACATCAGTGAGGCTCTCAAAATCTGAGACGTGTTTGCAAACTCGAAATTCTAAAATATGACCTTTTTAATACTTTGTTTTAATTACACTACAAGTGAGTGCCAGGCAACATTGTCTGAGCCATATATATTTTCCTGTTTTCATTGTTACACATGTTTCATATATAAATTTAAGACATGGCCCACACGCACACTATTAACATTTCACCTAAATTTGTATATGCATACTTTTCAAATCAAACATTGCAATTTACAGGAGATTTGTATGTCCATTTTTTTTATATATTCTAAAGAATCGAGTATAAACCAAATAGTTTCAACGTCGCAGTTTATATCAGTATTCTGTATATGGCATTGCGTTTTATAAACATTATATTCCATGTGGACAGTCAACGTCGATTCACCATTCATACCGACCGTTCCGATGAAACACTTGGATTTTCTTACGAACGTCGTACGAATTTTTAAGTAAGACAACCGTTCGTACGAATTTTATGAAACGAGCCCATTGTGTTCAACCTGTGTTAATACATTTTCCATGTACAAACACATGTTCCCAGTTGGTATTAATTATGTATGAAAGTGTTATTAAAACTTATGTTATCGCGAGTGTTATCTGTCGGAACCATTATATCGATTCTTAAAATTTAAATAATGGTCAAATGAAACCGAAATAAAAATGTTGTAAAACCACTTGTCAAAACCACGCACATCCTTGAAGTTAAAAAGAACGAAATGCGAAATGTGCACTTCTAAAGTTTAATCAGAAGCCTTATTAAATCAATGTCAACTTCATTTACCAATATATTTAAAAACAAACTTCTACCAAAGATTTCAAAAAAATATATATTTAAAAGTTGAGTGTTAATTATAAACTTGTAGTTTGCATTTATTTTTTGTCGGAATGACAATAATTCAATACTATACTGTTTATAGGAATATGAAATCCTATCGTTTGTTTCCTTTGTTGCCTCTGGTGTCTTCGTGTAGTATGCATAGTCTAAATAACAGTCACTTTTTGTTAAAGGTTGTTTGGCAATATACAAGTGTATTTTGATAATAAAAAACGCTCTACCTACATTTACTGTTAAAATAAAGAATTTTACTGGACATTTATGTAGGTCAAACGGGTGCTAATAATGCTTTCTGAAACGTCGTTTTTTATCAAATACATCAATATATTTTGTTCCAAACGACAGAAATTTTCTTAACATATCGCACATACATGCATCAATGTATACTTACACCAAATCATTAATAAAAGGAATGGGTCACCGAACTTGTTTGGGAAATATTGGACTTTAAATAGTGTACTTGTGTAGTCTTTTTCATGTTTCTTTTAAACACTGTTTACGTTAACAACGAGTTCCTGAAATGATTTGTTTGGAAATATAATTGTTTTTTTTAATTATTATATAATGCTTTGTGAACGTTTACTATTAAAACAATTTATTTGAATGGACATTAGTGATGGTCGAATAGGAGAATGTACCAAACATACCTGTTGAAACACCAAAATATACAAAGGACCAAATGTATGAATACATTAAGTTCCAAATCTCATATTTTCTTCAAACCTGGCTTAGACATGTGTCAATGTATACCAAAACTAAAAAAAACTATGGGCCACCGTGCTAGTTTGGGAAAAAATTGACTCTTAATATGTTAGCTGGTGAACCTTTTCATCATTCACGCTACGACTTCAATGTGTTACCTTTCAAAAGGAGAAATTAACCCAATTATGTTATTTTTGTTGCGAACGTATTTAATCAATAGCTATTAATAGTTGCGCTTTGCGTTATGTAATTTCACAACTATATATAAGGTAAATATTCAATCGGAATGGAAATGTGAGTTCTAACATTAACACGATTTACAGTAAATGTAAACAGACTTACCAGACTTTATCCCACTGTTTGTTCAAACCTTGGCTCAGTTCCACTTGGCAAAGCACACAACCAGGTCAATAAAAACCCGTTCAACTGAGAAATTAAATAGTATCAACTGAACTATGGAAACGTTTCCGTCGTTATAGCTCGCGAAATGGCTAAAATGTGTTAAATCAACAGCGGACAAAAATCACATTCGTCCGGAAGTGCAATTCCTTACCTAAAATAAAACTTCCTTTTTCACCCGGTGTCAACAATAAATTTGTTAAAACAGGTAGATAAATATTTATAGTACGTACAAATCGATGTAATGAGGAAAAGAACATGTACACAAAAGGAAATATTTTATGTAATAGCAAAGGTTTGGATAACTGGTGTCGGTATTTTTATGGTTAACCGAAAAGAAATTTTCAACATGAATTGATGTTTATTACTTGGTTATATCACAACTAGTTAATGTAAATGTATATTTAAATTTGACCCAAAATTTAGTTGCATTATTACATGAAACACCCGTATTTCAACAACAAATACATAGTAATGTTAGTTGTTTTCCGCTGCACGAAGGTTAATAAACGAATGATATTGCATTACCCGCAATTACCCATACAATTCGACATGGGTCCAATAACTGCTAAAGTTATGAATCTCAATTACTTAGTATCAGCTAAAATATCGACCAATGAGATGTATGTTACCTTTGAGCTTTGTTTTCCATTGGTTTAATATTTAAACTGAAGACTAAGTTAAGACTTTATGTTAATTGTCTGCAGACTTTCAAACGGTTTCCTATGAAACGCATTATATCTGTGCAATCATTACTTAACAACGCATGCCGTTTCGAAATCGACATGAGAACAAGTTATCTATAAACAAACACGCAAACTACAATGATACCGCTATTTATTAACTATATAATTTATAGGAAAAGTGACTTAATCCACACATTTCTATTTAGATCTACATGTACCCTAATGACCGCATCATTAAATTGCTTATTCCATTTGGTGAGTTGTCGTTAGGCTCGTTTTAATGGTCAACTGTTTCAATTGTATGTGCCCCACAGTTCTTAATTGTAACCAACACTACCGGAGATGAATGCATCGGCTTTTGAACTGAATTGAATACAATTACCCCAGTAACCATGTATATATCTATACAAAAGATTTACGTAGTACCATACTAGTAAATAGTACATTAACATGTATCTATTATAAATTGTGTATGCAAACAAAATTAACCTATACTAGCCGATGAGGTATAGATTCTCCATACAAAAACGTCTTATTGTTGTGAAATGTTAAGAAACTCAAAACATAGCTATCCCGTCGTTTAGTCTTCGGTAACTACTGCATCATATACATAGCTAGCCCGTCGTTTAGTCTTCGGTAACTACTGCATCATATACATAGCTAGCCCGTCGTTTAGTCTTCGGTAACTACTGCATCATATACATAGCTAGCCCGTCGTTTAGTCTTCGGTAACTACTGCATCATATACATAGCTAGCCCGTCGTTTAGTCTTCGTTAACTACTGCATCATATACATAGCTAGCCCGTCGTTTAGTCTTCGTTAACTACTGCATCATATACACAGCTAGCCCGTCGTTTAGCCTTCGTTAACTACTGCATCATATACATAGCTAGCCCGTCGTTTAGTCTTCGTTAACTACTGCATCATATACATAGCTAGCCCGTCGTTTAGTCTTCGGTAACTACTGCATCATATACATAGCTAGCCCGTCGTTTAGTCTTCGTTAACTACTGCATCATATACATAGCTAGCCCGTCGTTTAGTCTTCGTTAACTACTGCATCATATACATAGCTAGCCCGTCGTTTAGTCTTCGTTAACTACTGCATCATATTAATAGCTAGCCCGTCGTTTAGTCTTCGTTAACTACTGCATCGTATTATCGTATTTATTTGCTAGTGTAGTAGTGTAGTGTTCGGAATGCATGGTTATTGTACGACATTAACAAAGTTTGCTGGTCTGCATGGGCCTTAGTTTTCACGACATACTGTTCTTTCCAATTTAGTAAATATGTAATGGCGTGGTTAAAATACTTTTATAAATATTCGAATGTGATTATTGTAACAAAAATGTCATATTAATCATTATATAACGCTCAATATACACAACACAAAATATTGTTATTGTTTTCGACCGATATATGATACCTTAAATCAACCAGCTGAGGCCAGAGCACGAACCTATATTATTTTTTATGCACGTCATTAGGCCACCCCAAGTTGAAGTATTGGTCATCGGAAATACCGCACCGATATTTTGTATATTCAAAAGAAAGTATTATTTTTTGCAAAAAGCTCTGCGCTAGCTCCATGAAAAAAAAGTAAAAACAACGAAATAATAGTCAACATTTGAGTTTATTGTTTGATATAGTATATTAATTTTTTAATTGATGACGAAAATGAGTAAATTACACATGCATACATGAAAAGTGGCATCCTCCACCCTCTGTGTACAAATTTACTATGAATAAAAATCTCATCAAACATTAAATAAACGTGTTGCATGGATGTATACATAAATGAACATAACATCGATTTTATCATATAATGTGTTTGAATGTTATTAAATGCTAAAAAATACAAAGTATTAACAGGGGGGTGGGGAGATCGTTAAGTGAACTCTGGCTACATTAAAGTGAGGCCAATAACAGCTGGTGATAAAATGGCTGACTTTTGCTACAAATGAAGGATATTTTTCCTTAGTTAGTAAACTTTGTTTATGCTTTTCATATAAAGACTATTCGCATGTTGCAGCTCAATATTCCATGTAATTACGTATTTTATTTTAAGACCATAGCCTTTGATATAAAAATGTTGTTGAAGGTACAGTATGTGCAGGTGTGTTGTCATGTAAATCTCCCATCATTATTTGTGCATTTTAAATAGTTTGAAGACATTATCAGACCATTTAATTACACAAAAGCCAAGTTTGACAATTCTGGAGCAAATACTCGTTCTTTAGGACCGTAAAAGCTTACTTTAAGCTCAAACATATTTCTGGTGATGACTTTAAGGAGGAAATAAAAACTGGTAATCAGCCTTACACAGCACAATGCATCATATACATTTCTGCATTGTCCATGGTTTTTATTATTGGTTAATGATGTTAAAGTCTCATGGAGTTAAGGTATACCGGACTTACAATGTAGATAAAACTAATTGGAGTATGTATATAAAGTACGTTTATTTCAATATGTTGATCCTTTCTTTTCCCGAGTTATCCAGTTTTTTGATACAGCAAGAAATAACAGCTTCCATGGAAAGGAGACTTTATAATATAAATTGGATTTTTACACTTGCACTTTAAATTTATATATAAAAATTACTTGAAAATTTCTGGACGTAGTTTGATCCATATTCAAATTAATGTAAAAAAGAATAATGACAGAGTAGTGACTACCCCTTTTAGCCGGGATATTATTATGCATTCCCGTAATTACTGATGATTAGAATGTTACATTTTTTATTCAAGAAGTTTATTGCAAATTACAAATGACAACTTTGAAAAAAAATACAACAACAAGCTTTTATTCAATTGTTCGTTTATATTTTCACATTAAATTAAACTATAATACAACATACAAACGGATGATACAATTAGCACATACTACTGCAATACTAGATAATAAATATTGAAAATAGTTATTATTAGCAAATGTTATGAACTGATACTACAAAACACCACAGAACATGGTTAATTACACTAACTTGTTGGACTGCTTAAGCTAGTGAACAGCGTTCTGGGTCAACCGTAATGCTAGTTTCCCACTATCGTGCAATCCGTCATGAACGCCGCGATTGACCACTCGTAGCTGATCGTGGTATTTCTCTGAGATTTCAGGCTTGGATACGATGTGATGCGAGTCCATACGTTTTGATACGATGTTTGCGCTCTGTTGCGATCTGGTCACAATTTGTCAACCACAGGTGTCACCATCTGTCAGGGTATGATCACCAGTTCAGATACGATTACATACGTTCCGTTGGGATTGTTCCGGTCGAGGCAAGATTTGGGTCTCGAGCTGACACGATCAGCACGATCGGGTTCCCCGATTTAGGACGTTCTAGTACGTACACATAAGTTCCGATACGCATATCACGAATACATGCGCTCCGTTACAATTGAATACCATTGTGTTCGCGATGTCTTTCACGATCGTGATCGATGGAGATCACGATTGAGCTACAACTGGACCCAAATAATATAAATACAGCCCGACTGACTATTGACTTCATTGTTTCTTGAGATCGCAACGCATCTTAACAGAGCGTATTGTTTTTTCTCGTCTACGATCGATCCTGGTCACCACGATTTTGATGCGCGATTACATACGATTTGTCGAACTTTGTTACGCTGCAATAAGATCTGATACGATGATACCGATGGACAATTTATCGCAGTTGATCCTGTTAATCGTAGATAATTTTCGAACCGTTCTAAATTTTTCTACGATTAACGCGATTACCATGACTGACATCAAAATCTGTTAAGATCTAATAAGATCTAATACGATAACCACGAATGATCCACGATAAAGACCACGATTTCAATCGTGACGCGAATCGTGATAGTGGGAACCTAGCATTAATGAACAGAAGGTAGTCATCTGATCATTGCCTTTGGAGATTCACTTGCTGAAACGCGAAATAAGATTACAATTTAATCATTTATATGCAAATCATTCAAATGTATAAATCATTATTTAATATCCACATATTGTAAAAGAACTAATTTAATAACTGTTACTATACAATATCATTAAAACGATTGCAAATAATTATGTGATTTTGATAATTCATTATATTAGTTAATTAATAGTTTTGCTCATGTTATTTTAATTAAATTAGGTAATTATTTACTACTCCAACGTTCAAGTGCACTGGTTGTATCAACGTATATACAAAAAAAATGATAATGTCGATAAATGGATGGATGGACGAACTGATTGAGCTTCATATCTGCAAATCCAATAGTTTCCTTTGTAGATGTTAATTCCTGAATACCAGTTGTTAGTTTGTACTTAAAGTCATCACCACAATTATGTTTCTGCTTAAAGTATTTTATTACAGCCTGGATTACGGACGTTTGCTGCAGAATGGTTCAACTTAGGGTTATTGAGTTAAATGAAGGTTATTCTGCACATCGGTAGTCATACAAGTGCCTTAGTTTGTCCTCAGACTAATACAAAAAAACGTATAAATGACACAAGTTCTACATTACAACATCACACCTGCACACATTGTACCTTCAATTACTTTTTTAATTCAAAGGCTATGATCCTGATATTAAAAACGGTATTACATGGAATATTGGGCCACAGCACGGGCCTATTCTTTTAATGAAAAACAGAAAAAAATGTACTAACCAAGGCAAAACATCCATCATTTGTCGAAAGTCAGCCATTTTAATCACCTCATATTTGCCTCACTTAAAGGTAGCCAGAGTTCACTTTAAGATCTTCCCCCTGTATTAAAGACTCAGTAAAATTTAAAGGTATATTAATTTAAGAAATGTTGGTTATTTACATAATGCATGTTAGGTTTGAACATGTTGAGCAATAAAAATCAAACGAATACAAATCATCAAAAGATATATGTAATAAATTAAGTGTTTTAAATTAAACATGCCTAGTATATGATTCTATTTCACTATATGTATCAATTGATTCTATTTCACGTCATGTATCAGTAAACAATGATCGATAAAAGGGCGAATATGATAAATTACTTTCTCACCGTGATCCGCATTAAAAATAACGTGGTCCAAATTTTAGGAATATAAACCAAAAGCTATGGCAAAATTACACTATTATTTAGTCCTAAGGATAAAACAATCTATAAAACAATCTATACCAGACAAGACTTATAACAATAAACTGCAATATTATTTTTTATCTTGAAACAATTTTTAATTTCAAAATGGTTAAATTTCTCTTTTCCAAAACATGACAACTGGACATGGTATAAGTGCTTTCAGTTTGCATTTAAATGTTGAACATGTTCATAAATGAATACTTTCAAGAATGAACTGTTCATTGATATGTGTTACACTTTAAACACTTTCGTTATTTAGAGATATCTTAGGTTAGGTCAGTTGATTACATTGTTCATTATTTTATACATTTATTACTTAAAAATCTCATGCTCAAAGAAAAAGTACTTATTTTTATATCTATAAATTCCAGAAAATTATGCGCTTGCATCAAAATAACAAAAAATGAATTTTGTTTTGCGCTCGATCGCTCCACAATGTTTCGAAAAAAAACAATCCGATGACCAAGTATTTTATTTGGTGTGGCATAAGTAAAATATTAATAAGGCAATGAACTTATATTTCACAACATGCCCGACTTAATTACATGTAATGTGTATCAATCAGTAATCAGCATGCTGCCTAAATTAAATTCAATCTTTGTCATAATATATTTCCCTTAAAAGTATTGTAATTATCATGTCGACAATTTATAAAATGTATTCATAACATAAGTTAATACAAGCTAGTGGTTAGTTTAACGCATTATCTTAACACTACCACCATTTAAAATATCGGTAATTAATATATTATTTAACAAATAAATTGTATGCAAGTATGATACGACATCACCTATCAATTGTAAATACAATTTTATATGTACATAATTGTACATGTATATTAGTTCTCTTTCCCTAAAATGTAGCCTTTGCAAATGTTATCATGTCAAGCGGCATACAGTGAATGATCCCGTTATCTCTTTGCAAATGTTATCATGTCAAGCGGCATACAGTGAATGATCCCGTTATCTCTTCATTATGTCAAGCGGCATACAGTGAATGATCACGTTATCTCTACATTCTTTGTTGAAATATAATTGCATGTCATAAATGCATACTCATTTAACTTTCGATTTTATGAGGTTTAATCATCCCAAAAAACTGTATCGTTATTCAAATGTTTGTCATTTCTATTCACGACTTTTTTGAACGCTTACTTGGATAATATTAAAATATATGGCCACCGGTTCATAATGATATAATGACTGTTTGAAATACACAAAGCTACTTAGCGGCGTTTTCAAACACAATCTCTGTTTGCATAGTTGTCAAAACTTCGAACGTATTCCAACACGCAATTGTGGCAGAATTGAAACTGCTCCTGAAAGGAAAAATCAAAAAGATTTAATTTGTAATGCCACTGTTTAGGCGGTGTCACATGTATCGGACCAATACTTAAAGTATGTATCATAGAGAATATAATTTTTTATGCGATATGTACCTGAGATGGAATGGCTCGCCTCCGCCTGGCCTTGACCTTTCTGACAGCGTTTGTGACGCTGACCTCGTGTTCCTCTGCCATAGTCTCCATCAAGGTGGCCATCACAGTGACCAACCCGCATTTAGTCGCCGCGTCCCTTGGGTCGTATATCGATGGTATTTTAATAGGGATGATAATTAATGATAACACGTTTTAAATAATATGGATAATGTTTATAAATAACGTTGTGCTTTAATGTACAAGACATTTAATAACATTGTTAACAACAGCATTTTATTTTTGATACATATAATTTACTTTAAAGTGTGGTGTACTTTACATACATGCATCAATTTCAATTCAGCAAAATTACTTTGCTGTGAAAAGACGTTTTGTTTTATACCCGCAATTGATTAAATAGCCTTGAGTAATGCAATATTACATCTATCAATTCACCTCTAAAACGAAAACAAGAGGAGGTGTTTCCTCATACACTACTTACAGACAATGTACTAATATCGGACCTCCTCTGTTGTTTTGTCTCGCCACTGATTCAACGTCTCTGATGAAGAGTAAGAAGTTTCTAGTAGACTTTGGTAGATTTGTATTAATGTTCCAGTCAGTGAACTGTAGAAGGGGTAGTGTCTTCACCTTGTTGAAACAATTAATCAATGTATGAAACCCAAATTAATGCAGAAAGTAAAAAGACTCACATAAAAGAAACCTTATTTCTACAAAACATTCATGTATATCATTATTTTCATTTTTACAAAAGCTTCAAATAACGGTTATTATAAAAAAAATGAACACACAACTGTACATGAGATCCACATTAAATGATTTTAATTAACCGTTGGTAAATATAATAAACATTTTAATGGTTCCAACGCATATTACGTATATAGAGTTTACAATTATGATATGCTCAAACCTGGTTTTGAATTCCACGATGCTCTATTGTAATGGCGCGGTTCGTTATATACACGTTTCTCTCCACGTTAGAAGAACTGACAGTGAAGAGTCCGTTCTTCAAAAGCTGGTTATCGGCTGGGTAGTAGACACCTACCGTCTGTTTATACATGTGTTAGTGTACATATTTAAGCGTATATGCTCTGTTAAAGTAATGCTGACACATTCTAATAAATTGCATTAACAGTTGACTTATAATATTAGGGATAGAACCATGTATGTACAAATTGTAATACATGTATGAAATTATTGAAAAGCAAATATAGAATTATTGTATAGAGCATATTGTATAAATATTTCGGATATATGGAACCACAAATTATCCTGGCAAAGATTGATTTGGAAAGTATACAAGTGGAAATAATTATAATACAGATTATACTTCATTATTCTCGATGTTGGAGTCCATGCTGACAATACAGGAGCAGTTTTCCTGCAATGCTAGGGTGAGAAAGTTGTTGATAGTTCCCAGAAGTGGCGTTTGTGCTAGGATCCACTTTTTCTTCAGTTTAAAACTCTGCAAAACGTGTTTTGTTCAGTTACATACTTGGCGCTTATAACGATTTTTCTATTAAACGGAAACAACGATAACACTATCCACTATTATATCATTTTAAGTTTTCGACGGAACACTCAGTTTACTTACATTTACATATACTGCATTGATATAGTCAGAGGCCCCTGGCTTCATGTTTAAATGTAACCTCGGTCGGCAGTCGTCACCTGCATTTCAAATGTCAATGAATATGATAATGATTTTCTTCGATCGTGTTTAAATTTCTGTAAATGGGTTCGCAATTCGATTTTCACAAACTCCTAGTTAAAACACAGTTGATATGTGTATTGTTGCAACAATAAAGAACGACTATATACTAACCTGGGACATCCGCATTCTGTCTGTTTTTGTCTGTTAGCTTCAGATTCCTATCCATTGCTGAGCGTTCTTCATTTGTCAGTTCGGGCATTGTTGACATCAGATGCTTTTACAAAGGAATAAAAAATAGTAGTATAGTGTTACAATACATGCTCCGTTATAATACAAAGTGCTATTGACGTACGTAATGGTCATGTTTACATCTTTAAAAATAGCACTGTATGTGTAATTTCAATGCAGTAAGCTACCTCAAACTTTCTGGCCATTGTATGTTCTGGTGTGTCTTCCATGTATTGCTGGAATTCATCTACAGCCACAGGTTTGCAGTTGACAGTTAGAGCGTGAACGAGGGCATGGTGAAGGTATTCGTACTGCTCCTAGTGATTCATATATAATATTGCTGGCATATTGATATCTAAAGGGATTAATTCAAAAATTGAATTTCAGATATATACGTAAGACCGGTCTAGTGCTTGGCGTGACTGACTTTTCTTCTCTTGGCCGTTCAAGGTTCGAGCCCCCGCGGAGGCATCCGTTTTACTTTTAATTCTTTCCCTGGTTGTATATTTTAAGTTGGTTAGTGATTACGCTTTAGCTTTCTGCAGAAAACATATATTTAGACATTTTTCAAATTAACACTAACAACAGTGAAATGTCCCTTCAGGTCCGGTCATTTATTTTTACTAGTATTTTGAGTTGATTCAATGTATTTACATATATTATTTATATACACAATATTATTACATTTTGTTTCCGTTCGTTTAGAAACAAAACATACATTTGAAAAGGTTTTTATGTTCCACTAACCACAGTCTGCACCATGCTCGGCCTGTTCTGTCTCATGTTTATAACACATCCAGCTATGTCCAGCATGTGTTCTGCCTCTCCCTCTCTGGTCAGGATATCAAGAGCAATATAGGTACCCGAACGGCCAATCCCGGCACTGCATGTATCAAACATACAACATTATTTACGATTACAAAAATATTTAGTGATGAATAATAGTACCAAGCTGTTGTGTGTTGTGTGCCGTCCAATTACGTCCAACATGTGTGTACATTATTAAAATATCCACATAACAATATCAAAATATCGAGTTATGTAGGTGCCCGTTACCCACTAACAAAAAATTGTTTTACATAACATAAATAAACGTCAACATCGACAAAATCTTATTCTCTTATCGAAAATGCTAATATGTATTTTCTGTCAAAACAGACCGGTTTATCCTACAGCAACGGCCAATTTCGCAATTGAGGCTCTTTTAAACCGTATTTGTTACCTCTGTACGCTTGTGGAGAGAACGTCAGAAACTATCTAACTCTAAATCGAACTATTTTTGCGATACCTGCAATGGACGACAGTGGGTCCACCTAGGATAGCTGGAGCACTCAGAACTTTTTCCCGGAACTCTATGATAGATGTCACATCTTCTGGGATGCCTTTATCTGGCCATGCCGAGAAGTGAAGGTGGTACAAGGTCCTTTGCTCTTTGCCCTGTATATTCAACAGAATATACAATATAATATATAACCAATGCGCAAACGAATTTACTAACTCCCCGAAATAATGAACAAAGTCGACAATTAACCTTAATATAATATATCATAATATTTTAATTTAATACAGTATGTTAATATTATTCTTTACAAATGGAATGCGTATTTCAAATAAGTACTAAGGAGTCAAGTAATAAAACTATAATTTTAAAATATTTACCATGGAAATCGTGAATATTCTTCGGGCAAATTCTGCATACACATCTTCGCTGGTACATTTAACACGTATTTCCCCGTAGGATTGCTCCAGTCCGACATCGGGGTAATACTTTTCACATTTGTCTTTCTGTATGCAAAACCATAACGTATTTAAACATTTAAAATTATGTCATTTGTTCTCAGTTTTATTTATGTGGACACTTTTTATCACACAGAATAATAAATATAAAATTTGCTCGATCGTTGTTGGCTTTCTGTGAGTATAGTTACACACTCTGAACTGTTTATTCATCATTACACGATAATACCGTTTAATAGTTTAGCAGTTTTAAAAAAGATATTTTATATGTTTATGTAAGTGTTGTATAACTGTGTTACCCCATCTTCAACGAGGTTTGTGACCATGACGATTTTATCAACTTTCTGTTGCCATATCATTCTCCAAAAAGGTGCAAAATCGCCCAACTGCTTTGACATTGGTCCTATCAGAACATTTAAACAATGATTTATTGAAGTAAATCAATTCATAAAATAAATATAAATAATGCAATGGTGATTATTCCGCAAATAATAACTGCTTGTTTTATTTAAATGTGTGTTTAATTTAAAACAGTAAAAGCATATGTTGTAACGGAATTGTATGCAATAAAATTTAACAGGAAATCAGATGATGTACATTCATTACCTAACGTAGCAATATAGGCATTCCTCTGTGTATAACCCTAAAAATAATAGAGACTGAAATCATTTTATAGAAACAAATAATTTTAAATTAAAACACATGTTAAACTAACTGCAGGCTTAGCATTCCCTGTCGAATCAATGATTTTCAATAAACAAGTACACTGTCAGGGGTGAATTAAATTGTATTCATGTTGCACATGGGAGGCATTGAATGTGTCGATATAAGACGTACTTTACGAAAAACGATATTGTGGGCATACGTTCAGCTCTTCGAATGCGATAGAATATATCAGTTGGTTCAATTTCAGATATCTAAACAAAGAACAGCCAATAAACATGGACCACTTACATCAATGAAACTAGCGTTGATGTAGTCTGTAGCTCCTCCGTTGACTTTAACCCGACAGTCATCGTCTTTAGCAATGAAAGATAAGTATTTATCATATGCTTTTCAGTGAAATGTCGAATTTTATTGGTGAAATAAATTTTTATATTTTCACTGTTGGAGCAGTGAAAACATAAGATTTTATATTTTCACTCCAGTGAAAATATAACATAAAACGTACTCTTTTTCCATAAATAGCATCGATCTACAAGTAGTGGTTTACAACCCTTGACAAATGTCTATACATGCACAGTATGTACATGCATGTGTTTACATAAAACACATTATTAAATGTACCAAAATTATAATTTAGCGACAACGACTCACAAAATATGGTACGTTTTTCCACCATACTAACGAGTGACAGTTTTGGAATCATTTATGACGTCATTTTATATAAAATAAAATACGATCTTACCCCGAAATAAAAAAATATCCTCTATATACTATCTTCAGAATAATACTAATATTTACTAATACATATGTCGTCTTATTATTTCAGGATTAAGCAACACAGGCTGATAATTTTATATTTGCAGCAACGTACATGGATAAATGCCTTTGTATCGGTTCAACTGCATATTTGTTCGCATTTGGGAGACGTCATACTTCTTTAACAGCCCATTCGGGAGTTTCTGAAAGAAATTGCACGAATATGCATTGTACGGGAATCTCTCATTCAATTCCCATTGTTCACTTTATATTTAATTTGCATCCTTAACCAAAATGTAGATAAACTGTAAGAAGTGTAGCTGTTATATGAGCATGTATTTAGTCAAACTAGTTAGATCCAGTCAAATAAGTTACAAATTGCTATTCAATAATATGGGATAATATTTTCTAGAGATCTGAATGCAATTCAATTACTGAGAAAGACATTTGTTCCATGTTGTTTTACATATTGCAAGCCTGCCCCGGCTACCTTAGTTAGAAGTGCGCTGGACTGTCAATCCGGGGATCGTGAGTTCATACGGGCCGGTCAAATAACTTGTGTGGAGATGGGTCATGAAATTATTTATACGACCATTCTCCCCCTACCTCTGATTCAAATAGGGCAGTTGTCAGTTACAGGCATAGGTATGTGCACTTAGAACTGGTAAACCGCTTAGATCGGCTAAGCTTGCCCAGGAAAAGTGTGAGTAGCTTAACTGACCGCCGAGATATAACTGAAATACTGTTAAAAACGGCGAAAAATCCAAGTAAACAAACATATTACAACCCTTCACTTCTTACTAGGAACAGACAAAATATCTGAAAAAAAATCGATTTTTCGTAAAATAAGTATACATGCCAAGATAATTAACAGTAAAGTTATATATTGTTTTACCTCAAATTCTTCCTGGAAATAGTTCATGTCCTTTGTATCAACGAATTGCTGCAGATCACTGACCCTGATCTTTCTCTGTTCTAGTTTACTCGCAAAGTTGTAGTACCCGCCTCCGCGTTCTTCAAACCTGATAGTGCGGAGCCTGGCAGCGGCCTCGTCTTCATCTGTATGATACGTAAAGATAAGTACTAATGACTTTTTTACAAGGCGAGTATTTATAGTATACTAATTCCATTTACGGACTTAAATGCGTTCCATTTCAAAATATAGTTATTTAGAACGGTCGAACTAACGTTTTTTCACACATTTTACTTATAGAATTAAACATTTTCGCAGTCATATTGCAAACAAAAACATAATTGATTAATGTTTACAAAGACAATGATAAATCTGTTAAATTTCAAAACAAAAGTAATTGTATGTTTAAGGGAGTGCAGCTCATAAGAGGTATTGGAATGTGAAGAGTGAAGAAAATGTTTCATATGTGGTTTGTAGTGAATGCCGGGTTTCATAGGGATGTACTTTCGAAAAAATGAGGTTTATATTTGCTTAAAAGTGCATGCGTGTATTTTATGTTTTATTGTCTTCTTTATCTTCAGTCAATATGTTACATATGTTACACTTTGTTGATAAGTGTGATTGATTTATGTGTAAAGCTTAAATACTTTGTGACATATAATGAAATTAATGGCCGAATGGTTCCTTTCGTGGGTATTTTTTGAAAATACAGAATTCAATGTTTCAGAAAGATAGATCTTTGCTATTTTCACAGACAAAACATTATTTGTGTATGTTAAAAACAAATAAAGGGGCCGCAGACAACCTTGCCAAACGTTTCTGTTAGTATTGGAGGAATCTGAAAAAATATCCATTTAAAGTTACAATTAATTGTGTTCTGTCTTCATAGCTAAGAATGCTTTATTGAAATCTGACAAATATTAACCCTGTGTCATTTGATCATTAACTGCATAACACATATCATTAGCATTCCAGAGCATTATACTTTTATACATTTTTTGGGCATTCGTTTTTTTAAATTGTTTTTTTGACATATTCAAAAGTATTTGCTTTTTTATATTTGCTAGTATGCTGAAACATATCTGCAAACTCCATATAAATATAAAATGTACCCCCTCGTTTGTTATTTAGCTTTTTTTCGGCTTAGGTTTTTTGAGTTACCATTTGACACCTTTGATCAATTCTGATTTTGACGCTATATTCATTTTATTTCAACTTTCGTAGTAATCATAGTAGGTTTTTACTTATTTAAAACTAAATTAGACTACATAAAGACACTTCTTTGTTATTATGTTATTCTATGTTATATTTGTTATTAAAACGCAAGCCGAAACAAAATATCTCAAATGATAACATGATTAACATTACTGCCAATTGCATAGAAAATTATCGATTAATTAGATAGCAGAATAGTGCAATTTACCTATTTCCAGACCGTTTTTATCGTTCAAAAAAGAGTTCCTTATAGAATGCACGTCCACATCTGTACGCTGGGCACGTTGATTTACTGCTGTACCATTGGCATCAGTATGCGTCACTGCGGTGTCAGATACATCAGCGTGAATCAGGGTCCTAGTGCCATTATCTAAACTCAATAACATCGACAATTTTTTATTTTTTTTAAACATGAAGAAACAACATTAAACATATACTTAGAAACAGATGTATTCAAACAACAACTCATATAAAATACTAGTTGTAACCACTCGTAAAAATCAATAGTAAGTAGCAACTGAGCAAAGCGAAATTTGACAAATTCGTATAGTAATTAAACAAAATATCAGTTATGCAAACTGTGTGGAATATTACAATTAAAGCTCACACAATGAACTTACTATTATTGTGTACAGTGGCATATATAGGCCCATTGCTCAACCCGTTCAGCTCATGAGATATATCGGTTTCAGTAGACGGATTGTGCTTTCTTTGCCTAACAAGGTATGAAGATGTTTCATAACCATTAAGTATTTTCCATTCGATATATAATGCTTCTCTTGTTGAATGTTTATCTTGAACGTTAGTTCACAAATGTTTGGGTATAACGGCCATTCATGAACTACATAATATTGACTTGTTATCGATATATAAGTTTCAATAAACAGGTACGTGTTAAATAGTTTTCAAAATTAATATAAAAGTGCAAAACACAGTTGTGTGCATGTTCACTTTTAATATTTGGTATGAAGTTTTAAATGTTTTAGCATCTCTTACCTTTTGCGACAGTAAGCGAAAAGACCCACTGCACAAACGAGAACAACCACGCCTCCCCCAGCACCCCCTGCTATCACAGCGATAGGAAGTCCATCTTCGGCGGTAGCTTCTTTTGCGACAACAGCTGAAAGTCACCATTGCTAATACGCGTCAATTATTTAATTATTCCAATATTTCAATTTCGCTGTCTTTTCGGTTTTGTTGACGATGAATTTGATAAGCATTTTAGTATATGTTGATCGATATAATAGGTTTATCTTACCAGTCTCACAGGTGTTCCCTGAAAATCCATCATTGCAACCATCGCTGCATTCACCGAAGCGATTACATTTATTGTTCAGACACCCTGTTGGGCACTGGGAAGTGCAATTGATTCCATACTTTCCAGGCACGCAATTATCGCACGTGGCTCCAGTGAAATTTCCCAAACAACCGCAGCTCCCATCTGTATCGTTGCATCTATGTGTCTCACATCCTTGTGAACATAATAACTCACAAGACGGTCCATATTTCCCTTCCACACAACGATCGCATTTATTCCCGGTAAAATTTCCGAGACATGTGCAGAACCCATCAGTATCGTTGCATGTTTTATTAACACATCCTTGGGAACAAGGTAACTCACAAGATGACCCATACTTTAATGCAGTACATTGGTCGCATTTCGATCCAGTGAAACCTTCAGAACATGTGCAAATGCCATCCGCACGATTACATCCAAAGCTATAACATCCTTTAGAACAATTTGTTTCACATGTCTGTCCGTACTTCCCTGTTACACAGACATCGCATTTTTCACCAGAGAAAAATTCCAAACAGGTACATGCCCCATCTGTTTTATTACACTTACGACTTGCACATCCTACTGAGCATTCATTGGAACAACTAAGTCCATATGTTCCAGTCAAACAACTGTCACATTTAGTTCCAGTGAAATTACCAAAACAGTTACATGTCCCATTTATCTTATCACATGTATTGTTACATCCAAGGGAACAAGCCTTTTCGCAATAAATGCCATACCATCCAGCTTTACATTCGTCGCACATTGCACCGGTAAATTGTTCTAAGCACTGGCATGTCCCATCTGACCTATTGCACGTACTGTTGCATCCGCGTGAACAGACGTTTTCACATGTGATACCGTACCTTCCTGCCTCACATTCATCACACATAACTCCAGTAAAATTCCGCAAACAAGAGCATGCCCCGTCTGTCCGATTGCATGTAGAGTTACATCCATTTGAGCAGATACGTTCACAAGAGGTACCATACCTTCCCTCCTCGCATTGATCGCATTTATCTCCAGTAAAATTTTGCAAACACATACAACTGCCATCTTTTTGATTGCATTCAGTGTTATTACATCCGCCTGAACATATCGTCTCGCATGAAGGTCCATACCTTCCTCGTTTACATAGGTCGCATGTGTTTCCAGTAAAATATTCTGTACATGAGCAGGACCCATTTTGATTGCAGGTGGTATTTTCACATCCTTTTGAGCATATGTTTCCACAGTCTGTTCCATGCAATCCCGTTTTGCATGAATCGCATGTGGCATTATTTGAACATGAAGAACAGTTTGAATTGCATTCGTATTTACAATCATTGTCTGTATCGAAGTATCCATCTTTACACGAATCACAGTGCAACGGGGAAGAACATAAACACGATTCATTTGCACATATCAGTGTTTCACACATTGCCCCAGTATAACTGGCATTACAGCTTGTACATGCTGTGCTGGTGGTGCACGTGTGACAGGTATCTCGACATTCAGAACATAAATATCCATTCATAAAGTATCCATCCATGCATCGTGGACAATTATTTAAATTATTACAAAGGCAGCCAGCGTATGCGCATTTCTGACATGTAAATGTACCGTTTTGTGTATCGTAAAAATAACCCGGTAGACAAGTGTTGCCACACACTGTAACGATAAACGTATATATCAAATTATGGTGTCCCATTCGGAACAGCCTGTTTGGAATATGTATTATATTTTGTTAGCCTATGCATTTATATACAACTGACATGTTGTTACATGTATGTTAAATGTAAATATGAGTTTAACAATAGGTATGGTTTTTTCAGCTACCAAACAGTAAGTGCATAATGTACACAAACGTGTTAAATAATTGTATGTATTTATGACTACAGATTTCATCATTAGACATCAACACTAAAGGTGATAACAAGAAGGCTTAATTAATGCTACAATAAAGTTAATAATATTTATGAAAATCATTATATGTTTTTACCAAATAAACAGAAAGATATAGAGCTATATTTATAATTCTAACACGGCACGCGGGTAGCTTTCCATAGAAAGAGAAGGAGAAAATAGTTCTGGAATTTTGAAAAAAATGTTCCGTAAAAAAAATGCACGTGCTTAAACGCGCGATAGCAAAATTGTGACAAACAAATAATTTCTGCATTATGTAGCACAATAAAACCACATACATTTTATTTTGTACTAAATATTTTATATTTAAATTAACAGAAACGTTTACGTTTTGTTAATATGCTTTTATTTTGCGCTTGTTAGCATAATATTTTCTCTGTATTTATCAATATGCATGACGTCACATTGATTCTTCTCTCAATGTTCATCAATGAAGCTGACGTCATTTTGAATTGTAATGATTTGTTGACGTCACTGAAGCGCACATGGGAATGTACTTTGTGGAAGCTGGGCGGAGTATAGATAAATAGAGGATATTTGTTTGTTTCCGGTGTGATAACGCTTGATATCATCACCGGAAAGTGAAACAATTAATATTTTCTTGAGCGCTTACGCGAGTGAAAATATGTAAATTGTCTCCCTTTCCGGTGATGATATCACGCGTTATCACACCGAAAACAAATTTTCTTTTTATTTAATGCTTTATTAACCTTTTTATAATATTTTATTGGAAAATATCACGGGAATCATAACGTCATGACGTAAAAAAATAATGACGTCATTTCACAGTTTTGAGCCCGGCATCGATGACGGTCCGTTTCATTTACCGTATTAAATCGGGACCCAAAAAAGTTGTCCCTCACTGTGAGTAATATAGGGATATATCTCACTGATATTTTTCTATATTTCTCTTCTTAGCATTAAATAAATATAGTTCTCATTCATAACCTTGAACAATTCAGACGAATTATATATAGGATCGTGTTAGAATCGAACTAATTGACGGGCTTGCTTTGGTTATTGCGGTAATAACCAACGGTTTGTCGTTCCATTGCTTGTTATCAATTCCTACGCATCGGAACTCCAAACCGTTGGTTATTACCGCAATAACCAGCTTACCCGTCAAGTATTTCTTAAATAAATGCACCTTTACCGTGGGTTGATATATAAGATATATTAAATTTGCAGGTAGCAAACGATTATCATACAAACAATCATCATATTCCATCTAGACTATACGTACCAGTTGACAGAAGGCCAACTGCTATGTACATCCGCTTATCCATGTTGCTTTACAGAACTAAAACAAAAATTATCTGAAAATGTAAGTTCCCTTTAAAAAGATTTTATTATTTTAGCTCGACTTTTCGAAGAAAAAAGGTCGAGTTATTGTCGTAGCCCTTTCGTCTGCGTCTGCGTCAGCGTCTGCATTAGTTAAGTTTTTTGGCTAGTTTTTTTATTAAGTTTTTTTGGTTAAGTTTTTTGTCAGAGTCCATATCTCAAAAACTATCAGAGGTATCCATTTGAAACTTTCAATACTTGTTCACTATTAAATGCGTAATTCATTACAGCAAGGCCGGTAACCCTTTACTTTTCTGTCCATAGTTATCTGCCCTTGTTCGGACTTACAACTTTGAATATTTTGACATTTTTTTGGTTAAATATAAACTTTCTCAATAACTATCAAAGATATTCAATTGAAACTCGAGATACTTGTTTATGGTGCTGACTCCATTCTGCAGACATGAGGAGGTAACTCTTTCAAGGATTTTGTTGGAGTTATCACCCTTTTTGCAACTTACAATTTTCGCTTTATGTCAAATTTCTCAGTACCTGTACGAGGTATAGAATTGAAACTCAAATAACATAATCACAGTAATGAATGTATTCTGTAGACAAGAGGAGTAACTCTATCAAAGATTTGTTTGAGTGATTGCCCTTTTTTCAACTTAGAATTTTCGCTTTAGGTCAAATTTCACAGTAACTATAAGAGGCATTGACTTGAAACTCAAAATACTTTATCACAGTCATCAACCCATTCTGTACACAAGATGAGATAATAATATCAAGGATTTTGGGTGAGTTATTGCCCTTTTTTCAACTTTTAGCTGTAGATCAATATCTATAAGAGGTATTGAAACTCAAAATACTTGCTCACAGTCATGAACCCATCCTTTAGACTAGATGAGGTAACTACCCATTCTGTAGACAAGATGAGGTAACTATATCAAGGACTTTGGTTGAGTTATTGCCCTTTTTTAACTTAGATTTTAGCTTTAGGTCAACTGTCTCAATATCTATACGAGGTATTCGCCTGAAATTCAACACACTTCATTACAATTATGAACTCATTATATTAACAAAAGCCATAATACTATTAAATACGAGAAAGTCGACCGTCTAACACCCGTAGGCAGTGCTCTTGTTTTAATAAATATATATGTGCATTGTTTTAACCAAATAGTGTTTCTGATATATATTGTTTTAATGGCGAGTATTAATTTAAGCCTATGATAAAGGACCGCATCGGAAATAAACGTTTGGGTTTTTATGGGCCATCCTAGATTACTACACACTTTCGGCACTAAAACTTCATTCTATTTAACTAAACCTCACATAAATTGTTTCAAACAAATGTTATTTAATTTGCTTCGAAATATTTGTTTCTGTAGCATATTCGATCGTATTTGAGTGAATTCAACTGTTATTGCCTTTCATAGTTTTATAAACTACATGTTAAGCATACCATCGTTCAAAAACATGTGCGTTTTAACCTGAATCTATCCATCCACCCATCCGTCCATGCCTGCATCCATCCATTCACATCCATCCATCCATCCAATCTATCCATTCATCCATCCATCCAATCCATCTATCCATCCATCTACCTACTAGTATATATCTAGTTGGGGAATCAATTATGCTTTTATTGTATAAGTATTGTTCAACCCCGACTTAAAGACGACTTCTACATTTGTTTGCCTTCCATAAAATAGTTTAATTTTCACATATTTCTCACAAGCCAAAAACAACGAAACCATAAAAATGGCGGTCACCGAATAAGATGCGTAATACTTTATTTTTGTAAATAGGGAGAAATGATGATTATTATTTATAAAAATACAACAATAAAAAGTTAATGACTATATTATACTTTTAAATATATTAGTAACATCATTTGATAATTACTTTGTACATAACAGTTATTTAACAACGAAAAACACTTAAACATTTAAATCTACACGTGAATCGATATGTGAGTTGAGTGCTCAGGCTGGTTTGCTAACTTTCGTTTTCAGAGTTTAATAAACATCATAAGACATCGAGTCACAAGACACACCACTACTATTATTATTATGCACATATTTGATCATTTAAGTAACACATGTTGATAATAACATTGTACATAACATTTATTAGATATAATATTTCAAAACACTTCTCCTTTTTGAAGAGTTAAATCAACTTAAGTTATGCGCAAAAAAACAAACACTACCGAAATCGTCTTTAAAGGCACTTCCAGCTGATTTTTGCATTAAAATAGACCATATACAATTAAAACGTTTAAGGACAGTTAGAACATTACATTGAATTACAACATACAAGGCATATTTTTTGTTATAAGATATAGCAATTAGCTATACACGACTTTATTGTATCTTATTTTAGTTACAGCACTGTCACACTATACCGCGTTTCCACTGCGTTGGCATGGCGTTGTTTAATTTTCCAGAGCGCCGCGAGATCGCAAGAAAAATCTGATATTTTTCGTGAAGATGGAGATGCCACGGCGTCCTCACAACGACCAAGGCGTTGCTACGGAGCTCCCATGGCGTTCGATCGCGTTCCGACGGAGTTCTTGTTGGCGATTGTCTGTTCTCTCATGGCGCTTCCACTGCGCGCACTGCGCGTTCGCGGCGCTCACACTGCGCTGATGGCGTGTTGAAGACGTTTTTGTTCGTTTTTGTGATGCAAACGCCGATTTACGCGGTAGAAGCGCCTTGGGAGCGCAATGATCGCCGTGACAGCTCCGTACAGTCGTTGTAAAATAAATTACACTCCGTATAAGCGCCGTAGACGCGCCGTATAAGAGCGGCAGAGACGCAGTGACATCTCAGAGAACGCCGTACAATCTCCGTGCAAGCGCCACCGACAACCACAATATATTTAACAAAATATAATAGCCAAGTATATCATTCTATCGTCATGTTATCAGTAGCAAAATTCATGCAAGTGTAAGATTGACATGCAGCATACCACTATGTTATCATAATACATTTTATGATGTATATATCTATCATGCACACATTGATAACTTAGGATGCTCGGTTGAGATCGTACAGTCGCTGTACCGAGACATGCGAGTAAGGTTTACATGATTTACATCAAATCAAAGTAAATACACACATATACAGATAAATCGAGTATTTGATATTACTCCTGTTACAACATTGCTGATACAATAATAAATACAAATATGTTATGATGTTTGTTAAGCAATATTCGGACGGATTGAAAACACAGTCGATTATATTTCAACATTCTGGAAAGCAAACAAAGTTATCTTACTGTGCTTGTTTATCGATGATCACACGTTACATATCCGAGACGATATTACTTGTACACCATTCCGTCGACCATTCGGAAGTTAGTTGCCCTAAGATATGTTTATAAAATATTTACGGCATGTACCCGTTTTATCTTGCTGTTTCGTACCATCGCCAATCCTGTATCCATTAACATTTGAAACTAGCCGTGTAACTGGATACTGTATAAGTACCACACTACACTACTGATATACGGATACATGAACTTTAATGTAGATACCATTAAACGTAATACTGGTTGAAATATAGTAATATAACTATCGCTTTATTCTGTTATTAAAATCGTGTCATACTTGATTCTAGTTGTATTAAAGTTGTTATCCCCGTTCTTATTTAACACGGATTCATTCACAAAATTTTCGAAAGATTTACGATATTTCAATTAAAACTGAAAGAAAGCAAATGTTTTTCAGAAATATACAGATAACTAGTAAAGTACAACATTTACCTTTAAATTGTTATTAATGGTTCAATTATCACCAAGGTACTTTAAAATTGGTAAACATCATCTGCGAATGATGTTGACCCAGTCATGTATACGCGGAAATATATTACTATAGCACAGCGAAACTCGAAACCGAAAGGTTATTTTATGTGTAACGAAAACACGGAAGATGTAATTGATATTGCAAAGATGGCAATAAATACTTCAGCTTTTCTCTTTAAGGAAGCAACCATCTAATGTAAAAATATACGACAATAATCACATCCTCATACTAGTCATACCTCAATGATTTGGCTCGCGTCTAACCTATGGTGTACGATGTAGGTGTACAAATATACGCCAATACGTTGTACGGTGTACAAATATACGCCAATAAACATATCCTCATACTAGTCATACCTCAATGATTTGGCTCGCGTCTAACCTATGGTGTACGATGAAGGATGAGGGCTGGTAGGTATATACCAAGAAGTTATTAATTAACAGTACCTCATAACTTGATAATAGGTATCTACTTATAAATAGTACGTACCTGCTTATTTTGCGAGGTTCCACCAAATTAAAGTAGTAAGTTATAAATAATAGTACCAGAATAAACAAAATATTATATTTTAAATACAACAACGCCATTAGTTTATCAGATTATCTTTTAGCAATTAATATGCCAAATCCTATTAAGATTTGGATCTGAAAACACAATAACATAAAGAGACGGCTTATGCATAACTTCCGACACGTTTTTTATATATTACAACTAAAATATCAAAGAATTAGTATGTATCTACTAATTATTAAACGGCGGATAGGCTGAAAATTTTTTATTTAGTAGGCTCCTACAATTAAATTATGTAGAACCTCGGATAGTAAATAGGTACCCATTTAATATTTGGTAGATACCTACTATATAAGAGTTATAACCCGGATCGTACGCAATACTAACCACTGAATAATTAAATTTATTCCATATTCCAGAGAGTTTTCTTAGTTTTTCGGTATTCATTAACGGTGATATCATAACGGTAACTGGTGGGCGGAGCCTAATATGCAAGCTTATAAGTACCGTCCGGTATATTAAAATTTAGTTGTAATATATACGCATGCTACTTATTGCACGGTAAGCTTGCACATTTTCGGATCGCATCACGTGACCTTGCGACAGCCATAAATTTGGAAACGACACAGATGTCAAGCATGTCAGACATCACGTGCCGTCTAAAAACTGTCCATGTGATCGGCATTGTAGAAAGTTGCGATGTGATTGGTAAATAACTAAATATGGTATAAAAGACTACCTTCAACTTCAATAGGTTAATTGTTTAGTCTCGCCCTGCGAGCTTGTTAAACAGCTAACATATTTTGGTCAAAGTATGCTACAACTATTACTAAAATAAAATGAACTGCTGAATTATTTTTATTTATGTTGATTTGTAGTGCTACAATTTAATATTTCTCCGTATATTTTTCTCATGTACTGTAATAAATTCGGGACCGAGTTCGACACGCCTTTAGACTAGTTACACCACCAGGGCGGTACGTGATCCGAGGCCGAATACCGGTAATTGCATCGTAAATATTTGTTTTACGATGTTTCTATGTTGCATAACGTGTAACATAACAATGGGTCATTTGTCTAAAACAACGGGTATTTGAATTAATAAAGGAGCAGTCCAGAAATATGTTAATTAACATTAAATCGTTTCCAATGGACATTTAACCTATCAAAATACAAATAAAAGGCATTGAAATTGGTAAAATAATTACGTTTAAATAACTTTGTATCTGTATTCGATAGCTGGTGATGCCTCTGGAATAAATCAGCACGAGTATTAGTGTATATTCCGTTCGTACCAAGCGTTTTCGAACATAGACATAATAACATGCCTCTCGTAGACATAATAACATGCCTCTCGTAAATAAGAAACAGTTTTCAGTAGAACAAACGTCATTAACGTTCATTACAATTAATGCCAATTTGAGATGTACTGAATTATATTCTATGGACAGCGGCTTTAAGAGTTATACTTGTGCTGATGCTGCTGGAGTGTTCTAAATTTCATGCTTGCAGATGATGGTCCCCAGTTTCGTGTCAATCAATGTTTTATACTTTTGAGGCGCGTCGTGGGAAAACCGGGTTTAATGCATGTGCGTATAGTGTCGTCCCGGATCAGCCTGTGCAGTGTGCATCCTGGATTAGTCTGTGCGGACTGCACAGGCTAATCAGGGACGAAACTTTACGCCCATGCATTAAGGCCGGTTTTCCAACGACGCGCCTCAGTTATTTTGTGATATATACTAAAAATCTTGCAAATTCAATCTAACGCATACAGCAATCGAAATCGAACACCTTCGACCACATACACAGAAATACAAACATAGACTTGGCTATACGGCACAATAGAAGGTTTACCTCCCCATAAATTGAGGAGAGGCAGAACTACAAAGTTGTGAAATAAGAAGAAAATTGTGTTACGAATACTTAAGAAAATTGGGGAATGTCTTTGAGGAGTTAACATTTCTACACCAACTGATTTTAAGCCAAGATTTCCAACAACAACATCGAGTACATCAATCAAATGCGGAGCTAACTACGTTGTACTCTCTTCCTATAGCAAACTTGTTCTTGACAGTTCATTACATTTCTCATGTTTTAAATATCGGCTTACATTTGTAAGTGTAAATAAGTATAATTAATTGAATCATAATTGTCTTAAATATCCTATGGCCACTCTTGTTCAAGTCTTCGTCTGCAATCTGTCAATGACACGGTAGAGGGCGTTCTCAAGTTCAACGTATCGCGGGTCGTCCCCAACTCCGTTGATTGACAGGTGGTTGGTAAGGTAGGCGATACCCAGTGTGTTCGCCTCGTCACCAATTGCAACCTGACCACCGAACCCCGTGTGGCCCACGGCTTCCTGGCCCTGAAAGTGGGACAGAATAGTAATGCTAAATAGTATTTAGCAAGTACGAGCATGCAGCAGTTATTTCGAACAACCTCATTACAATTATATCTCCAGTTTGACTCTGACGTTTTACTATCCACTGACTGACAGGGGGACGTTTAAGCTGAGGGAAAGATAGGATTTGAATTCAATGAGATTGGTTCCCATTGTGTTGGCAACATTAAATTAATACTCGTTTATCTTCCATCAACAAAGTGTGCACTTGATATTGTTAAATGAATAAAAATTAATATAATAATTGAAATGAATAGTCATTGCATATTTACGGAATTTCGAATATCAAGTGAGACTTTGGGCTGAAGCAAAATGAACGATATTTTTTATGGTTCCAAAATTCGTTGCCTTCTCGAATTCTGAAGTTTCGAGTTCTCAGAAATCACAATAAATGATTCTCTAGTATTTTTGCAGACAACTAGCAATGAAAATTGCTGACTGTAGATATTTACTAAGATTTATAAGGAATAAATAAAAGTGCATCGCATACATTTCACTATCAAAGACATATTTGACTTAAATCAATTTAGACTAATATACATGCAAAGTAAAGTCACTTGTTTCTCACAAAGAGAGAACTTGCCTCTTTGAATCTTTCAATATCGGGGTCAACAGACATTGACAGCTTCAATTCTTACCCTTGGATTCAGTCTATAAAAGGTACCGGGTCCAAAGCTCGCCTCTTCTCCAGTTATCATC
Source organism: Congeria kusceri (assembly GCA_027627225.1). NCBI lineage: Eukaryota > Metazoa > Mollusca > Bivalvia > Myida > Dreissenidae > Congeria > Congeria kusceri. The sequence goes on along the minus strand of CM051037.1, from coordinate 5,948,842 downwards.
ACTGCGTCTTTCCCAACGATAAGAGGCGTGGCCAAGTATTTGATGCTGTCACGTGATAGCAACGTTTGCCCGCCTACTGAACCGCCATTGGCTAATATTCCGTAAAGCTTGGCCAATCCGCGGGCAGTACCCGTGCCAGAACAGGACGATACAGTGACCTCGCGGACTAAAGGATTGTTCAACGTAGTTGTATCCTGAAATGCAGATGTTCTACTTTCTACATTTTTTAATTAAAATACGTGTAAGTATATGTACATATCATGTAACACGTATTGTGTATACATTTTGAAAATGTAATAAATAATTGTACATTTCATACGACTCCCATTTTATACGGATTGACAAAATTAGCTGATTTCAACCGTATATTCGATGTCTATCTATAATATAATACTGTCATGCATCTAGCACATTCATAAAATGTAAATGTTGTCACCTGAGCGTATTCTACAATAGGTGCTATAGACTTCGCCATGAGTGAGTTGGGCTGGGTTATAATCTGGAACATGGGCACAAGATATCGAGGAAAACTGAGCGAGTCGCTGAGCAGCTGTAATTTCGACCTGGTGACCAGTCTAGCGGTCCTGGCGAACTCACACTGGGGCGTGTTCATACCGAAGTCGATGCCTGCAATGGACGCATTCACTAATGTCAATCATATTAAAGCAGCAGTCCAGAAATATGTTAATAAAAATATATAAAAACTTTGCAGAAATCGTTTTTAATGGACATAAAACCGATCAAAATACAAAAAAAAACGCATTGAAATCTGTGCAATAACAAAGTTTTGGTAACTTTTTATCGTCTATTATGTGTGCGATAACTGGTGATGCCTCGAACCAAGCGTTTTCAAACATAGAAAGTATAAAAATGCCTTTCGTAAGTAAGAAACAGTTTTCAGACGAATAAACACCATTAACGTTCATAAGAACTATTGCCAAATTACGATGTATTGAATTAGATTCCATTGACGGCGGCTTCAATTTCAAATTGTGTAAGTGAATTATTCAGTTTACTTGGTTCTCACTGGGTTAACTGAGAACCCTGTTTACACCTAAGAGCGCGTAGTAAATTATTGCAATGATTTAAATCATGAATTGACTGTACAACTATTTATCTATTCTATCATCTAACAGAAGATGGGAAGGAGCTTCGAAAGACCGATCCGGGTTTTGCCACAAATAGTTTAAACTCCTCCGCAGCTATTTGTTAAAGAATTAATTTCAATTCATTGAAAATCTCAAACATTAGCACGTGCTCTTTGGAATATCACAAACAAATTCCACGTGCTCTTTTGCATGAAATATTTAACCGCTAAACACGTAATATCCAAGTGCGATGATTGGTTAATATTGCAGATTACTTTGACTATGATTGAAATTTTCGTCTATTAAATCATCAGTGGCAAAATATCGAGTAAGATGAAGTATAATTTAACATTTTCTATAATTGTTTTATAAGTGTGCTATTGAATCAACGGTCAGACATTTAACGTGACATGGAAATATTTGTGACGTGTCAACAAATATTTAACATGACATTTTCATCTTTGTGACGTTTCAACAAATATTCAACGAAATCGTAAGGATGGAAAGGAGTGAAGTTCCGCATGATTGTCACATACTAGTAAAGGAAATCATGTTAAACCAAGCCGATTACAATTAATTTCAACAACCACAACATACTAATCAGTGCCGTTGATTCAATGTACATACCGAACGGCTTGGCAATCAGATCCTGGAAGATGGTGGCAGTGTCTCTGTGCTGTGGATCGGCTCTCTGTATCAGCTCATCCACGTACAGTCCGAAGGTCAACGAATGGTAACCAAACATTGTACCTGCGAAATATCATTCCGTTATTACCAAAACTTATAGCGGTATACGAAAGCCTAGTTGGCCCAGAATGCTCACATGAGAACTAGCACAGGTGAAAACCATACTGACAGGTTTGAAAATTAAGGTATCTGAACAATACACATGTTTTCGCAAAGGGGGATAGGATCGGTTTGATTCGAAACATCGGTTAGTGCAATGGGCTCACTAAATTACAAGTTGGGTAGTGGATGTGTGCAGTGTTTTTGCTTATGGTTCTCAAATTATTTTTCTCGATATTCTTACCTGACCCTTTTTCATTAAGTCAGTGACAATTCTGGAAAATGCAGAGACAGTAAATTTTGATGCCTTTTTTGCAGACAGTTTTGGAGAACTAGTTGCAATCCGATAATTGCGATGGCTGTGCTATAAGGTCAAGTTTTGCTTTTTCTTTGATAATTTTCTGTCCAATGATGATAAACGATGTTAATGCAGGCTTTGGAGGCATCAATGTTGCATGTACAAATAACTGCATGTAAGGTTTGCAATTGTTGGAAATAAAATTTTATCAATCAATTTATGGTCCTACTCAAACTGTGTAAGTTTGGTCAACATTGAATAAACAATCGTGTGTGCAAACCAATCATTGATAACTTGTTGATGTTTTTTTCCACACACAATGGGAAATAACTCCGGTGTTTCTGGCCCGACCGTGCTTATATTCGACTTCACCTGCACACTTACGTTCATAGACAAACTGTGCATGATTGGTGAAGATTGGATGAAATATGATCATATTATATTATCCTGAATAATATCCATTCTTGTATTAATTGTTTTCACAAACAAAGGGCAATAACTCCAGTGATTCTGGTCCGATTTGGCTTATATTCTATTTGACGTGTAATCTTATGGTCATAGACAAACTGTGCAAGATTGATGAAGATTGGATGAAATATGAAGTCTCTATCCTGAATAATGTCATTTTTCCATATTTTTTCACAAACAAAGGGCAATAACTCCGGTGTTTGAAACACGATCGGGATTGGATGGAAAATAAAGTCCATATCTTGGAAAAAGGCATTTTTCACTTTTTTGTATGATCAAGAGGCAATAACTCTAGTGTTACTGGTGTGATCTGGCCCAATAACAATCCCGTCCGATATTTTATGGTCATACATAAACTGTGCACGTTTGGTTAAGATTGGATAAAAAGTGAAGTCTCTATCGTGAGAACGAAACAATTGTTGACGGCAAACGGACGACGGACAACATACGACGGACGACGTACGACGGACGACACAGGAGAGGTTGCCTATACCAATAGCTCATCGAGCACTTCGTGCTCAGGTGACCTTAAAACATATGCTGTTGTTGTGTTGTTGTTTTTATTTCGAAATTGTTTAGGACTGTTAAAAACTCGATAAAGTGTAAAATAAACCAACATAGAACTTTCGATGAGATTTGGTTGATACTGCGTCTATATATTTATAAAGTAAGGCCTTTACTGTTTAACAGACGTCTTGTAAAAACAGCAGTATTCTCTAAACGGCATACACTGCTTGCATGCGGTCCAAAGCAATCCATATACAATGTTAGGGTGACAAGGTTGATGCTGTCAAACGGAAAAAAGTAACTCAAAAGTACATGTGGCAATTTGGCTCGTTAGCGCATTAAGTCGACATACATGTATAATACTTAGAGACATTTTCATCGAGTTTGGTGAAGATCAAACACGCTTTGTTGGATTTTGTAATCTTCCGACCAACATACCCTGCTATCATTCCAACGGGGGGAGGGGCATAAAAACATTGGAAAACACTGACATTTCTATACCAGCGTGATATGCATGAAATTTGATGGCAATGAACACCAATTACAATAAAATCAGTTAACAGCTGAATAACCGAGCTCGAAATAGAGCGCTTACCAGGCGGCCAGACGGGCGACTGCTCTGCCAGTGTCCTCGACCATTTCTCTCTGTTCTCGATATACTCCCGGATAGACAAGGGGGTGTCCAGGTACACAAGTCCGGCCTGGAAATATAGCAACATGAAACAACACTAATAATTACAATATGAGCATTTAAATCAATATAATACGAGTAAGTGTATTGACTGGAGTATATGGCATTCCCAACTGTTTTCTATACACAAAGAACGAAATTTACCGTTGTGCAATTGCCAATAATCAACTGAAAAATAGTTCCGAAACTGTAAAATATAATTCGCATTGTAATTACAGAACATGCTCTCAGGTCATGTCAGAATCCAAATAATTATCGCATTATCGTTGTTTATCGGCTTATAAACACCGATTTGTCGTTCTGATGCGGTATATTAAACCACTCGGGCTAAGTCCTCGTGGTTTAGCTCATACGCATCAGAACTGCAAATCGATGTTTATTAGCCGATATACAATTCTAAATAAGTATTTCTTAAACAAATGAAAATTATATTGAAATAAAATGGAGTTTCTGATCTAATATTTGCGGATGGTTATCACCTGATAATCTGTTAACCTAATTCACACAAAAGAGCACGTGGTGATACTTGTGATGCACTTGATAAAGCAATGTATGTAAATAAGTCCTCTAATAATAGGTGTGGATAGGTTTAAATTATTAGAGGTAAACACACGAATGTTGTGTAGTAGAGAACATTGTGTCCTTTACGTGAACCAAGTCACCGAGTGTTTAATCCTTACACAAAGTACAGAACGACATGCGGAATGACACAATTGTAAAATAACGACTAGAACGACATGCAGAATGACACAAATGTACAATAATGTACAATAACGACTAGAACGACATGCAGAATGACACAATTGTATAATAACGACTAGAACGACATGCAGAATGACACAAATGTATAATAATGTATAATAACGACTAGAACGACATGCAGAATGACACAAATGTACAATAATGTACAATAACGACTAAAACGACATGCAGAATGACACAAATGTACAATAATGTACAATAACGACTAGAACGATATGCAGAATGACACAAATGTATAATAATGTATAATAACGACTAGAACGACATGCAGAATGACACAAATGTATAATAATGTATAATAACGACTAGAACGACATGCAGAATGACAAAATTGTACAATAATGTACAATAAAGACTAGAACGACATGCAGAATGACAAAAATGTACAATAACGACTAGAACAATATGGAATGACACAAATGTACAATAACGACTAGAACGACATGGAATAACACAAATGTACAATAACGACTAGAACGACATGGAATGACACAAATGTACAATAACGACTAGAACGACATGGAATGACACAAATGTACAATAACGACTAGAACGACATGGAATGACACAAATGTACAATAACGACTAGAACGACATGGAATGACACAAATGTACAATAACGACTAGAACGACATGGAATGACACAAATGTACAATAACGACTAGAACGACATGGAATGACACAACTGTACAATAACGACTAGAACGACATGAAATGACACAAATGTACAATAACGACTAGAACGACATGGAATGACACAACTGTACAATAACGACTAGAACGACATGGAATGACACAAATGTACAATAACGACTAGAACGACATGGAATGACACAAATGTACAATAACGACTAGAACGACATGGAATGACACAAATGTACAATAACGACTAGAACGAAATGCAGAAGGACACAAATGTACAATAACGACTAGAACGACATGGAATGACACAACTGTACAATAACGACTAGAACGACATGCAGAATGACACAAATGTACAATAACGACTAGAACGACATGAAATGACACAAATGTACAATAACGACTAGAACGACATGGAATGACACAACTGTACAATAACGACTAGAACGACATGGAATGACACAAATGTACAATAACGACTAGAACGACATGGAATGACACAACTGTACAATAACGACTAGAACGACATGGAATGACACAAATGTACAATAACGACTAGAACGACATGGAATGACACAAATGTACAATAACGACTAGAACGACATGGAATGACACAAATGTACAATAACGACTAGAACGAAATGCAGAAGGACACAAATGTACAATAACGACTAGAACGACATGGAATGACACAACTGTACAATAACGACTAGAACGACATGAAATGACACAAATGTACAATAACGACTAGAACGACATGAAATGACACAAATGTACAATAACGACTAGAACGACATGGAATGACACAACTGTACAATAACGACTAGAACGACATGGAATGACACAAATGTACAATAACGACTAGAACGACATGGAATGACACAACTGTACAATAACGACTAGAACGACATGGAATGACACAAATGTACAATAACGACTAGAACGACATGAAATGACACAACTGTACAATAACGACTAGAACGACATGAAATGACACAACTGTACAATAACGACTAGAACGACATGGAATGACACAAATGTACAATAACGACTAGAACGACATGAAATGACACAAATGTACAATAACGACTAGAACGACATGGAATGACAAAACTGTACAATAACGACTAGAACGACATGGAATGACACAACTGTACAATAACGACTAGAACGACATGGAATGACACAAATGTACAATAACGACTAGAACGACATGAAATGACACAAATGTACAATAACGACTAGAACGACATGAAATGACACAACTGTACAATAACGACTAGAACGACATGAAATGACACAAATGTACAATAACGACTAGAACGACATGGAATGACACAAATGTACAATAACGACTAGAACGACATGAAATGACACAAATGTACAATAACGACTAGAACGACATGGAATGACACAAATGTACAATAACGACTAGAACGACATGAAATGACACAAATGTACAATAACGACTAGAACGACATGAAATGACACAACTGTACAATAACGACTAGAACGACATGAAATGACACAAATGTACAATAACGACTAGAACGACATGAAATGACACAACTGTACAATAACGACTAGAACGACATGAAATGACACAAATGTACAATAACGACTAGAACGACATGGAATGACACAACTGTACAATAACGACTAGAACGACATGAAATGACACAACTGTACAATAACGACTAGAACGACATGAAATGACACAAATGTACAATAACGACTAGAACGACATGAAATGACACAACTGCACAATAACGACTAGAACGACATGAAATGACACAAATGTACAATAACGACTAGAACGACATGGAATGACACAACTGTACGATAACGACTAGAACGACATGAAATGACACAAATGTACAATAACGACTAGAACGACATGGAATGACACAAATGTACAATAACGACTAGAACGACATGGAATGACACAACTGTACAATAAAGACTAGAACAATATGGAATGACACAACTGTACGATAAAGACTAGAACAATATGGAATGACACAAATGTACGATAAAGACTAGAACAATATGGAATGACACAAATGTACAATAACGACTAGAACGACATGGAATGACACAACTGTACAATAACGACTAGAACGACATGGAATGACACAACTGTACAATAACGACTAGAACGACATGGAATGACACAACTGTACAATAACGACTAGAACGACATGGAATGACACAACTGTACAATAACGACTAGAACCACATGGAATGACACAACTGTACAATAACGACTAGAACGACATGGAATGACACAACTGTACAATAACGACTAGAACGACATGGAATGACACAACTGTACAATAACGACTAGAACGACATGGAATGACACAACTGTACAATAACGACTAGAACGACATGAAATGACACAAATGTACAATAACGACTAGAACGACATGGAATGACACAACTGTACGATAACGACTAGAACGACATGAAATGACACAAATGTACAATAACGACTAGAACGACATGAAATGACACAACTGTACGATAAAGACTAGAACGACATGAAATGACACAAATCTACGATAACGACTAGAGCGACATGGAATGACACAAATGTACAATAACGACTAGAACGACATGAAATGACACAAATGTACAATAACGACTAGAACGACATGAAATGACACAAATGTACAATAACGACTAGAACGACATGAAATGACACAAATGTACAATAACGACTAGAACGACATGAAATGACACAAATGTACGATAACGACTAGAACGACATGAAATGACACAAATGTACAATAACGACTAGAACGACATGAAATGACACAAATGTACAATAACGACTAGAACGACATGGAATGACACAACTGTACAATAACGACTAGAACGACATGGAATGACACAACTGTACGATAACGACTAGAACGACATGGAATGACACAACTGTACAATAACGACTAGAACGACATGGAATGACACAACTGTACAATAACGACTAGAACGACATGGAATGACACAACTGTACAATAACGACTAGAACGACATGAAATGACACAAATGTACAATAACGACTAGAACGACATGGAATGACACAACTGTACGATAACGACTAGAACGACATGAAATGACACAAATGTACAATAACGACTAGAACGACATGAAATGACACAAATGTACAATAACGACTAGAACGACATGAAATGACACAAATGTACAATAACGACTAGAACGACATGGAATGACACAACTGTACAATAACGACTAGAACGACATGAAATGACACAAATGTACAATAACGACTAGAACGACATGAAATGACACAACTGTACGATAACGACTAGAACGACATGGAATGACACAACTGTACAATAACGACTAGAACGACATGGAATGACACAAATGTACAATAACGACTAGAACGACATGAAATGACACAAATGTACAATAACGACTAGAACGACATGGAATGACACAAATGTACAATAACGACTAGAACGACATGAAATGACACAACTGTACAATAACGACTAGAACGACATGAAATGATACAAATGTACAATAACGACTAGAACGACATGGAATGACACAAATGTACAATAACGACTAGAACGACATGAAATGACACAAATGTACAATAACGACTAGAACGACATGGAATGACACAAATGTACAATAACGACTAGAACGACATGAAATGACACAACTGTACAATAACGACTAGAACGACATGAAATGACACAAATGTACAATAACGACTAGAACGACATGAAATGACACAAATGTACAATAACGACTAGAACGACATGAAATGACACAAATGTACAATAACGACTAGAACGACATGAAATGACACAAATGTACAATAACGACTAGAACGACATGAAATGACACAAATGTACAATAACGACTAGAACGACATGAAATGACACAAATGTACAATAACGACTAGAACGACATGAAATGACACAAATGTACAATAACGACTAGAACGACATGAAATGACACAACTGTACGATAACGACTAGAACGACATGGAATGACACAACTGTACAATAACGACTAGAACGACATGGAATGACACAAATGTACAATAACGACTAGAACGACATGAAATGACACAAATGTACAATAACGACTAGAACGACATGGAATGACACAAATGTACAATAACGACTAGAACGACATGAAATGACACAACTGTACAATAACGACTAGAACGACATGAAATGATACAACTGTACAATAACGACTAGAACGACATGGAATGACACAAATGTACAATAACGACTAGAACGACATGAAATGACACAAATGTACAATAACGACTAGAACGACATGGAATGACACAAATGTACAATAACGACTAGAACGACATGAAATGACACAACTGTACAATAACGACTAGAACGACATGAAATGACACAAATGTACAATAACGACTAGAACGACATGAAATGACACAAATGTACAATAACGACTAGAACGACATGAAATGACACAAATGTACAATAACGACTAGAACGACATGAAATGACACAAATGTACAATAACGACTAGAACGACATGAAATGACACAAATGTACAATAACGACTAGAACGACATGGAATGACACAAATGTACAATAACGACTAGAACGACATGGAATGACACAACTGTACAATAACGACTAGAACGACATGGAATGACACAACTGTACGATAACGACTAGAACGACATGAAATGACACAAATGTACAATAACGACTAGAACGACATGAAAATGACACAACTGTACGATAAAGACTAGAGCGATATTAGGAATATAGGGGCGTTACCTGATGGCTAATCAGCATTTCTACGGTGATATTGTCCTTTCCGTTGACCGCGAATTCAGGCCAGTAGTCTTTCACCAGAGATGTGGGCTTGATAATTCCTCTGTAGATACAAATAATAATAACAACATTTTCTATCCAGTTTAGCTGTTTTCTATATACTCCCTTTAGTAACATGTTACGAAAACTTAAATATACAGTTATGAAAAGTTGTATTCGTATCATAGCCTCTACAAGCTACTAGTAAGAATTCTTTCTATTTGAGGGGCGATACATTAGGAACATTGTGTGGTCAAAAAGTTGCACTTCAAGTATAAACTCATGAGCTTTAAAATCACGTGGCACTCAATGAATATGTTGAGGAGAAATAAATATGCAAATATGTAAATGTTCGTTTTGTGTAGGTCATGAAATTACAGATCTGACCTAATTACAAATTATATAGTAGCCTTAGTCAATGGAATTCAAGGCTAATACACATTATGTTATTCATGAACGTTTACTATCCAGGTTAACATTACTTTTGAGAAATCGAGGGTTGAGCGTGAGACTGTTGTTTCTGCTAAAGATATGTAAAGCGGGTACACAGTTTCACGCCCAAATTTCAAAAAGTTGGAGTGATTTGTGGTAACTTCGCACAAGCTAAATCACCCTTGACGTTCGACCTCGTTCGACAGCTTACAGTGCTACATAAAATCAAGAGAAAACCTGTCACACGCTTACAATTCCATCATCTTCACGAGGATAATGGCGGCGATTCCCTTGGTGCAGGAGAAGGCAACTGTGGTGGTGTTCTCCGTCCACGGGCGGTAACTCTCCGAGTCCGCGTACCCGCCCCACACGTCAATCACGGGCCTGCCCTGGTAATGGACAGCGAAAGCCCCGCCTCTTTCCTTCCCGCTTTCAACATTTTTCCTGTTCAAAAAACAGAACGGATAAATTTTCAGTTTGTTTGTTTTTTTCAATTTACATTTTGACTGTGCAACTATAGTAAGCATTCATTTAAAGTCAGCACATTGGCAAAGCGTAACAATTACGCTGGTCGCAAGCATCTCAAGTTTGCCATTTAGTGTAAAAGTTTAGTTGTTCAGACATATCGGTAAATAACAATACTAATTCCGATTTGATTAACATTGGATGAAATTACCACTGATGGTGTTGGTGAAGATGATGATTACAATGATTACCGGGTATTATGATGATAATGAAGACGACGACGAAGATGTTGCTGCTGCTGATGCTGCTGATGATGATTGTGACGTTGACGATAATGATGATGACGACGACGAGCCGACGACGATGATGATGATTATGATGATGCTAATGATGATGATGGTGAAAACGACGAAGACGATGATGATGATGAAAACCACGATGCTAATGATTACCGACGACATTGACGAAGATGACGACGACAACGGCGATGATGATGGTTTAAGAAAATGTAGTAAAAACAGAGTTAGGCAATATAATCACGCTAGCAATATTTACATCATATTTATCATTTTCATTCGAGATAATATGAAAAATGTTATCAATTCAATTTCAAGATAGAAGATATCCTTGACTATAATTTAATTACATAATTGCACTTCAATACGACTTAAAGGGGGAATATGCGAACTTATAAGAACGACTTAAAGGGGGAATATGCGAACTAATAAGAACGACTTAAAGGGGAAATATGCGAACTTATAAGAACGACTTAAAGGGGGAATATGCGAACTTATAAGAACGACTTAAAGGGGGAATATGCGAACTTATAAGAACGACTTAAAGGGGAAATATGCGAACTTATAAGAACGACTTAAAGGGGAAATATGCGAACTTATAAGAACGACTTAAAGGGGAAATATGCGAACTTATAAGAACGACTTAAAGGGGAAATATGCGAACATATAAGAACACGAGCAAAATCTCGATAATCATCATATGTTTCGATTTAAAATAGAAATAATTAGTTTCGACTTTACAATGGGGAAATCAGGTATATTAACATTAATATGTTAATTTGCCTACCATCTGTTAAGTAATTGTGTTCGAGTTGAATTAAATTCATAATCTTTATGAAGTTACTCGATGTTTTGATTCTCGTGCAGGCGGTGAAAATAGAATGTTTCCACAAACGTCAAATCATATGCAAAAATATACCGTTTTATCCGATCTTTATTGTTTTCCAAATATCTCGATTCTTAAAATACCCCTTTCCGGCGAACATGGAGATTTAGCGTCTACTATACATCAAACGTTACCTGTAGACTGACTGTAACATCATCATTTTACACTAACTCTACCACTGATTTATAGAAAACTGATAAAGGCAAAACAACAAAATATAGCCAGATGGTATCCTTAGCACTGACCATTTCCACTGTACTGGTTAGCGACCCATTTTCGCCCGGAAATGGAGGTTCTTTTCATCGTACATGTGTCTTACTAAACAGTTTGTAATGAAACTTGGCACGAGCTATGTTAGGCACCTTAGACTATCAACAAAAACATTTGTTTAATCCATTCACACAAATCGAATTGTATCACGTGAGAAAAACACCTATAATTGAATGCATAATTATTAACAACTGTACCAAGTATTCGCCAACCGTAAAAAAAAACATGTTATTACTAAATTAGTTATTTTAATAAGTAAGTTTAAAATATTTTTCGTAATATTATTTTATTTTAGAAAAGCTTTTGTGATATAATTTCAAGTTCAAATGTGCACACAATCACTTTGAACCACCTGAACATGTCACAACACCGAGGCAGTGTACAATTTCCTTGATACTCAACAAAACATATTGTTTAACAAACTGCTTATTTTTCTATTCCAAGGATGATTCTCAAAACACATTATGTGTATTTACATTTCACTTCTAAAGAATAGGCTAACCTATATCCGTAAGCCACACTTACAAAATATAAATAGCAACAACTGAGGCACGAACATGGGCACTGATGTACTTGTACAAGTATCATTTTGTTTTTACACTATTAATAATTCGGATATATATTCAGTTCAAATGGGAAAGGATCTTATCTAGACTTATCCGAGGTTCACTAACAAAACAATCGTCTGGAAGCCTTACTGAAAACGACCCCCTCCCAGAGCCTCAAACAAATGAGCGCGTGCGTGGTGACGTCATCCCCCGCGTGCTCCCGACAAGGCCAGTAGTGCATTGGTTGTTTACATGGATATTATAATACTGAATACTTACAGATTCATGCAACAATCGACTGAAGTTTAACAAACCAACAAGGCAAATCGACTACATTATGGCTACGATTATTTGTTTTTTGTTTTGTCTGGTTTTCAGTAGTGGGCGAATAATTGGTACGGGAGTAATTCCACAAATTATGGCCATTTTATTTGAAATTTCAGAAGAAACCCGAAGTATTTATTGTTAACAAAATTTGTATTAAACAACAAATTCAGCCTATATAGGTAACAGAACAATTGTCAGCAGCGCTCAATAGGCAATCAATGTGACCAAAATGATGTGACCTTGACACCTATATCTGCCCAATTTGTCATAACCGCAACTGTGGAAAACTTACAGATATTAGCTGTATTTGCACGAAAGTGTCATTTTTAATTGTGCATCATGTTAACACATAGTAATGTTCTATTGCATATGAAAATATGCAATACTAAAACAAAAATAATTGGTTAGTTCGTGTTTTTTTTTTAATTTTGTTAAAAATATTTGACATAGTTTATGAATAAATGCTAAAAAGAGCTATTATAATTTCTAACTGCTTTTTAAATGCTTTTGCATTTCTAAAGTAGTTGATTTCGATTATCATAATTTCAAGAATGTATTGTGTTTACTCATATATCTTACAAATATTGTAGATAAATTATGTCGTTTCGGTAATGACAACTCGTTTCGGTAATGGCATACCGTTGCGGAATTGACATCGGCTATGAAATATAGTCAGATATAACGGATATATTTACATTCAATAAATGTTTGACTCATTTTGTTGAAAGAAAACATCCATTTAATGAATTGAGCCTTACACCAAGCATGTTTTATTTATCCAAATTTTATCAGCGTTGCGGAGATGACCGTTTCGGTAATGACACTTCAGCAAAAATTTCACTTGAAAATGCAAGAAATATTGTTTTACGTGCATTAAAAACCTTTCACATGAGATAGAACCATGAATGGCTTCAATAAGCAATAACTTTGTATCCACAGTTTTATTTCTCATCACATACGGTAATGACAATTAGAAAGTATACGCAGTACAAATGACAACTTTCCATCGACTTGGGATGGTAACTAAAGTATCTGCTCTGCTATTATCCAGTTTAAAATATTCCCGCTTAAATTCCTGATGATGACGCAGAATGTTTGTCTGTATACGTCATCATTTCTAGAATTGTCAATGTTATTCTGGGTTGTTGCGGTAATGACAAAATAACTGGTGACGAACCAAAACATGTCACCGTGCAAAGTTTAACTTGTCAAAAATATGATAAAAAATGAAGCATCGTATAATTTACACTTATATACATATTTATTAGTCAACTTTTTATGTTTTTATTAGTTATTTTCTTATATACAGTAAGTTGGTCAACATTTGGACACATCTTATGAGTGACAATGCATTATTAAGCAAGTGTGCACATTAAAGATCCGCGTTTTATTTGATTGATAAAAGTTTTATATTACAACTCATTTTGTTTTATTTATTTCATCATATAGAATAAATACAAGACAGAAAGAAAGTCTTAAAATATCATTTTAACATGGCCATTTTTGTAGTATTACCCACGGGCGAAAAATTGGTCCTTAACCAGTAGTTGTTGCGGAATGTACAGGTACAATCTTGAACCGGTGTCACAAACTAGAACGATAGAACTTAAAATAGAACAATACCTGAAAACATAGGCCACTTCTTGGAACTCCGGCTCCCAACTCCCTCCGAAATTCACCGGTAGATCAGGGGACGTCCATTTTCTAATATATGTGTATGATAAAACAACAAATATTCCAAATACCGCCTGTTTGAATAGTCCCATCCTAATCGCGTGCAAAAATACACGTGTGTTTACTACCGATCGCCTGTAGGTTGCAATGCTGTAGGGTCAATAAATAGGGCAGTATTTGATTTTGTTTTGCGCGTACAAGCTATGTTGAAATATTTGTTTAATCTAAATATGGCTGATGTATGAATAGTGTTATTAGTATCACAGCGTACTTAAATATAATACCTCTTACAGTAAGTCTAAATTT